>NW_026844366.1:337240424-337357972 GCF_025583915.1 Anolis sagrei ordinatus
GAGAGAAGGTCTCTGGACTGAGGGGAGGGCGAGAGAGAGAGAGAGCCCTCGTAGGGTCCCTCCGTGCAGCCGTGCTCTTACCTTGACGAAGAGCTCAATGAGGGGCTCCCTGCCGCCCTCCTCCTCCTCCTCCATAACCATCCTGATCCTCTCTCCAGCAACATAGCTGGGATGGAGGGGAGGAGCCCGAGGCGAGGAGAGGCGCGGAGCCGGAGACCGGCTTGGAAGAGGGTTTACATGCGCCTCTCTTATCATCGCGCGCCATCCAACCGCCGCCTCCGGGCTCTGCGCCCTCCTCCTCCTCCTCCTCCTACTCTCTAGCAGTATATCAGCTGTCATCTTGGGAGACAGGCAGGAGGAGGAGAGAGAGAGGCAGCGATACGGGCGCCATGGAGCCCGGAGGCCGACGTTTGGAAAGGACATTACGTGGAGGTGTGATCGGCGCTTGCTTGCGCTATGACGCGCCATCCAATCAGGCCTCTAAGCTCCTGAGCCCTCCCTCCTCCTCCTCACTCCTCCTACACTTTCTCTTCTTTCTTTTTCCCAAGTGACAGGAGGAGGAGGAGGAGGAAGAGCGATGGCGCCAGGAGCCGGAGCCAATGGATGGACGATATGACGGAGACGGCCACCCGCGTTGTGAAGCCGGGGATAGGGGATTCCCTAGCCCAGCGCCCGGCTCTGCCTCCGTGGCCCGCCTGAGACAATACCATCTGATTGCCACAAATTGAAGGCTGCATTGCTGTGAGTTTTCAGGGCTGTATGTATGACCATGTTCCAGAAGCATTCTCTCCTGACATTTTGCCCACATCTATGGCAGGCATCCTCAGAGGTCTGTTGGAAACTAGGCAAATGGAGTTTGGACAGCTTGATTGGGATTAAATGGCCTTGTAGCTTCAAAGTCTGGCTCCTTCCTGCTCAGGGGAATCCTTTGTTGGGAGGTGTTAGCTGGGTCTGACTCAAACCCACTATGTAGGCCTGTGCGGTTTCGTTTTCCATTTTAAAATATTTTTTAATATTATTTTTTAATATTATTTTTTAATATTATTTTTTAATATTATTTATTAATATTCTTTTAATATTATTCTTAAAAAATATTCTAAAAAAGAAAAGACTCTTCTGTTGGTGTGTGCTCTCATTTGCTGTCTCCTGCCTGTGTTTGGTCCACATTTGGGCCATTTTTTGGTTAATTTTCCATTTTAAAATATTTTTTAATATTATTTTAATATTATTCTTAAAAAATACAAAAAATATTCTAAAAATTCGTTAATATTTACAAAATTTCGTAAATACCAAAACTTTTTTTTGGAAAGTTTTGTAAATATTTTAAATATCGAAACAAAAAAACACCCCAATTACAAATCGATTTTAGAAACAAATTTTTTCTTGATCAAACAGGCCTAATAACTGAATGTGACATGTGATCTGTTAGCTTTGTTCATAAGTGTAAGATTCTTGATGATAGTAGAAGAGTATAGAGATTATATGTACATAGAATGTCAGGAGGCATTCCATGAAAAAGGTATTGTATTTACTATGTTAGATTGTTTATATGCATTGTTGTACTGTATTTAACATGTTTTTTTTTTCCCTACAGGAATGTATTTATTGTGTATAATGTATTTATGGTATATATTGATTGCAAAATGTTTTATTGCAAAAAGTGTTCAGTGCAAATGTGGGTATGTATATAGATAGATGGATTAGATAGATAGATTAGTTAGAGGGGTTAGTTAGGCCTAGGATATTGTTAGGCTTTGCTTCGGAAAAGGTCTACAAACCTTTTCACTCCACAAACCATCTTGAGGTGGGGAGGGAATGTGAAGATCCCCTACCTTGCCAGCCTGGGTGGCAGGGCCTAGGAGAGACAGGCCTAGGTAGTTTCAGCTTAGAAGGCCTGGCAGAGGGCAGCAGGAGCCATCTTAGTTTAGGGAAAGCTCCAGTTCAGAGAGGGGGAGTGGCCTAGGCCTGAGCCAGCCCTGAAACAGCCAGGATTGGTTTGTTAAAGGGGGCGGAGTTAGACTGTTGGAGGGAAAGTAAGAAGCTTCTTTTAGTCAGTTCAGTTCAGTTCTGGTTGATGTTAGAGTTAGAGCAGGATTAGAGAAGCTTGTAGGAGTTCCTGATTAGAATAGGCAGTTTGCCTGAAGTTTGCACAGTGAAATAGGCTGTGGCAAACTGGTTACAGCTATTCTAGGAGAAATAGCTGGGTTTTGAAATAGTAACAAAGAAAGAACCACTCTCTCATGCAACCGTTACGCTTTTAAGAACAACAACACTTTAATTGTAACAGCCAAGCTTATGAAACTGCATTCTCTTCATTCTGTAACTTTTATTCAATAAACTTTCCTTGTTATTTTTGAAACTTAAGCCTGAGTCAAGTGCCATTTGTGGATTTAGTCCCTTTTCTTTTTAAATCAACCTCTCCTGTTTTCCCTACAAAGAAGCCCTTCTAAAAGACACAGTACCTGTTGGAATAAAAAGCCTTTTAATATTTTAAATAGCTAGAGGGTTCCTGTTCATTTATATTTATGGTGGCAGCAAAGGTTTAAATCAAGAGACATCCCCTCAAGTGTTATCTAAG
The DNA here is from genome assembly GCF_025583915.1 of Anolis sagrei ordinatus. NCBI lineage: Eukaryota > Metazoa > Chordata > Lepidosauria > Squamata > Anolidae > Anolis > Anolis sagrei. Next base: position 337,243,003 of record NW_026844366.1, read on the forward strand.
TGCCAAAGTGGTGTGAATTCCTTATTAAAGGAGGGACAGTTGGTGGGATCTGTTTGCCCCCTGTCCAGTCATATTGTTTAGCCATAAATTCTGCCTTTATAATTTTGGTGTGGCAGTGGTGGGTTTGTTTGCCCCCCTCCAAATAGCATAAAGGAGCCTTTATAATGAGCACCACCCCCTAGAGTCAGCAAACCTTTATCTTTACCTTTCATTGAACAAATTAAACACACCGTTTTGAACAAGACTATGCTAAGCATATTGTTGCACGCAAGCTGCTATTTGTCAGTATTTTCACATGGCTAGAGGTTACTTACAGGCATCGTGCTGAGTCCTATTGCACAGCCATTAACATGGTATGACTGTCACACTTCAGTCCTACAAGTCACACTTCCAGATGGGCAGTGGAACTCCACACTCCTGTCATGTTGTTTCCCCCTCCCTTTGTTTTTTAAAATTATTTTTAAAGGCATATTCTAATTGGATAAAAGAAATTTAAAACTTATTCCAACAAGGGAAGAGGAGAGGATGCTACTACAGCTGTATCTGAACCTCATAGAGAAGTGGTTCTCAACCTGGTGTTTTGGCCTACCATTCCCAGAAATCCCAGCCAGTTTACCCACTGTTAGGATTTCTTTGAGTTGAAGGCCAAAACATCTGGAGAACCACGGGTTGAGAACCACTTTCTTAGAGGATGATGTCAGGACTGTGGCTTTACCCCTGAATAAACCTAACAGCTTCACCACAGGAAGATGGCAAACCATCAGCAGATATTGTATGATTTCATGCAATAGGAAACATCACCAAAGGTGATTGTCCTGGAACTGTGCCGGTTTCCACCTCCATCTTAAACCATTCATTTGTGTTGCTGTTATGTGCCTTCAAGTCATCTCCAGCTTATGATGACCTTATCACAGGGCTTTCTGAGCAAGCTTTATCCAGAGGAGGTTTCCATGGCGGAACAGACATTCAGACACTGAAGTGCTGGAACCCCAAATCAACTCAAACAACTACACCACTCACTGCTGAAGAACCCAGATGAGTCACCTTGTCAATTTACAACACACACACAGCATTACTTGTTGTATTTAGGAGCAAAAAATGCACATCTGCGGCAATGGATAAGGGTCTGAATAAAACAACAGCTTTATTATTATTTATTTATTTACTCCATTTGTATACCGCATTTATCAGCCTGGAGCGGCGACTCAATGCGGTTTACAGTAAAAATAAACAGTGAACAATATATAAGACGCACATCCACAAACAATACACATAATCATCGACGCCTACTTAGAATCAGATCCAGTTCTCATAGTCCTTAATTCAATCCTTGTTCAATGCCGTCATTATTGGGTGGTTGTTACTGCATAGTTAACCGAATGCCTGCTCATAGAGCCACGTCTTAACCCTCCTTCGAAACACCAGCAACGAAGGGGCCTGCCTGATGTCCACTGGTAACGCATTCCATAGCCGAGGGGCCACTACCGAGAAGGCCCTGTCTCTCGTGCCCGCCAATCGCACTTGTGACGCTGGCGGGACCGAGAGCAGGGCCTCCCCGGACGATCTTAACGCCCTTGCCGGTTCATAGGTGGAGATGCGTTCGGAGAGGTAAGTGGGGCCGGAACCGTGTAGGGCTTTATAGGCTAAAGCCAGCACCTTAAATTGTGCTCGGTAGCAAATTGGCAGCCAGTGGAGCTGGTTCAACAGGGGGGTGGTATGCTCCCTGAGAGCCGCTCCCGTTAGCAACCTGGCTGCCGAGCGCTGGACCATCTGAAGCTTCCGGGCAGTCTTTAAGGGCAACCCCACGTAGAGCGCAATTACCAGAAGAAAGAGAGAGAGAGAAAAGACTGCTTAGTCAAGATGATATACAATTAAGCCAATTTTACAGAGCAAGAAAGGATGTACAAGAGTTGAACCATTTCAACAACAGACCGATTAGCATTTTGAAGGGGAACTACGCTGAATAATAACAAACGGCTGAGCATTTAGCTGCAGGACACAGAAAAGCAAGAATAAGCCTGTTTAGCCCTTTTATAGAAAAACAATAAACAAACTCATGTCCATAAGTAACTAAATGGAATGCTCAGGACAAAAAATAAACATTTCAGAAACTTTTATGTTTTATATGCCACTGCTTTGTAAGTTGTTTCTGGAGCATGATACAAAGTGCTCATTATGACCCATATCCCTGTGTAGGAGCTAGCATGTGCTCTCAGAACCTCAGAAGAGGCCCTTCTTTTAATCCCGCCACTATCACCAACATAGTTAGTAGCTTTTATTTATTTATTTTAATTAATTGAGTTGTTTTGATAATTGTAACAAGTTTAATTATATTTTAATATTCACCTTTTGTATGCTTTAGATTGCTTTGCTTTTCAAGTTGATAACTATTTTGGATGCGTGTGTGTGTGTAGTGCCAGTGAGACTGAAGACAGACAGGTTGGAGGTTCAAATCCAGGGAGAGCGTGGATGAGCTCACTCTGCCAGCTCCAGCTTCCAATGTGGGAACATGAGAGAAGCCTCCCATAAGGATGGTAAAACATCAAAACTTCCGGGTGTCCCCTGGGTAATGTTCTTGCAGACAGCCAATCCTCTCACACCAGAAGTAACTTACAGTTTCTCAACACCCCCAGGGGGGGGGGGTTTGAGAAGGGCAGGGTACAAATGTTTGAAATAAATACATAAATTACTCCTGACATGAAAAAAAAGTAAAAGAAAATTGAAGTGACAAACACACAGGGACAAACACATAAATTGTTTTTGTGTTGGCTCCAACCTTCGCCTGATTCTTGCCTCCACATATCCACACAACTCCATGCATGGGACACATCTATACTGTAGAATGCCCCACCCGCAGCCAAGCAAAGCTTAAGATGCGGGGGCATTTTGAAATACCCCATGAAGGAGGCAGACTTGGTTTGGGCCAGCTAGTTTGCTGGCCCATGCTTATGAGGGGGTGGAGCAGAAAGTTGCGTGAGGCTGCTCTGTTCCTCTCTTTCAGTTTCCTTTTGACAGCATGACCCACCCTCCCTCCCTATGGACAGTGTGAGTATAGACTGGTCGCACATGGGCTGGGTAGGAATCCCCCTGCCAAGTTTGCATTGGGGTTTTTTGCCTAGCCCATACTGTTTCAGATGGGTGTGGTAATTGGTTTTGAGGTGGTGTCATTTAAATAGGTTTCCTTGAGTATTAATAAGTTTCCATTGCATGTTAAAGGTTAAATGGTTATGGTAGGCACCATGGCACCCCTGCCTTAGGGAGTGAAGGTGGACTCCCACAAAAGTCCCCATAAGTTTTCATAAAATGGGAGCTACCCTTGGGGCTGGATTGAGGGTTCTCACTCTTGAAAAACTCTGAGGTTTGGGAGGGAGCGCCCTCAGGATGGCCTTCCAACTATGATCAGCCGAGAGGTGCAGACAAAGAATTTTGCTTGGCCCTCGGGATCCTTGATGCACGCTTGTACTTGGAGGTGGTCAGAGGGAGTGACACCTGGCCCAGGGACTAGGCTCACTAGTTGACCATTAAGCCATGAGTTATATCTTGCATTTTTACAGATTTTCCCTCTACAGCTTATTTCAAGTTATTTCAATAAATAGGTCATAAAATGGCCCTTTAGATCCATTTTCTTGTGTCTGACTCTATTTTATGGTAGGGGTTCAAAATGCAGTTTGGTGCCACTTGAACTCCCATTCTAGTAGTTGTATTTTCACAAGGTCTGTAGCCTTCTGTCAAAAAAGTGTGGGTACCTCACCAAATTACAACTCCTAGGATTCCATCGTATTAATGTCGTGCCAAACTTCATCAATTGTACAGTGTGAAGCCAGCCTTAGGAAAGAGGACTGTTGGTTTTAGAGGTGGAATTCCTAAACCAGATATTGTTTTTCTTTTAGCCTAGTGGTTATTTACACATTGTTTAAAAGTCATCAGCTAAGCACAGTACAAAATACTAAAAGGGATATTTTTAAAAAGACAGCTTGCATTCAAGTGGAAATAGCGGGAGATCACACTTAGATGACTGATTCAAGTGTGGTATCTCTGCTTTCAGGCAGGATCCCTTTATCTTTTAATCTCGCCTTGTAAAACACATTTCCCACGTACCCCTCTGCACTGAACTCATGTGTATGTAGTATCCAGCCCTTTTTCTTTCATGCATCTGATGAAAGAGAATCTTGCCTACAAAATAAACGTGTGGCGCTTACATAAAAGGGAAGGACATTTTCCTCTCTCTAACTCTTGATCTTTCTTTTTCTTTTGATAAAGAGCCACAAACATTTTAGGTTCCAGTACAGGATTATACATTGGAAGCGCATATATTTAGGTCGTTTATGGGGATAGAAGGTGAAAGGAAGGCAATGACAGAGATTTCCGTATAATTTCTTAATTTGATTTTTAAATATGCAAGTCAAAGTGTCCCTTTAAGCAAGCTGTTTTTGAATTTTTACCATTCAGTCTTAACTTATTTATTTATTTCAAATATTGATATCCCATCCTTCAACGCCCCCCCCCAGGGGGGGGAGGTACTCAGGGCAACTCACAACCGGCAGCCATTAGATGTCAACACCAAAACAAACAAAAACAATATAATCACAAGTTAAACATTTGTTGAAACATTAAATTCTAAAATACCCATTAACACATAAGAAAACAACAATACAACCAACTCCAAATCCAACTCTGTGTCCAGAGTCACATCCAAGGCCTGTCCAATTGTCAATTCTCATGAGTCATTGTGATTGTTACTGCTAGGCCTGCTACTCGAATGCCTGGTCCCACAAACATGATTTGAGCTTTTCTCTAAAGGAGAGGAGAGAGGGGGCCGACCTGATTTCACTCTGGTGTGTGTTCCACAGACAGGGGACCACCACAGAGAAGGCCCTGAGTTAACTCAGGACTCCCCCTTGCTTGAAGCACTTGGTCTTGCACTGCAAGACCAAGTGCCAGGCTGTGCCAGGCTTCCTCGGTGCCAGGCTTCCTCAGTGTCAGGCTGTAGCTGTTGTTGCTCCCTGCTTTCCACTGACTCAGATGCTGGGCCTGGCAGCCCTTCATCTTCGCCTGTATTGCAGACATTGACACCCTCCTCCCCTCATCACATGGAGGGGATGGGAGAGGGTGCTTTGGCATTGTTTCCCTCCCCACATCAGATGACAGAAAGGGTGGCAACGTGCAGCAACACTGGTTGCCCCAACAACATTTCTGCCATCACATGGCAAAAAGGAGAGAAAACTGCAGGTAGCTCCATTGGAGCTATCCAAACTACACTTTCCTCTCTGTGGGGGAGGAGAAAGTTCCTTTCAATGCTTTTCCTCCATTTTGGAAGGAATGTGGGTAGGGCCTGCTGTGTGTCAGGTGATTGCGGCAAAACAGGACAAAAATGCCCCAAGTGAAGAGGCCCCTAGAGAATTTAGATTCATGTCCTCTTTGCTGTATTTCTGCAAATAGGTGAATATTAAAAAAATAACAGGACTAATAACAAGAAAGAGAAATTCTAAACAGATCTCAAAAGTCAGTGATTAAAGAGCAGACGTTCTTCACAGCCTTCTCGTAAAATCAAGCTGTGCTAAATCATAGGGGTGTACTCTATCAATATTTAATATCAATATTAAACCATTCCAACTAATTCATTACAAAAACATTCATCAACATGTAGATAATGCCACAATTTATCAATTTCAATATCCCAATTTTTTTAAAAAAAAAATCAGTAGCAGCAACATTTACAGCAACAAGTCAATAATGCATAAATATAAAGATATTGAATAACTACTCCTTACAGACATTGCATAAGAAATACCAAAACAGTAGAAGAAATGAACAGTAAAACACATGCCAACACATTCACATTCACACTCTCACACACACATCTATAAGAAAAGCCAATGCATTGTTATTAGGTACCTTTAAGTTGATCCCAACTTATGCTAATTCTATCAAAAGATTTTCTTCATCAAATTTTATAGAGGGTTACCACTGTCATTTTCTTAGGCTGAGAGTGTGCCTTACCCTAGGTCACATAGTGGGTTTCTATTGACTGAGTGGCAGGCATGTAGCTGGGGGGGGGGGGGGGGCTGGGGGGGGGCCTCCAGCCCCCCCTCCCCTAAATTCTCATGGTGGTCCGCGAGAAGGCCTTACTGGTACATTATTTAAACTGTTAAGTTTATTCATATCATGATCTGATCACCATGCTCAATATATCCCATATGCATGGGGGTATTGGGGTAATGATACAAAAGGTTTGCTAGGGTAGACCCTCTTTCACTCAGACTCAGCCCCCCCCCCCCCGCCCCGAAACAAAATCCTGGCTATGGGCCTGCTGAGTGGAAATCCAAACCCTGATCTTCAAGGGTTCTTAATCAACACTCACAGCACTACATCACATTGGTTTTGTAACATATAACTTATCAGGATACAGGTTGTGTATCCATTATCCTAAATGCTTGAGACCACAAATATTCTAGATTTTTGGAGGTATCTTGGGGATAGGGTCCTGGTCTAAACATGAAATTTATGTTTATGTATTGCTATCTGTCCTCAAGGAATGAAACAAGGAACATACATCTGCTTTGGATGTATTTCTTCCCCTCTAACAACCTCATCACAAAGGGCAGATAGTGATGGCATATGCTGGCTGTGCCTTACTTCACCCACAAAGCCAGCTGGCTCCCATCAAATGACTCCAGCAGGGCCCCATGGGTGAGGTAGGGCAGAGTCGGCACATGGCACTGTCACTGCCCCAACACAGGAGGCTTCCTGTGATACCATTGGAATCTATGGGGGAAAGCCAAACAATTGACACTTCCCCTCATGTAATTCCCTCAATGAGTGATGTGGGGCATTGGGACACAGGGTTTGTATGTGACAAGGTAGTTAGTCCCCTTCTACACTGCCCTACACTGCCCTATATCCCTGGATTAGGTCCCAGATTATCTGTGTAGCGCAGATTATATGGAAGTGGAGACTCATATAATCCAGTTCAAAGCATATCATCTGGGATCAGATCCTGGAATATAGGGCAGTGTAGATCCAGCCTACCTGTACAAATGCAAATGCTTACACAATCCTTCCTTTACTATTGATTGACTGATTATTTCATTGCCTTCCTTTCTTCCAATGCAGGGTTTGCTACACTATCATATTAAGATCTAATACTGAATTTAAATAGTTTAAAGGCACTTTAAAACATAGCATGATATGGAAAGGAAGTGAAACATTCCTCATTAACAGACCCTTCTAGAGCCAAAATTGTGTACAAATTAAAGGTATTTGCTTTACAACAAACAGAGAGGAGGGAACCTTGGCCTTCCATGGAAAGGAGAAATCACCAAGAAGGCCCCCATCTTTCATGCTTTTCCAAATATTCCTATGTGGGACTGAGAAAAAGATCTCCCTCAAAAGATGTCAAAACTTGGGCAGGCTCAAAAGCTTAATCTCCCAATTCTTTATTGCATTTAACCTTAACCTCTATCATTATTATAGGATGCATCTACACTGTAAATTAGTGCACTTTGTCAACACTTTTTCTGTCTTTTGCATTATCTGTCAAAGAGTGCTGGGGCCATACCAAGTGGCAACTCCCAGGATTCCATCGCATTGAGCCATGGCAGTAAAAATTATGCCAAACTGCATTAATATTATAGTGTAGATGCATCTGTAGTGAAGAACTTGCCAGTCCAGTGCTTTGGCATCAATAAAATACTATTGCTTTTTTGTGATAAAATAAAAATTGTTTTGTATGTGCCTTCAGTACACCAATGGATTTATGGCAATCCCATTAATTTCATAGGGTTTTTATGGCATGGTATATTTGGAAATGGTCTTGCCAGTTCCTCCATCTGAAATATAGATTGCAGCACCTGGTATTATTGGCAGTCTCCCATCCAAGCATAAGCCAATCCTATTTTCCAAGATCGAACAGGATCGGATGCCTTTAGGGCATTTATGCTACCAAGACTCCTTTTATCCATGCTTAATTGTTGCCAATGTTTGCAAAATATAGTGTAAAATGAAATGGGTATGCACCATGCTTCTGCAATCTCATTGTGCTTGTTGATTCATTGGTATGTGTACATTTCTTCTATCAAATAAGGCTAAATGCCATGCCTTTGTTGAAATGAGCTAAAGTCCATAGAAGTCTATGCCAACTAAAATGTGCTAGAACACAAACCTAACTAGAATAGACCAAGAGCCATCTGAGCCAAAAGTAGGCCAGCTGAAACTGTGCCAGATTCCAACCTCTCACAGCCTAAGGGTACTGGACATTATTTAGGATTACTATCACTCTAAGTTAACTTTTTTCTAGAATTAAAAATGTCCATGGGCTGCAGATAATCTGAAGCTGTGATAGTTGAATTCCTCCTGACCTTTTTCCACCTCATTTTCTGCTCTTCTGCCAGCAGATTTTACCAAAGAGATTGCTCTGTTGGAATATCTGGGTTTAGACGGTGAAAGAGTGTTCTGCCATCAGAAGAGCATTTCTGCAATCGGAAGCAATTTCTTCTAGCAAAAGGGGATTTGTCTTTAATCCTAGTCCTCTACAGTCATGCATTTTGATGTTAGTCTTTAATGTGTTATAAATTATAGAGGTTATTTATTTATTTATTTACTTCATTTTTAGCCCACCTTTCTCACCTGAGGGGACTCAAGGCAGCTTACAGCTCCAGCAAGAATTCAATGCTGGTAAAAACCAACAATAAACAGTAGAAACATATCCCACAGTTAAAACGATTAAGAGTTAATCAATAAAACACATAAAACAGTATACAAATTAAAAATCAGTTACAAATTAAAAATGCTCAAATCCTTAATTCAGTCTGTCGAAACCCATAGTAACTTATTCTTCGAATGCTTGTGAGCAAAGCCAAGACTTTACTTTTTTTCTGAAAGCCAGAAGAGATAGAGCCTGCCTGGTGACATTGGGGCGGGAGTTCCACAACCAAAGAGCCACTACTGAGAAAGCCCTGTCTCTCATTCCCACCAGTTGTGCTTGCAAAGAAGGTGGGACCATGAGCAGGGCCTCCCCAGACAATCTTAAAAGTTCTAGTAGGCTCATAGGAGGAGATGTGTTCAGACAGATAAGTTGGACCAGAAGTGTTTAGGGCTTTATAGGCCAAGGCCAGCAACTTTAAATTGGGCTCAGAAGCATATCGGCAGCCAGTGGAGCTGATGCAACAGAGTAGTTGTGTGCTCCCTGTACACTGCTCCAGTTAGAAGTCTGGCTACTGCCCGTTGGACCAGTCAAAGCTTCTGGGCCATTTTCAAAGGCAATTCACCGGACATGTTATAGTGGCCCCTTGTTATTTGCTGGGTTTTGTTTCCAAGGGCCCACTACAACATGTCTGATGAATAACCAAAATTCATGGATGCTCAGGTCTCATTATATATAGTCAAATTATGATGATGATGATTATTATTATTATTATTATTATTATTATAGTTTTAATTGTTTTATATGGATGTTGTTATGTGATTTAAATGTTTTTAACTAATGTATGTATGTATGTTGTTGCCAATTTGTATGCTGCCCTGAGTTGCCTTCAGGCTGAAAAGAACGGGAATTTCTTTTCTGTAAATAAATAAATAAATAAATAAATAATTTCCTTTATAGAACATGACAAAATCAAGGTTTGCTATTTGGATTTTTTTTTTTTTAGTATTTTAAAGTGTGATTGGTGGAAACTGTGGATGCAAAGTCTGTGCATATGGAGAACTGAATGTAATCTAAAAAGTATTCCACAAAAGCAGGAACTTTGAAAACCAACTTATCCGTGGTCTTTAGCCCAAGATTGATAGTAATCTTTGCACAAGGCTACAAAATATAAAACCTATTTTCTTTTTTATGGGATATTGGAGGCAATAAAGCTTTCTATTAGTTCCTAGCCCATGCTCATCATGCATAAACAATTTTATCAACTTTTTGCATCAAAAATGAGGATTGTGTTATCCCGTCAGCCAAGACAATCTCTGAAGGGAAGTCTTGGCAGCATTACATCAGAACATAAATACTCTCCCACTGAATGGCATCCAAATTTAATCTCTAGCTTTATTCACTTGTTCTGCGAGGCTATTTTTACATTAGTACAGAGATTGCGTCATCAAGTAAAATAAGTAATAGAAGAAGCAATGGATCTCTGTTTCCAGGTGTCTGACTACCACATTTATTACCTCTAACAGAAAAAAATGAACAAATGAGAAACAGACACTTTTCCATGTGTATGGTAGTGCAAGTGTTTCATACTTTTTGTCAGAAACCATTTTAATGTTGTAGGACAATCTAGGAAATGATACCTAAACCAGAGGAAGATGAACTCCTATGCTTTCCTGAGAAACCAAAGCAATCAAATTATGTTCTATATTGCACCATTAAAACATTCCTGAAGTATTCAGGAATGTTTTGATGGTGCAATATAGGACATAATTTGATTGCTTTGGTTTCCTGCACATGAGTAAGTTCTCCTATAGAAGATAATCTTTATCTGAGGCAACATTTCCACATTCAGTTCAAGATTGTAAAATGAAAACTGAGCATGTAGTGCTCTTGTTTATGAATGCCAATTTCATTGTACATACAGCTGGAGATTTATGGCCCCATCACACGGGTGATTTTCACCATCTTATGGTACTTTCACCTGAGTTCAGGGATGGAGTCCACTAAATCCCATCATATGACATACATCTACTTTCAGTGGGGCTCCATCCCTGAACTGAGGTGAAAGTGTCATAAGAGGGAGCAAGAGAACATGGGAGGCTTCCCGTGTTCTCATGGAGAAGAATGGGGGGAAGCCAGGCAGTGACACTTCTCCCCATGGGTTAGGTAAAGGATGATGCAGGGCATGGGGTGATGGGTTCCACATACTGCCCACCAGATTTGTGATGTGAATAGGGTCTGAGTCCCAGTTTGAGGGGGAAACTCCTCACTTTGAGCTATTTTAATCTGTTTTAAACTGTTTTAATCCCCCAAATTTGAGTAATTGGGAGACATGCAGGATACAGTCAATAGATGACTCAATCAGTCAGTCTAAAATCTTACTTCTTAGGTTAAAGAAACCCCCACAACATAAAAAAATACAGAATCCCTTATAAAATTTCTTTTCAGTGGAGACAACTAAATTTATATACATATAAATATTATAATCCCACCACTATGTTTTTTGCATTGTCAATTATGAAACAATTATCTTTTCAAAAATCTGAATTTAATATAGGGTACTAAACATGATTCAGTTCATTGGATTTTGGGCATAATCTTTTAAAATGAAGTCATCTCCCTTTATAAAAAAAAAACACAAGTTGGCTGAAAGTCTCCTTCTGTGTATACATTGAATACCATGGAGGAAAAATATCTGACTTCTGACTTAAACATTATAAATGACACCATAAATCCTGTACAATTATATTACTGTGAGCTTCCCGCTGAATCTAGAGACTAGCAATTTGTCATAGACACTAGGATCAAGGAAATGCCTCTCTGTATCTCAACAAGATCATCCACTAAACTGAGATGGCTGATTTTGCACTCCATCCTATTTTCTGCCTTCCCGCTAGTTCAGTTCTGCAATGCATTGCATTCCCAGATTATGAACATTTTATTTATGACTCTATCAACCAAGCTGCATGAACATTTACTATCCAAATTACTGGGCTCTCAAATTGTGCCTTTTGGAAAGCTCGGGAGAGTTATAGTGTCATGCCTTGCATGTTTGCGCAGACATAAATGCAACATTGAGCATCTAACTGCATTTTTTATTCAATTACATTTTATCCTGCCTTTCCACTTAAAAAATAGTGCTCAAAATGGCTACCAAGTATTATTGAAAATGATTGAAAAGCAAATTAGGGAAGAAAATCATCAAAACCATCACAACAGATAATACCACATGAGTGCAACAAGTGCATGTGCAATGATTTTACTTATACAATAAGTTAAGCCATTCAAATACTCACATAAATAAAAAATCAGCACAGCTCAAAAGAAAAGTTTGAAGGGCACTTGTTGTTATATGGCTTTATGTTCTTTTTTATGTATGACAATCCTATCAGAGTTTTCTTAGCAAGATGTATTCAGGCTGAATTTACACCGACATATAAAGTCAAGGTTTTCGGTTTTGAACTGGATTATATGGCAGTGTCGATTGGATCGACACTGCCCTATATCCCAGGAACTGATCCCAGATTATCCATTATGTGAAGCCTCTTCTACACTGCCATGTAATTCAAATTATCAAAGCAGATAATCCACATTACCTGCTTTGAACTGAATTATGTGAGTCTATACTGCCATATAATCCAATTCAAAGCAGATAATCTAGATTTTATATGGTGGTGTAGAAGGGGACTGAGTCTACACTGCGAGATAATCTGGGCTAAGCATATAATCTATTTTTTAAAAAAATTATGGTTTTTTTTTTGATTAGTTGATTGTATTATAAAGCATTGAATATTTGAGGTTATGTGTTGTTGGCCGCATTGAGTCCCCACTGGGGAGATAGGGTGGGATACATGTTGTTGTTGTTGTGTTGTTGTTACTACTACTACTACTACTACTACTACTACCTGGGATCAGATCATGGGATATAGGGCAGTGTAGTTCCAGCCTCTGAGGAGGTTTGCACTGCTGTATCAAACTGCATTCATTCTACAGGGTGTCTAGAACCTATGTCTCATTTAATTTATCGAATGAATGAACCATGATAGTTAAAGTGGTGTCAAACGGGATTCATTCTAAAGTGTAGATACAACTTTATTATGCTTTTGGTCACTGGGGAAGATTAACTAGAAATCAGTAAATGTTTTCAATCACTGTCATCCCTCCACATTTGCCATTTTGACTTTTGTGGATTTGATTGCTCATGGATTGAATTTAAAAAGTTCTCTCTAGGGATCTTTAAGTCTTCCAGTATTACTATATGGTCAACTTCCTTCAGTCATGCTTATAAATCCCTACAAAGCTACTATCTTAGGTTGTTGTTGTTGTTCATTCGTTCAGTCGTCTCCGACTCTTCGTGACCTCATGGACCAGTCCACACCAGAGCTCCCTGTCGGCCGTCACCACCCCCAGCTCCTTCAAGGTCAGTCCAGTCACTTCAAGGATGCCATCCATCCATCTTGCCCTTGGTCGGCCCCTCTTCCTTTTGCCTTCCACTTTCCCCAGCATAATTGTCTTCTCTAGGCTAAAAAATAATTGTCTTCTCTTAGGTTAAAAAACAGCAATTTTATTTGCTGTTTTTCACTTTCAATGTTTTAAAACAATGCTTTTGGATTGGAAATATTAGCTATTTACAAGAAACGTTACCCAGGGGATGTCCAACTGTATTTACTCAGTCTTCAAGGAGGCTCTTTCTGTGCCCACCTGTATTTGTCCCCTTGTTGTGGTGAGGGGGCTTGCGTGTTCCAATGAACCTGCGGGCACAACGACTGAAGTCATGCGCTCCCAGGAGTGGCCACGGGGGAGGTTCCAGACCAAGCACAGTCCGAAGACCCAAAGACCTCAACGGTGGAGCAAGCGGAGGATAACATGATACATGCTGCAAGGTGGAAGAAGACTGCAACAAATTGAGAAGCCACAGTCATCGTGTTAACTATGCCACCAGCGGAACCTCACTCTGTGAAGATTGTCCCCCTCGGGGCGAGAAAAGCGGTATATAAATGCTGTAAATAAATAATAATAATAATTGTGTGTTGATCAGTTGTGCACTGACCTCCAAACATTAAAAAAAACCCACGCACAGGCGTCTTCCAAAGAAAATAAAAACAAACCAACCGAAGTCCCATGGCGATCAGCGAGTGGCGACGGGGGCAGGACTGTGAAATCTGGAAGCCCCTAGTCACAGACTGGCACATGGGCGGTGGATACGGACTCAGTCATTCTACATCAAGGTCCAAGGCAGTTGAGTTGTTCGGCAGCTGTATCCATGACTGAGCAGCCCTTTTGAGGATCCACTCTGCTCACCCCACACAGGGAAGGGACTAGAAAAGGTGCCCTATTTTATTAGTTTTATACTAATTTACGCAATGATTTTGACACAAAATAAGTATATTCACTTTCATAGGAATTCTGTGCACCTAACCCCAATGAATGTGAAGAGCTGACTTGTTGCTTGAACATCTCCCATCTTGCTTATGATCCTGTATTTCAATGTTTCTCCTTTACCCCTTCCTTTGTTTATTCAGCATACATTTTCATTGGCAATTGCTATTGTTACTAACACATGAGCAGCTCCGTGTGCCAAAGGATGGCATCAAATGCAGGCTCTTATTAAAAGGTAAACATGGAGATTCTTCATCCTGAAAATGCTGCAGCTGCTCCCAGAGCTGATATATGGTGTTGAACTCCCATCCATGAAGCTTGTGTATAATATCTGTTCAAGTTGAGATGATATGATATTAGGAAGAGATCTCTCTGCGTCTGAGTCCTATTGTTAAACAAGCAATGGCTACCTTGGATTTGCTGGAATGACTGCATTTATAAAAATCAGCCATGGTTTCGATGCCAGTTTTCCTTTCCTTTGTGCTTTCTTTTTGTTCTTTCCCAGCTCCCTCTTCTTGAATACCAGTAGGCTTTGTGGTAAAATGAGCAAATGATATTAGACAGGCTGAGTGTGGTCCCAAGTGAATTCCCATCTTTTCTGGGTCTAAATCGACTGGCAAAATATTGTTTATGAAGACTTTCTCACAGCAGGTCAAGCATTGCTACAATTTCTCTCTGTATCCTTTACAAATGAAATCAGAAATACACCCTTCTCCTCTAAACAGAGTAACCATATGAGGCAGGGGAAGGATTTAATCTTAGTCTTGGTATGAATCTGATTCACTGTCATATTCCAAAAGGATTCCATGGGTGTGCTCTTGTCTAAAGATACTCTCAACTTTCACTCATGGGGTTGTTTTGGAATTCATAAAGCAAGAGCCTGCACCATGTTTCCATAGTGTAAGTCTGTACTCACATTGGGGGCAGCTACACAGTAGTATTAGCACAGTTTGACACCATTTTACCTGTCACGTCTCAATGCTATGGAATCACAGGTGTGGCAATGTATTTATTTCTGCTACTTATACCCCGCCCTTCTCACCCCTGAGGGGGGACTCAGGGCGGCTTACAAAAAGAAGGCACAATTCGATGCCCTTATCCAAATACATACATATATAAAACGATTACCATAATTAAGCAATTAACAGATTAAAAACATCAATATATAACACAATAGCACAACAATAAACAGTCTCATGGTCAGTGTTTCGAGTTCCATAGGTCCAATAGGTTTCGTCATTATTTGCCCATCATTATGGTCTTTCTTTTTAGCTGCCAGAGTTTCCAAAAGCCTGGTCCCACATCCAAGTTTTCAGCTTTTTCCTGAATGAGAGAAGGGAAGTCGCTGATCTGATCTCCCCGGGGAGTGAGTTCCACAGGTGGGGGGCCACTACCGAGAAGGCCCTGCTCCTCGTCCCCGCCAGTCTCACTTGTGATAAAGGCGGGGTCGAGAGCAGGGCCTCCCCAGAAGATCTTAGACTCCGAGGTGGGGTGTAGAGGGAGATCCGTTCGGACAGATACACTGGGCCGGAACCGTATAGGGTTTTGTAGGTCAAAACCAGCACTTTGAATTGTGCTCGGAATTGGATCGGCAGCCAGTGGAGCTGACACAACAGGGGGGTGGTATGCTCCCTGTATGCCGCTCCGGTGAGCAATCTGGCTGCCTCCCGCTGGACTAGTTGGAGTTTCCGAGCAGTCTTCAAAGGCAACCCCACGTAGAGTGCGTTGCAGTAATCCAGTCGGGATGTGACAAGAGCATGGACCACCGTGGCCAGATCCGACTTCCCAAGGTACGGTCGCAGCTGGCGCACAAGTTTTAATTGTGCAAAAGCTTTCCCGGCCACCGCTGAGACCTGGGGCTCCAGGCTCAGCGATGAGTCCAGGATCACTCCCAAGCTGCGAACCTGCGTCTTCAGGGGGAGTGTAACCCCGTCTAACACAGGCTGTAACCCTATACCCTGTTCGGCCTTACGATTGACCAGTAGGACCTCTGTCTTGTCTGGATTCAATTTCAATTTGTTAGCTCTCATCCAGTCCGACACAGCAGCCAAGCACCGATTCAAGGTCTGGACAGCCTCCTTGGTGACAGGTGAGAAGGAGTGACAGATTTGGACATCATCTGCATAGAGATAACATCTCATTCCGAAACTCCGAATGATCTCCCCCAGCGGCTTCATGTAGATGTTAAATAACATCGGGGACAGAATTGAACCCTGTGGGACTCCACACAACAACGGTTGTGGGGCCGAACAGGTGTCACCCAATAACACCTTCTGGGACCGTCCCTCAAGGAAGGATCGGAGCCACCGCAGAGCAGTGCCCCCGAGCCCCATGTCCATGAGGCGTCCCAGAAGGATACCGTGATCGACGGTATCGAAGGCCGCTGAGAGGTCCAGCAGAACTAACAGGGACACACTCCCCCTGTCTAGTTCCCTGCGCAGATCATCTACCAAGGCGACCAAGGCTGTCTCAGTTCCATGTCCCGGCCTAAAGCCAGACTGTGCCGGATCTAGATAATCAGTGTCTACCAGAAACCCCTGGAGTTGTGTTGCCACCACACGTTCCATGACTTTGCCCAAATAGGGGAGATTGGAAACTGGCCGATAGTTGTCGAATTGGGTGGGATCCAGTGATGGTTTCTTCAACAGCGGTTTTATAATAGCTTGTTTTAAGCTCGCTGGAAACTCTCCTTTCTGTAAGGAGGTATTAACCATCACCTTCACCCACCCTGCCAAACCCCCTCTGGCTTCCTTGATCAGCCAGGAAGGGCAGGGGTCTAGGATGCATGTGGTGGGTCGCACCTCTCCAAGGATCCTGTCCACATCCTCAAGCTGAACCAATTGAAAAGAATCCAACAAAACTGGACAAGCAGATGCTCTCGTTACATCCCCAGAGACTGCCGTTAACATGACGTCCAAACCCGACCGAATCCGCTCAATTTTATCCGCGAAGAATCGAGCAAATGCTTCACAGCGAGCCACCGAGTTATCAGAGATCTCGCTTTTTGGCGGATTTAACAGACCTCTGACAACTCGGAAAAGCTCAGCTGGACGATTCTGCGCGGATGCAATATTGGCTGTGATGAATATTTTCTGAGCCGCCGTTATTGCCACACCGTAGGACCTTAAAAAGGCATTCAGGTGTGTTTGGGCTGGATTGGTGGGATTCTGGCGCCACACGCACTCTAACCTCCTCTTCTTTCGCTTCATCGCTGCCAGCTCCTCGGTGAACCAAGAAGCTGGTTTAGCTCGGTTACTTGAGAGGGGGCGTTCCGGAGCGATTGTGTCAATTGCCCTGGTCAACTCACTGTCCCAGCGAGAGACCAGAGCATCGACAGTGTCGCTAGCCAGGAAGGTGGAGAAATCCCCAAGAGCCGTCAGAAAACCATTTGGATCCATCAGTCTCCTGGGGCGGACCATTCTAATGGGTCCACCACCCCTGCGGAGGTTAGAAGGCACAGTTAGTCTAAATCTGAACAGGTAGTGATCGGTCCATGGCAAAGGAGCGATGGTCAGCTCCTCTATCCCGTCACTCTCATCCCATCCCTGTGAGAAGACCAGATCCAAGGTGTGTCCGGCGCTATGGGTGGGACCAGATATTAGTTGGGACAGGCCCATGGTATGGAATGAATGTGTGAATGCATGAAGAAGACCAGAAGAAACAGGCCTGAAGAATCAACATTGAGTTTGGGTAAAGCATGATATGGGTTGAACTTGACAGACAAAGCAAGAAAGCAGTAAGCAATCATTGCTGAATAACAATGGACAATGAGTTGTGCAGCAAAGCATGAAAGGAGTGCAGGTGGTACCCCATAAATCATATGGCCTGGAATGTCTTGAAAATACAAGAACAGAAAAATATGTTCATCAAAAAGAAAGACTGACTTTGGCTATAAAATGTAGGTGACCCCAAAACTAAGCATGTTTCCTGAACCACACCCTCTCAGAGAAAGTTGGTCATCTTCGCCGGAGAGGCATGTTTGTGAGAGTATGTTTGGGAATAATGGATGCAAACTCTCTCTTGATGTGATTCTGATGTGATTTTAAGGTGATCGTATTTCAATAAATGTTACATGAAAAGTGTTAAAACCAAAATTTGGTCTCTGAAGTGTCTCATTGATCTAAACTGCCTTACTATTCCTTAAACACTTCATCAAAAGAACAGGAACCTTTTGTGCTTCATAACAGTAGTTTTGCAAGGTCTTTAGCCTCTTCTGCTAAAGGGTGCTCACCAAACTACAAATCCCAGGATCCCATAGCATTGAGCCATGATAGTTAAAGTGGTGTTGAACTGGATTCCTTTTGCGGTATAGATGCACCCATCTTTACATGGTGGTTATGCCAGAAAACCTTTCTGTTGAATGTCAATATTATGCAAATCATTGTGTGTTTATGAACTCACTATCTCAATGGATGGTCTTCAGTTGTGGACTTCCTTACCACAGAAGGTTTAATTGTCCTTCTCTCTGTTCTCTTTCAGCCAGGAGACAAAAACCTTTATTTAGGCATGACTTCAATTCTTGATATGTTGTAACAGAAGGAGTTTTTGATGGGAGACCCTCTCCCCTCTCCCCCCCTCTCTCTCTATATATTTTATGTTTCAAAGTATTTTAACTTTGTGCTTTCTAATAGAATGTTAGCTTTTGTATGAATATTCTCTTTTTTAGTTGTGCTTGATTTAATTTGTTGAACACCACCTTAGGTCCCGCATTAGTACCAACACAGGATAATAAAATAAACACTGAAGTCATTGAATAATAGTTATTTTCCATCCATATTTTTCTTCCACTTGAATACATGTGAAATGGGCACAACTGTGGAACTGTACTCGCATAATTGTGAACAGAATACTGCTTGGTAGCATCCCAGATGTTAGAATGTTTGCCAAAACCATTATACAGATTAGGTGACTGAGTATTCTGGAGTGCAAGAGACCACAGACAGGGACATCCTGTGAATTCCCTGTCTGTGTTTCTGCCATTCCACTACAGCTTTGCAGAATTGTAGGGAAGGAAAGGGGGTGAATGAAATATGCTGCCACATTGTGTGGTGAAATCTTTTTCTCTGGAGGGTTTTGAACAGAGACTGAACGGTTATCCACCAAAAGTGCTTTGATAGTGCATTCTTGCATATCTGGGGATGGAGTGTCTGGTCCTTGTGGTCTCTACCAACACCATAATTCTAAATGATTATAAGACTGTATCTACACCAGGCCAAACAACCAGAGTAGTCTTCTCTGGAGCTGCCCTGTATACACCATGAGACATCCACATGTAGTGTCGAGGAAGTGTCCTGAAGCCATTTCGCACTCAAGGTCAACCACCAAGTTAACAGTACATTGTTAGCAGTGCCTTCTCTCCTAAGTGCTGCTGCTTTGACTCACCAACAAAAAACAACTCCCTGCAGAACTTTGTTGGCGATGTCACTTTTGGTGAGGTAGCAAAAGGGTGTCCAGTAATGTGGCCATCAGAAGCAATATCACCAGTAAAGCTTTCCTAGAGAGCTGCCTCTGGCTGGTGGAACATCAATGGTGTTTTGATATGCGGACCCTAAATCACAAGCTCCAGAGTAACCTATGGTTCTTCTTATGATAGATAAAAGACTGGAAAAAGCTCATCTGCTGGGCAATAGGCAGTATATTATCTGGACAACAGGTTCAACGTAAAAGACCTGCTGCTCTGACTTTGGCTCATGAGCTGGGGCTCTGTCATCCCTATTTTAGACCTACAAGAGGGTGAATGAATTGCAAGGGGGTGACTCAATTGCCCTCTCCCTGACATAATCCAGAGATGATTGGGGAGGGGATCATTTGCCAGCACTGCTTTAAAATAAGAGGAAAATACACTACAATATATACTCGTGTATTTGTAAGAACCAGGGTGTATGTCTTTACAATATAATGAACAATTAATGGTTTGTGTCATCTGGAGACTAGAAATGTTGTGGTACATTGTATCAGTGAGCCAAATATTCACACAGCAAAATGACAAAGGATTTTTCGAAAAAGGCTGTTGCCTGTGCAGAAAATACAACATGCAAATGTGGTGCAAAACATGTCCCAAAAAGCAAATGGTCTTCAAAAGAATTCGGTTTTCATATACTGTCTCACAGAATGAAGAAAACTGATAAAATTACTCTTTTGAGAATGAAGTTGTCAAATAATTACATTTCTGCTTCAGAAAGTCATCATTATGACAGGCGGGTATCTTGGTAGCAATATATGCATTATGTATGTATGTGAAATGCTGAGAAATAAAATAAATGGGGGGGGGACTATAAACATACATACACAATAGGTTCTTGTGGGTTTTTTCGGGCTATAGGGCCATGTTCTAGAGGCATTTCTCCTGACGTTTCGCCTGCATCTATGGCAAGCATCCTTAGAGGATGCTTGCTATAGATGCAGGCGGAATGTCAGGAGAAATGCCTCTAGAACATGGCCCTATAGCCCGAAAAAACCCACAAGAACCTAGTGATTCCAGCCATGAAAGCCTTCGACAATATACATACACAATGCTGAAAGTCAACATAATTAAATGTTTGAAGCAATGGACATCCATTTATTTATTTTTTTCACTGACAGTAACTTTCATACATGTTTCTTCCAAACAAGCTACTTCATCTTTCAGGAGCAACCCATCAAAACACACTTGACTTCTTGAACTCCCCTCTTACCATTTTATTCATAGTGGAGGTTCAAAACCATTGTGAGTGAAGTAGCTGAAGGACAAAATAAAGCAATGGCTCTGCAAGATCGGTAATGAATCAATGTATATTATAGATAAATGGTCCTACTTAGAACTTTATCACATGAGCAAGTCAAACCAGCATTGAAAGAGGACTGCGTATTGTAAAATACCATGCACATCTCACGGCCAGTCTACTTGTGATGAACCCATCTCTGGTTATTCACAGGGAAACTCATAGATCATTGGAAGATTGGGAGTTTAGGGTTACAAAGTTGTGTGGAAGTAGAAGTGTGGGACCCACATATTGGTGACCTGACACAGTTGCAGAACTGCAGAGACATGCAATCACAAGGGTGCTAATATTAATACAGATAAATGCATTTCTTTTCTGGATTACAACTAGCTTTTGTGTTTTCAAAAGCTAATGATAGGGACTATCATTACACCTTGGTCCCACTATGCAGCTAAGTCAGTGTTTCTCAACCTAGGGGTTGAAACCCCTGGGGGAGTTACAAGGAGGTGTCATCGTTATAATTTGGTTGAGCAGTGTTGGGATTATTATATATATATATTTCCCCATATATAAATTTAATTAAAAATATTCTCTAATCACTACTTGGCTGCGTCATTATATGGTCCCTTCAAAATCCATGAATTTAACACAGGCTTATTTCAGTGCACCCCCTACCTGATTTTTTTCCTGAGGCACAGTGGCAATTTGCATGCCACAGTGGAAAGAGGTGTGTGAAAAATATTCTTTGTTTAGAATTAGATAAACATTTGCATTAGTATTCAGCAAAGAGTTTGCCAGATTTGTAATCTACCATTTGCTGTTGTCCTAATGTGCAGAAATATCTCCCAGGGTAGAATTCAGAACTAGGAATTATCTATTACACGATAATCAGAACTAAGAAGAGAGAGAATATGGCAATAATCATTAACGCAGGCATCGGGCAAATATGTTTAACTGAACTTTAATTGGGAAGGTTGATCTTCCATAACCATGGCAGGATTTCCTGCCAAATTGTTAACTACGCCTCTAATAAAGCCTTCATTGCTATCTTGTACATATACAAGATTGGTGCATAGCCAAAGTGAAACAACCAGATGGAACATTTAAAAAAAAAGGCAGCAAAAGGATGCAAAAATGTAGTTGGGTCATAGTATCACACAGGGATATTTTAAAAAACCAAAGATAATCAATCAAGCACAGTTATTTCCAAACTTTGGGGAGTTCAACTCTCAGAAACTCAATTCAGCTTAGTCAACAGCCAGGAATTTTGAGAGCACAAGTGAAAAGAAATTTGGAGTACCAAAGTTTGGGAAGCATTGCTCTAGGACAGTGGTTCTCAACCTGTGGGTCCCCAGATGTTTTGGCCTTCAACACCCTGAAATCCTAACAGCTGCTAAACTGCCTGGGATTTCTGGGAGTTGTAGGCAAAACACCTGGGAATCCACAGATTGAGAAACATTGTTCTAGGAGATTTTTATTTATTTATCATATCAGGAGTGAACCAAACAGTTGTATTGAATTTTTAAAAAACAAAAAAACACAAAGTTTACAAAGTTTGTTAACTACCCTCAGGTTTACAATCTAAATAAGATACCATACATAAGGAAAAGGAGATAGTAATCTGAGAAAGGATTACAGAAAGGAAACAGATACGGCCTCTTTTTCTCTTTCTCCAAGGAAAGGGCAGTGGCAGTTGGGAGGGAGGGCCTTTTAATCTGGATTTTCTTTTAGCACAGTTTGTGCTCCTTGATACATTTCCCATCCCTTAGCTTTTCTTTTATTTGAATGATAATATGCCTACCACGGAAGCATTTATGCCAAACGAGCATATTTTTCATAAATATCTTTTTGAATAGGAATTTCTGAAAGGCTTAGCAAATTTTAAAATATTTTTGCATTTAGATTTCTATCAACCCAAGAACAGAAACAACATCTGCGTTGTAACATTATCCATCTGTTTTTAATAATAGCTGTGTCTTCCCCTCAACCCTAATTGTTTCAATTGATATGCAAGACAGCTCGGAACATATCAGTGGGGAAAACCAAATTGTAAAATATTGCTGGTTCTGCTGTTGAGATTGCAGCAATAAAAAGGGGGTAAAAAGTGACAAGGAGAGAATGCATATGTTAAAATGCAATCCCACATTCAGAGCATCCATTTAAAAAGCTATACCTCACCTCAGATTCAAAATAACGATTAAGCATGATTATCAAGACTGTTGTTCTTACTGTTAATTGAAATTTTCTGTGAGTTTTGAGTGTCTTTCTTTAGAGAAGACAATCCTGGAAAGAAGATAGTTCAGAAAACAGCCCTGTCAGATAGAAAATGTACCTGACCATTTTTATATCTGTACCTTTGTTCAAATTAGAATATTGACAAGCATCCTAGGATGGAGCCCTGAGAACATGAGTGGCTACCTGGGAACATGCAGGGGGAAGCTGAGCATTAATGGTTTCTCCCGTGTGATGGGAAAAGCTGCAATGTGGGTGGGTGGGGGGTGCTTAAGGACAGTTTTCCCTACTGTCCGCCAGATTCCCCTGCTATCCCCCCGGCTTAAGAACCTTAATCTGATAAAGTCCTGGGAAAAAGAGCAATTGATTCAGACCATAGGAAAATATATTCATTCTGAATATTAGGAAGAATCTCCTAATTTATTTTTATTATCGTATCAGGAGCAAACCAAGGGTACAGTTGTAATGTATTTAAAAACCAAAAAACAACCAAAAAAACCAACAAAGTTTGAAAACTTGGCATTCTATTAAATGTCCTTTTGAGCGGTAGCTGGCCACTTGGAGTGCCTCTGGTGTTGCTATAAGAAGGTCCTCCATTGTGCATGTGGAAGGTTCAGACTGCATTGTAATAGGTGATCTATGGTTTGCTCGTCTCCACTCTCGCATGTTGTGGACTCCACTTTAAGGTTCACTCTGCATCTTGTGGTGCCAGAGCGCAGTCTGTTCAGTGCCTTCCAAGTCACCCAATCTTCTGTGTGCACATCGGGGAATCTCATATTTGGTATTAGCCATGGATTGAGGTTCTGGGTTTTAGCCTGCCACTTTTGGACTCTCGCTTGCTGAAGTGTCCCTGTGAGTGTCTCTGTAGATCTTAGAAAACAATTTCTTGATTTAAGGCATTGGTGTGCTGGATGATATCCAAACAGGGGATGGGTCAAAGATGTCATTGCCTTGGTCCCATCACTATTGGCTGCTACTTTCCAGCAGATGTCAGGTGGTGCAATACTGACTAAGCAGTGTGATTTCTCCAGTGGTGTAGGGCGCAGACACCTCCTAATGGTAAGAGCTATTTGCCAGTGGAATATCTTGCCCCAGAGTGTAATGGAGTCTCTTTCTTTGGAGGTGTTTCAACAGAATCTGGATAATCATCTGTTGGGAATGCTTTCATTGTATAGTCCTACATATTATCCAGTCTGTCATCATTCTGCCACATGAGAAGCACTCCAGAGTGATGGCTAACCAGACTCCAAAATGGAAGACTCCATTATACTCCAAGGAAGCAGTGCAGTCTACTGTTAAACGGCTTTTACCATTAGGAAAGTGGAATCTGTTTTTCCTGCAGTTTGAATCCATTGTTCTATGTCCTTCAACCTCATCACACACTTCCTTCCATTTCACCAGTGATTGCTAGCAAAATGGAACAAAACAAGGGGTGTCAGTATAATGAGGTTTCTATTCTCTAGAGCAGCAGAAAACAAACTGGCTCTATGTTTCAAATAACTCAGTTTGTCTTTTTTGAACCATGGTGCCCAGAAATGGAGACAGTAGCCCAGGTGAGGTCCAACCAAAGCAGAATAAAGCTTTACTATTACTATGACCCAAAGACCCAAATTGGGTCTTTGGATTTCTCCCTGTTAAAATTATTTCTGTTAGTTTTGTCAAAGTGTATGCACAATCCAATTGATTCAGCTGCTCTCCTTCAGTTAGTATTAATTATAGACTTAGACTGATGCCCTTTAGCAGGATTGTCTACTTAAATTAGAAATTTATTTGCTTGTCAGTCTTATTATGGAGCACATTTAGTCCTATCTTTCAGTCAAATTCCCTGGCTGGAATGCACACAGTCTTCGGAACAACCAAGTCTTTCTGCTCTCCATTTTTGAGTATCCGGCCCTTGGAGAGAGCAACAGATTTTTCCAATGCGATGTTTCAGTGAGCTTCATGAATCTGAATGAATTACCAAAAAAATAAGTTAGCAGACAGATTAGGTGGTACTGGCTACAGATGGAGAGTATAAGGGATGTTAGTGTGCAGAGATCTGTACAACATGATTAATTGAAGAGGTCTCACCCATGGAATATTTTTTTCAGTTTTCTTTTCCAGGAAAGCAAGCACAGGTGTGCTTTTAGATTTGAGATTGTGATTAATGAACTATATGTGTTTCAAAATTATGCCGGTAGTCCGGCAAAACCTCTCTCCAGGAATTATAAGGAAACACATTGGATCTGTGCTTCAGCAAATAAACAGGTGGCCCATTTGATACCAGGATCTGAATTAATAAACTTGCATTACATCAGTGCAGTAGTAAGATTACATCATTTGAAAAGTATGTATTCAAAGACATAGCTATGGATAATATGGATCGGTATGCAAAGGGCTCTTGCAGCATTTTTTAGACTAAATGCAAGAAAGATTCTAATACAACCATCACATAATCACATAGAGTTACACCTTACAAACATGATATGTTATCCAAGTTCTCGAATCTTTTTGAATAAATACCTAAGATATATGGAGAGTAGGCTTCCAGTCCACATGCAACCATGGAATCCCATTGGGCAATTCACTCTCTAGGTTAGTGTTTCCTAACCTTCCTAATGCCACCACCCCTTGGCATGTTGTGGTGACCCCCAACCATAAAATCATTTTAGTTGCTACTTCATAACTGTAATTTTGCTACTATAATGAAATGTAATGTAAATATCTGATGTGCAGGATATATTTTCATTCACTTGACCAAATTTGGCACAAATACCCAATACACCCAAATTTGGATACTGGTGGGTTGGGGGAGGAGATTGATTTTGTCATTTGGGAGTTTTAGTTGCTGGGATTTATAGTTAACCTACAATCAAATAGCATTCTGAACTCCACCAATGATGGAATTGAACCAAACTTGGCACACAGAACTCCCATGACCAACAGAAAATACTGGAAGGGTTTGGTGGGCATTGACCTTGAGTTTTGGAGTTGTAGTTCACCTACTTCCAGAGAGCACTGTGGACTCAAACAATGATGGATCTGGACCAAACTTGGTACAAATACTCAATATGCCCAAATGTCAATGCTGGTGGATTTTGAGTTTGGCATGTGGGAGTTGTAGCTGCTGGGATTTATAGTTCACCTACAATCAAATAGCATTCTGAACGGATAGATCTTCAGCCTTCTCTGCCAAAAGGGGTTCCTAAGACCAACAGAAATATGTGTTTCCTGGTGGTCTTTGGCAATCCCCCTGAAATCCCTCTCGTGACTCTCCCAGGGGTCCTGACCCACAGATTGAGAAACACTGCTCTAGGTGTGCAATTTCAAATTTTAAGCTTTTACTCACATTGGTTTGTAAATAATGCCCAGTGAATGCATTGCATTCATTTATTTGATTCACATTCTGCCTTCCTCTTTGTGCAGAATGCAATGTGGCCACATTTGTTTAATATTTTCACCTTTATGTGCCAAAAAGTGCAGGTATCTCACCAGAGTACAAATCGCACATTTCCACAGCATTCAACAGTTAAAGGTGTTTCAACTGTATTCATCCTACAGTGTAGATGCACTCACTCTGAGCCTCTGAGCAAGGGCATGGCCAACTCTCCACTGAACAAATCTTGGCAAGAAAAGCCTGTGACAGTGCTACCATAGGTTTCAAACAACATGGAAGCAAAAAATTCCCACTAAAAATATGAATAAAAATTATTAACAACTTCTGAGGATGCCTGCCATAGATGCAGGTGAAACGTCAGGAGAAAATGCTTCTAGAACATGGCCATACAGCTTGAAAAACCTACAACAACCCAGTGATTCCAGCCATGAAAGCCTTCAACAATACAAATAAAAGTTAACATCTGAAAATGTTCAGAACAGCAATGAAAATGTAATGGACAGTTTTGATTTAAAAAAAATCAAATTGCTATTGCACATTATCCATCTAGCTGAAAATCATGAGGCAGGTCTTGCCCTTGAAAGAGACTGCCCTATATTAAAGTAATGCGATCAACAGAAAGGGGGGGGGGGACCTAATCAACACTGTGATTTATTATATTCCAATAGCAAGAGTAAAGATTATTTTTTTCTTATTTCTTTGATGGTAATCAGTGGCTGTATTTTAGTGCCAGTAGGGGTTTATGGCATTAGGAGGTTTATGGCAACTTTATTTCAGTGATATATTTGAAACGAATGCTGGAAATGATTGGATTTGCAAGATAACGGCAATGAAGACAAAGGCCACAAGAATATTTATTTAAGCATGTTTTTGTTAAATGAAGTCTTTAACACTGGGATTAGTAAAAAGAGGTGGAACCAGCAGGGAGTAGAGGCTGGAGGACAGACACTGATTTAATTTATGGTCAGAATGACTGTTTATTCAGGCTTTGTTCTAAATGCAATTTTTAATAAGCATCAATTGGAAATAAAATTCTACAGCACCTCAGTAGGTGACATACAAACATCAGCAAATAATCTGAGCTGAATATATTTGGCAAGCAGAAGTTGCCTTAGACACTTGTGTGTATTTTCAGATGAGGAAAAAAATCTCCCTTGTGTTATTTTCCTAGTGTCTTTTTGTTAAATCATGTAGACGTAAGAAGTAAGCATGAGAATTTTTTGTAAGGATTATAACAAGTTTCCCAATTCCTTTGCATGATCCTTTTTGCTGGAAAGCAATACAAATATCTGAATCCCAAAGTGGACCACTTTGTATTGAGGTCTCTTTCTTATCTTGCTCCCTCCAATTTTGATACGCTTTACTATTATTATTAATATGTAATGATATGGCCAATGAACAATAGCCTCAGTTTGGTCATATTGACTTCTAGGGAAAATTCAGGTTTTTTTTCCCTCTATGACTTGTTTTATTTTTTGAAAGTCTGAGATATCCATAAAATTCTCCTCCATCTCATTTCAGATGAATTGACTTTATCTATGACCAATTTTCACCGTTTGGCTTTCACACATTTGTATAGCAGGGAAAAATATAATGGGATTAAAGTACCTCACCAGACCACAAAACTTAGAATTGCATAGGATGCAACCATAACAGTTAGAAGGAAAGCAATGTAGTATAACTGTATAATTGAGACATATTTTGTTTGTATGAAAACTTATTCCCATACACACAAATTAATGCCAAAATCAGTAATGGGTTTTGAAGATAACATTAAGTGCCATTCCCAACCCCCTCCTCCACTCTGCCAAAAAACAATGAGGTAAACTATTTCCACTGAAGTAGGCTCAAAACTTTAGAAATCTTCCCAACATCATTGAATTAACTAGGTCTAAGAGCTTTAAAATGACTCTATTGTCTCTCCCAGTCTCCAAATACACAAATCGGAGATATTACTCCAGAACGTTTGATCCAGGAGTGAAGACTGATGCAGAAATAATTTCCAATAAAGTCATCTCTGAAGTTTCCTCCTGGGATATGAAAGCTATGCTAACAATGACTGACAGGATGATCTGACTTGGAAGGAAAATGTAATACAGAACAAGAGAAGAACAAGCTGCCTCCATATCTCATATCGACTCTTACTCTTGACACATGTCATTGTGGCACCCAGCATTGTTAATGAACATAGCCCCCTTCTCCTTGCAGGCACTTGTACATAGGAGCAACCACTACAAGTTTATTTGCCCCCTCCCCCCCCCCCCAAAAAAAGGAAATCTCTTGAGATGAAAAGATTTGGTCCAAGATCCTCCATGTAGCCATGATGTTGCAACTATGCTTGAACTGCTCATTTCACCCCCTAACCCCACTTTAAAAGGTTATCAGCCACCCAGAGCAACATGCTGCTGAACAGCTTTGGTGAATCTACATGAGCAGAAAAAAAGTAGACACACATTAAATCCACTACATTCTCCATTACATCCATTAATGTCTCCATTACATTCACCAACTTCTAGTGAGCATTGCAGCTTTTCTTGCATTTCTTCAACTTTGCCCCACTTTTGGTAAAGTTGGAAGGTGCTACAGACCTTGCTGGAAACTTCAGAGTATTCTGGGACTTCATGGCAGTCTGGAAACCTGGATCAGGTCCAGTCCAACCTGATCAGCTCTCTAGAACAAGTGTGCACAACCTGTGGCCTCCTAGCTGTTTTGGCTTCCATTTCCCAGAAACCCCCAACAACTTGTCCAGTGATCAGGAATTCTGGGAGTTGGAGGCAAAACAGCTGGAGAGCCCAGGGTTGTGCAGGCCTGCTCAAGGTGGACACCACACCATCACTTTTTCACTCCTTCTCACTGGTTGCTTGAGCACCCCATCAGCAGAGGCATGGCAGCCAGGAGATCAAATGAAGTTCCATGTCAGTGAAGGAGTGGTGGCAGCAACACAGAGGGTGAGGTGATGACCCAGTGGAGTCAATGTGGTTTCAGACCCAATGTGGTCTCAGACCCTCTAGATGCCAACTTTGTGCTCTAGTGGGTTCAGCCAGGTTCATTGGTCTCAGTTTTTGCAGCTAGGGTAAACTTATCCCATGACATTTTAGGATAATATATCCAGGTTTCTTCCACCATCCAGCAATGCTGTAGTGAAGAGTTGCTCATTGAGTGGAAGGGTAATCATGTAATCCTGCAGTGCCTCACTTAGCACCCAATTCCATTGCTCCAAATAGGAGGAATGGAATGGAATGGAATGGGTCTCAGCATCATTTGCAGTCCTGGCAATACTGTCCTCATCACAGATCAGAATGCAAGGCAATGGAAATGTCATAACTCTAACTCACAAGGTCATAACTGCCTAGCAAAGTGCCAACTGCAATCCTGTGAAGGAAGCACAGTCTTAGCCTGTACTTTTCTTTACTTTTCTTTGCCTTTTGTTCTTCACATCGAGGCAGTTGCAAAGTCAAGTCATTTCCTCCTTTATAACATTACAAAGATCAGATTTTCTTTCTTTTTTTTCTTCTGCCTTGGCCATTTCCTGCCTCGATTATTGCAATCTTTTTTTCTGGACTGGCCTTCCATGATTTCACCTTAGTCCTCTGGTTTCTGCTGCTAGGATTATCCTTTTGCCCTATTACTTTGATCATGTTACCCCACTTTTGATATCTCTTCATTGATTCCTCATTCCATCTAGGATTTAGTATAAGCTTTTTGTTTTAACATTCAAAGCCCTATACTACCTAACTCCTCGCCTCCATCTGTCAGCTCCTTATTCTTTTAACCGGACTGCTTAAGAATAGTGTTCTGGGATTCTCAACCAACCAAAGGTTTCCTCTTCTTTGACTCGACTTTCTTCTTTTTCACCTGCTGTTCCATATTCTTGGAATTGCCTTCCTCAACATTTGCAACTGCTCCTTTCCTCATTGCTTTAAAATTTCAACAGAAAACTTTTGAGATTCAGACTAAAACTTTTTAAATGGGAAATCAAGTTACTTTTTTCAACATTTTAAAGGTAAAGGTAACCACTAATCAACTAAAGGTTAGAAATCCCTTATCCAGGAGCAGAAGTGTTTAGGGTTTGGGATTCTTTCAGGCTACGGAATACCTGTATTTGCATAAATGTACACAATGAGAAATCTTGGAGATGTAATTCAAGTTCATACATCTTGTACACATAGTCTGAAGGTGATTTGATACAATATATTTTAATAATTTTTACATGAAACAAGAATTGCGTGCATTGAATCATCAGGAAGCAAAGGTGTCACCATCTCAGTCACTCATGCAAACAATTTTGGATTTTGGAGGATCTGGCAATTCCAGATAAGGGTCACCTCAGCCGTTACCTTTAGGAGACCTGAGATTATAATGAAAACCACAGAAAGTCAATTAATTTCATGCACATTTTATTCTCTTGCAGCCTCTTCACAAGGGCTGCTGGGATTGCCATGCATTGTGATGAATCCAATGATCGCTGGGGGGGCGGGGCGTGGGGAACCCATTGCCTCATGCACTTCATTGCCTGGTTTACCAGGAAGCTGATCCCATGAGGGGACGAATCAATCACATTACTTCCCACATTGTTTCCTGTGCAACAGGAGAATCTTCCTGTGTTGCCACTGCCGGTGCAGCATACACCAGCTCTGCACTACAGAGTCCTACTGGAAGTTCTTCTACATCGTGAGATGAGAGATAATTGAGAAATCGAATTTTATTATTAGTTCTTGATTTTGATACTTGTTTTTATATATTAGTATAATGCAGTTGTTTTATTTTGTTTTAGACTCTTGTTATGTATTTTAAATGTTTTAACTGTGTTGATCGGGCTTGGCCTTAAGTCAGCTGCCCCGAGTCCCTTCGGGGAGATGGAGATGGGGTACAAAATAAAGTTATTATATTTTATTTTTGGAGCCGGTGAGCTTTGTGAGTCAACTAGGGCTGAACCGGTGTATGCCGCTGAAGTAAGCCCCATCCGATGAGGTTGCTAAATTGTTTTAAATGTTTTTCTTTCAAGCTTGTCAAATTATTTAATGAATTTGTTCATTTTTTTCTGTTTAAAACTGTTTAAATGCATTTTTCTCGATATCCTTGAATGCAGAGTAGCATTCAAGAAATAAACAGCTATGGCTATAACTGAGTGTTTTATTAAAGGAACTTTCCAAGCTGTGTTTAAGGACTTTTGGCTCAAACTGGAAAACTCTTGCTGTTCGATGGTTCTAATTATGGATACAGCAACATCTGATTGCTCATTGCTTTACAGATCAAGTCATTGTGAATATTACAATCAAACACCTGCAAACAGTTAGAGGATGCTCACAAAGCATTACGCACAAATACTGTGTCCCTTTCCCTAACACCCAGAAATTTAATTTAGGGTTGGATCAGGAAAATAAAAGAATAGTGCCCATTAAAATATCAGTTCTTCTGAAAATACAATGGAACTTAAAGTATGGTAAGGGATGGAAAGCAGGCAACAAATATATTGAAATGCTTAAAAATGTCCTATATTTTGGCTCAGCCATTTATCAAAAAGGAGAAATCAGAAAGCCAAGACTTGAAAATGCAACCATGAAGGAACTAAATAAGATCCCCAAGTAAAGATGAATTGTTAGGTAACAAAGTCAGAATCATCATAGTATTTCTGATTTCTCTGTATGGTTGCAAAAGCTAAAAAGTGAAGAAAGCTGATAGGAAGAAAATCAACTCATTTGAAATGTGGTGCTGGATAGTTTAACAGATAGCATGGACTGCCCAAAATGGATTATCCAGCAAATGAGGCTGGAATTTTCACTTAAAGTGACAATAAATAAACTGAGGCTTTGGAGATATCATGAAATATACCTTACTGGAAAAGACAATTATACTTGACAAGGCTATTTTTCAAAGGAAAGAAATACCAAAACACCTTAGAACAGTGTTTTTCAACATGGGGGTCAGGACCCCTGGGAGGTCACAAGCGGGTGTTAGAGGGGACACCAAAGATCATCAGGAAACACAGTATTTTCTGTTGGCCATGTGGGTTCTGTGTGCGGTTTGGCCTTATTCTCTCTGGTGGGGTTCAGAATTATATCTGATTGTAGATAAACTATAAATCCCAACAACTACAACTTCAAAATGTAAAGTTCTACTTTCCCCCAACTCCACCAGTGTCCACATTTGGGTATATTGAGTATTAGTGCCAAGTTTGGTCCAGATCCATCTTAGTTTGGGTCCAAAGTGCTCTCTGGATGTAGGTGAACAACAACTCCCAAACTCAAGGTCAATGCCCACCAAATCCTTCCAGTATTTTCTGTTGGTCATGAGAGTTTTTTGTGCCAAGTTTGGTTCCATTCCATCATTGGTGGAGTTCAGAATGCTCTTTGATTATAAGTTAGTTATAAATCCCAGCAACTACAACTCCCAAATGACAAAATCAACCCCCCCCCCCCCGCCAACCCCACAAGTATTCAAATTTGAGCGTATTGGGTATTTGTGCCAAATTTGGTCCACTGAATGAAAATACATCCTGCATTTCAGATATTTACATTACAATTCATAACAGTAGCAAAATCACAGTTATGAAGCAGCAACGGAAATAATTTTATGGTTGGGGGTCACCACAACATCAGGAACTATGTTAAGGGGTCTCAGCATTAGGAAGGTTGAGAACCACTGCCTTAGAATATTACTTGCCCTATGAAATCCATGGGATTACCATAAATCAACAGGCAACTTGATAGTGATTATACACACAAAATTGAAGACAGTAGGAAAAGAAGGGAAGTATACTAAAACTTGATTGATTCAAGCAAGCATGCCCAGGCGGACCTGAGCAGTGCAGATTATGATAGGAGGTATTAAAGTTTTCTCATTCATAGGGATGCCATAAGTCAAAGTTAACTTTATGGCAAATAACAACTACAAAGGGGTGAAAAACAATTTTATCTGTAAAAATATCTGAAAAGGAAAAGGGGTGGCAGTGTGGAAGGGGGTTATTTCCAGCAGGCACTGCCTTTCCTTCTCCCCCTCCAAGATGAGGATTGTAGCAATTGGGATGGATGGAGGGTCTTTCATTTGCTTCTGGTCTTAGGCAAGATGGAGTTGTTCCTGCCTCTTCTCTCCCTGTAAGGACAGGGCAGCTGCAGTTGGGATGGGGCCCCCATCTACACTGCCGTATAAAATCCAAATTATCTAACTTGATAATCTGGATTACATGGCAATGTATATCCAGATGGAGAAAGGGCCTTTCATCTGCTTGAGGGTCTAGACATGGGGAAGCTGTACTGCCTCTTTCTCTCTCTCAAAGGTCAGAATAGTGGCAGCTGAGGGAGGGTTTTCAAACCTGATATGTTTTAATGAAGAAAAATGAGCATATTGCATAAAAGATGCCACACTAACATGAATATATTGTGCACAATTGCATATTACTCATTGAGGAAATACATAAAAATGCATACATTAGAGAAAGTGTGGAGCAACTATACACATATTTTTGTGCAGGAAAGTAAGAGAATGTTTTGCAACTAGATAACTAATTGGAGGAAACTGAGAAAGCCTGTGGAGATCTGAGCAGCAGAAAGCAAATGAAACAGTTTTTGACATCCCTTGGTAAAGCAGAGAAGGACAGCAGAGACTATCCTCTGAAGAGTTTCCTTTCCTCCTGAGGACCAGGGCTAGGACTATCAGTCCTAGATTCCCTGGTGAAAATCGATGTTACATGCATCACTTTCATCAGGGAAAAGGACCTCAAAGGACTATCCTTCAGCAGAAACGCCAGACAGAGCATCAATTTCACAATGGAGATTCCAGGATAACCTACTTCCACACTATTTATAGTAAGTCACCAGCTTTCTTGGGCAGATATGATTAAAAATCTTGTAAAACTATAAATTGGTGTCAAATTGCATTAATTCGACAGTATTGATATACTCTAAGAAAGGATCTAAATGAGGATGAGGAGACACTGACAAAGCTGTGAAACCTGTGTTATAAAGCGAATATTTGGAGCCGTAAAACATCATTTTGCCTCTGCATTTCATGCAGAAGGGGAAAGCCTTGCCATCAGTAATATGCTAAATTCACAATATATTGAGTAGTATCTTTCAATCAGACTGACTTACCTTTTGGCAGACAAAGAGCAGAAGGGAATATGCCATATTTCTTCTAGACATGTCTTGTTGCATATATATGTGCCCTTACTGATTCATATAAAATAGATTCCCATCAAAAGCACGTAAGTGTCAACATACATTTAATCTCTGTGCCTTACGGAAAATTATAAAAGCCATTTGCCATCTGAAACAAGATATACCAGACATCATTCACTTCTCTGGAGTACATTGAACAATCCATAAACTTTGAAGCACATATTGTAATCTCTCTCAAAAGAATGAGGGAAAAACTCTGATAGCAAGGGCTGGAATTAGGTAAAGAATCAATTAAGCTTTTTACTTTTATCTTCTCTCCAACTTTATGATATATCTGAGTCACAATAATGCAAAACGTTCACTTTTATTAATTTCAACAGAGACAGCAGCATGAACGAGAAGGGTTCTCTCTTTTTCACACATGCATACACAGCAGTCAAAATTAAGCTTTTCAAAATATTTTTTTTACAAATGCCAGTATGCATTTTGCATTTTTATTGCATTTTTACTGTCAAGTGTCTCATCAAATTTGTGATGAGTTGACAAGAATATTTCATTGTGGTAATTGCTGTGCCAAATGATGGATTCCATGTCAATGAAGTACAGAATCCACCTAGGGTTTTACTCTGAACTTTAGGAGACGATGAAATAAATTCAACACTCTTGTATAGTTTTTTTAAAATTTCAGACTGAAACATGAAATAGATTCACTTTTCCACTGATAGGAAAGATACAATGACCATTGACTAACCCAGGCATGGACAACCAAACCTCCAGATGTTCCTTGGTTAGTTCTGAATTAATTAGTTACCCCATTAGATATCCCATTAGATCTGATGGCGTATTGAGCCTGTAGGAACACACTCCCAGAACAACCTGGGGATGAGTCCCCACAGCCATATCATTTCTTTGGGCTTCCTTCCAGCCCCTCATTCCCTCCCCCAAAACTTACTTCACAGGCTTGCCAGGCATGGAGGCCCTCTCTGGAAAGCTGTGAAGACATGTCAGAATAATACTGGAGGAGAGGGGGGGAAAGAGAAATTTCACTCTCCTCCCCACTCCTCCATCATTCTGAAGCAACTCCAAAGCTCTCCGGAGAGGTCCTCTGTGCCTGGCAAGCCCATGGGGTAGGTCTTAGGGGATGGAAGGGGGGCTGGAGGGTGGCTGGATGGCCTCCTGGGATAACCTTTGGTTGACCCAGGAAGGCATGTAGTCATCCCAGGAGGGGAATCCCAGGGTTTTTGGAGGGGGTGGGGACAATAACATGGGCAAAACAGGTTAGTTTAACCCATTTTCACCTATGATTTAGTTATGTATGGAAGCGCCCTCATACTCAACTTAATTTATGAGTATTGTGGAATTAATATGGCCATCCAAGAATTACTGGACTACAACTATCATCAATCCATACCACCAGCTTGTAGATCAGTGGTTCTCAACCTGTGGATCCCCAGGTGCTTTGACCTACAACTCCCAGAAATCCCAGCCAGTTTACCAGCTGTTAGGATTTCTGGAAGTTGACATCTGGGGACCCACATGTTGAGAACCACTGCTCTAGATGATTCAGGCAAAAACCATTTGGATGACTCTATGAATCCCACCTAAATCATCAAATCCACAGGTAGGCAATACTATTAATCTTTTTTATTTTCCAAAATAATTCATAAGGTTGGTTGGTAAAAAGGTGGGGCTGACTTCTGAAGGGAAAACTTCACCCTGAAGATTCATTTTATAGACTGGCCCAGCATTTTTTTTTAAAAAAAAAAATGAATGTAACTTGGAACAGACACTGGATGATCAGTATTCACTGGCAATCGATGAAACTAAGCTTACACAAAATTCTTACGAATGTATGTTCTGGTAGCAATTGAGTAACAAAAGGCTATGACAGCCATACAAACTCACTAACAAGGAACAAGCACTAAACCCAAATTGTGTTGTACTTGTTCATTGTAACTTATTCTGGGGTCCAAATAGGTATCCATTGTCACAGTACACTGTCAAATAATGATTTTTAGACTGCCTTTTGGAATGAAGATTGAGATATAAATGAAGAAATAGCTGGGTTTGATACTCTGTTCTGATGAGATATTCTTAAGTATTTTGAGTTTTGGATTAAAACTTTGATACACCAGGATTTGAATCCCTGCTCAGCCATGGAAACCCAATGTGAGATTTTAGACATGTCCCATTCTTTTAACCTAATGGGAAGGTAATAGCACTTTATATTAAACCTTGCCAAGAAACCATAGGAGAGCATTGTCATGAGTCAGAGTTGACTTGAAGGCACATAGCAACCTTTTATGTGAAACAGCAGGAGAAGATGAATTGGCAGTAGTGTCTTCCATTCCTGTAGGTGGTATAATTTACACATTTCATAACTTTTTGACCAGGTCTACTATTTATTATGGGGTCAAAAAATGACAAAGTCGAAATGTAACAAAGGCATTGTTTGCAGGAGGAGGGAAATTGGCATTATTATCCTTGAGCAGCTTGGATTGTTTTCATTAAGGAAAGACATTTGGCCAAACAATGGAAACACAAGGAACCGACTGTGCTTTGAAAGTAGACAGGAATAAAAACAGGTGTATGGACCACAAACAACATTTGCCCTTAGTAGGTAATGACTTATCCACAACAAACTTCAAGCTGTGTATGTGTCTGTGTTACAAAAGTGCCAATAGCTTTCATTAAAATGGAAATGGTGACAAAATTAAACACAAGGGTTGGAAAACATACATAAGTGAGAAGGTAATAAATGATGATGATGATGATGATGATGATGATGATGATGATGGAATGGCAGAGCTGGATGATCTGGACAGACAAACAAGAAAACTGTTGACAATTCACTACTTGGTACACCCACGTGGTAATGCTGACAGACTTTACCTGCCTAGAAAATCAGGAGGCAGGGGGCTTCTGTAAGTGAAACAAACGGTAGAAGAAGAGAAACATAGACTGGCAGATTATGTGAAAGGCAGTCAAAAACCAACATTGAGGGAAGTCAATAGTAGAAAACTGCTTAAAGTGCAAAAGACAAAGAGTGAATAATGTAAAAAAAACCAATGCAGAACAGATGAGAAAACTGGCAAAAGAAGGCTCTTCATGGACAATTGCTGGAAAAAATTGAGAGCCCAATTGGCAAGGAAAAAAATATGGACGTGGTTCACAAATGGAACTTTGAAAAGGGAGACGGAGGGTCTGATTCTTGCATCCCAAGAACAAGCCATTAGAACCAATGCCATCAAAGCCAAAATTGAAAAGTCAATGACAGATCCCAAATATAGACTCTGCAAGTGAGCAGATGAAATGATGGATCACAAACTTTTGCTACTGTTATGAATCGTAATGTAATCTGATATGCAGGATGTATTTTCATTCACTGGACCAATTTGGCACAAATGCCCAATAAACCAAATCTGAATACTGGTGGGGTGGGGGTATTGATTTTGTCATTTGGGAGTTGTAGTTGTTGGGATTTATAGTTAACCTACAATCAAAGAGAATTATGAACTCCACCAATGATGGAATTGAACCAAACTTGCCACACAGAAGAGAAGGATAGGCAGAGGGATCTTCAGCCTTCTCTGCCAAAGGGGTTCCTAAGACCATTAGAAATATGTGTTTTCTGATGGTCTTTGGTGACCCCTCTGGATCCCCCCTCATGACCACCCTGGGGTGCCGACTGCTCTAAGGCCTCACCTATAGTGCCATATAATCCAGTTCCAGAATGTGGATTAACTATACTAAACTTGATTATATGGCAGTGTAGACTCATACAATCAAATTCAATGCAGTTTATCCTGCATTATATGAGTCTACACTGAGTATTATAATGCAGCTCATGGGGCATGAGTTAGCTTCAGTGCTACTACTCCCACGCTACAACAAGGCACAGATACCAAGTAAGGTTTTTCTATGAAAATAGCTTGCCTTGACTAGAAGGAATCATAATTTGTTTGTTTCAAAGAACAGGAAGGTGAGATAAGATCCTGAGGTCATATTGCATACCCCACTTGCCAAAATACACAAATATTTCCTCTCTCACATAGACATAGGCATACATTTAAGTGATGTGCCCATTTTTCAAATATAAAATGATCAAGAAAAATAATTGAAAACAAACCAAATGTGCCTCCAGGAAGACTTCAAAGGACATCTTTTGGAAGATAACAGGGAGTTGCGAGTTACTAGCTTTTATTCAAATGGTGAAGAAAACCTTAAAGTCTCTTACCCTTCTATCTCCTTTACAAAACACTACTTTTTCCTAATTATGGACATATAGGTAGACATTTAATTATGATTCCAAATAATCACATTCCAATAAAGTCTTTAAAAATCACAAAAAGTACATTGTAAGAATTGGGCTATTTTTTTTCTTTGAAGTTGCTGAACCTGAAGTAAAATTGAAAGCCTCTTTATCTTGGTAGAAATATGTCCAGAAAGGAGAGTTCATTCAGAATAATCTAGTCTAGTTTTTTTTTCCTTTTGAAAAAACAATGAATATCTGTTAAGAATGGGATTACTACAGCTCTCAAAAAAAATCCCACCTTTGACATTTCTGTGGCTTTTAACATGTTTTAGAAGCACTGTGTGGTTTATAAGGATTCCTCCCTTCCCGGTTTTCTCTCCATTTTCAGAGGAATAAATGCAAATGATTCTTACAGAAGAGAACTAGGCAGGAATGCTGATGTCTTGGAGTCATTCTTGGTTTTAAAAGAGTGGAGATTAGTTTTATCTTTGCCTTCAGAAATTTTCGCTCACTTGCATACTAATGGGGAGATGAACTGTGTTAGTGGGTGACTGCTCCTGAGCTGATCTAACTAGTGATGATTCCTGTTTTTAATTTAATGCTCCGTACTGCCAATGTTTATCTCTGGTCTGGCTTGAAGTAATAGTTTTTCTTTGAGGACACTGTAGAAGAAATACCCCCTCTTTCTATCTTTAATAAGATATTCTAACTGAAGGCTGCAAACCTACAGGCTCTCGCCTGGAAGCTTTTCTTTTGAATTTGGGTGATTCAATAAGAATCACCCAAATTCATACATAAGATCGTGCTACGAAACACAACAAGTCTGACATAAAATCCAGATTATCTGCTTTGAACTGAATCATATGGCAGTATAGGGCCCTTCCACACAGCCCTATATCCCAGAATATCGAGGCAGAAAATCCCACATTATTTGAGTGTGGACTAAGATAACCCAGCTCAAAGCACATATTGTGGGATTTCTGCCTTGATATTCTGGGATATACGGCTGCATAGAAGGGCCCTGGGTTATGAGTCCATACTGCCATATAAATCAACTTCAAAGCAGACAATGTGGAGGCATTATTGCAGGGCAGGCCCATAGCCAGGATTTTGTTTCGGGGGGGGGGGGGGCTGAATTTTTTTCAGGGGGGTTGGGGGGGGGCTGAGTTTCGGGGGGGGCTGAGTCTGAGTGAAAGAGGGTCTAGCCTAGCAAACCTTTTGTATCATTACCCCAATACCCCCATGCATATGGGATATATTGAGTATGGTGATCAGATCATGATATGAATAAACATAACAGTTTAAATAATGTACCAGTAAGGCCTTCTCGCGAACCACCATGAGAATTTCGGGGGGGGGGGGTAAAGCCCCCGCCCCCCCCCCCCCCCCGACTACATGCCTGCTCAGGGCCCTTCCAATTCAAGTCACCCAATTCAATCCAATATCTGTCTATGGCCTCTTTCTTCCCATGGTTGACCAATGATATTTTATGAATGGCTTTTGGTGGGAAACACTGAAGAAAGTTTCAAGACTGACACAGATTAAGGTAATATGCATTTGTAGATGTATAAGAAATGATTTAGTTCTATAAAATCTATGACCATTTCTCAATTCTAGAGAAAATGTGGTTTAGTTGTTATGGTTTAGTTATCATGGTAGTCCGTTGTTAACAGAGGCTGGCTAAATTGTCCCCTTGGTAAGCTATTCATCTCTCTGCAACTTAATATTTTTTTAAAAAAAATAATACTTTTTTGCCAGCATCCAAAACTTCTCGCTTCAATAACAGCGACCGCTTGCCAATTTTGGACGCTGTCCAGCTCCATTGAGATGCATGGGAGCTATTCAACTGACATCAATGGGATGTGGATTACATTCTTTGTCCTCGGACAATAGCTGCCTGCTGTTAGCACATTCTATGTCAATGGGACACACATGGTGATTTCTGTAAAGATAATGGTATCATTGTTGCAAAACTAATTAAACCTATAATGAATAATTTATACACCACTGCAAAGATAATAGAACATATATTTTTATCATCTTCAATGCATAATAAAATCTAAATGAACAGCAAAATTGCTTCCTTCTCTCCCTCCCCACCCCATATCCCCCATGGTACAATTATATCTTGAGTAATAATCTAGACAGGATTTTGTTATCTTGCAGCTGAAAAATACTCCTTCACATTCAAAGCTCTCTCTCTAACCCTATTCAGGCATTTCAAACAAGCGATAACTCAACACACATGCAGTAGAGCATGCCAAATCCACACCCATTTGGTATGTATGGCAAGTATGGAGATGGTCAAAGAGATACAGAATTGTAGAATTTGAAGAGGCTTCATGGGCCACCAAGTAATACTCCCTGATCAACGGGGATCTCCAGATAAAATAAAATTCTAGCAGGTAGCTATCCAACAAGTTTTGAAGACATCCAGAAAAACTGACTAAGCAATTGATTATAGTGCCAAACTGCTCTTCCCTCAAGAACTTCCTTCTAATGGTCAATCAAAATCTACTCTCCATAGCATAAAATGATTAGACTCAGTCCTATCTCTGAGGCAGCAGGGAATGAACCTGGATTTCCCTCAATATGATTGCCTAAATGCTAATAAATGACAACAATATAATAAATAAAACATAACATAATAAACTTAAAAATACACCACAGGCCCCATTTTGCAAAAACAAACAAACAAACAAACGAAATCTCTCTCCTGCAAGTAATTAATCATTAAATGCCTGCTTAAAAACATGTATTTTATGGAAGTCCATAGCCCAGGAGCAGCCACAAAAAAGGCCCTCTCCTGTGTCTTCACCCCAGGAGCTTGGAACAATGGTAGGACCAAAAGAAACCCTTAGGATCTTGAACCTTTGACAATGTCATAGAGAAAGAATGGTCTTTCAGACAATTTCACATCCAGTTGGACATTCAATGGCATAACACTGGAATGGAACCCAGTCTTTTTCTTCAGTCCAATGAACAACGTGTGTCTGCTTGTGGACATCTGCACTGCCTTGATGTAGGAGAACCTCAAGCCTCTTGTCCACAAGAATACATAACTGCACCCAAAGAATAAAACCAGTGTGATTCTTTGAAATAAAATGTGTTTACATTAAATTGCCCCTTTCTTTGTCTTGCAAAACATTTAAACAGCCTGGCTGATATAACCTCTGCATAAAGCAACCATGCGGGATAATATTGTTCTGATGCAAAGCAGGTGACAAATTGGCAATTTCACATTCCTTTTCTAGCTCTTATCACTGTATAGTAGGCACTCAAGTAGGTTGTAACCTATCTTCAATGTGGTTTATACTTAATCTTTCACCACCAGCAATCTAGTCTTCCATTCAGGTGCTTCATTGCTTTGAGCTTCTAAAATAGTGATACATGGACTCAAGCCCTGTTTATGATCCCACATATTGCCAAATCAAGATGCCCTAGACCAGTGGTGTCCAATCTTTGGTACACCAGGTGTTTTGGACTTCGGCTCAGAATTCATTACCACTAGACAAGCTGACCAGGAATTCTGGGAGTTGGACTCGCAAACACCTGGAGGACCAAATACCTGGACACCACAGGCACCACCAGAAGTCTGAATGCAAATGGATGGGAGTTTTAAGTAAATAACACCATAGTCCTATGCATGTCTATGTAGAACATCCATGCTAGACTTTTAAAAAGGCTGTGGAATTAGCTTTGAGTCTGATGTTCTTTGAAAAGAATTGTATCCACTTCAAAAATGTCATCACCCTTGAACTTTTAATAATGTTCAATAGGGACTATTATAGGCACCAATCTGCACAGTATTATCAGCAATTTGTACAGTGGAAAAAGTCATCTTCTGCATACAGCTCTTCTATAAAAAGAAACCAGTTTTCCCCCATAATTATGCTATTCACATATCACTTCCCTGTCTAGTATAATACCAATCATCTTGTATGAAATCAATTTCCCCCAGTGAGTATAATTCTTTTTCAAACCTATCAAAACATATAGCTAATATGGTTACTTGAGAGCACATTAAAAGGGCGCAACACCCTTTCTCCATAATCCTGTCCTTAGATTTCAAATGGAGCGCTCCAATAGCAAAACAAATCAGAAATAAAATTAGTTGTGTGTCTTGTACTATAAGCCTGCGCTTGTTAATCAAAAGACCTATTGAGTTCAGTAGCACTTACCTCCAAGTAAGTGCATATAGAACAAGAGTGGAAAATGTTCATCGGTGCGATTAGAAAATATGTGTACACATTCCTCCTGCATTTTCATTCCAGAACAACTGGAACTTTATGCTGCAGTGTTTACACAGTCATGGATAGTTGCACCTCTTGGTACTCTGGTTGCACAACTGTGGTCTCACGACTCTACTTCCAGTTAGCACCATAACTCCACCTTCCATAGTTCCACTGCTAGGTTAAGATTTTGGGGAAAATTGTAAATGCAACTTTGCAATTCCAGCAGTTTGTAAAAGAAAATACAGAAATCTTTAAACCATAATACAAGGATCTTATATATCCAATGGAATTTAGATACAGCAGGGCTCATGCTCCTTATATGAGGGTTTGATTTCCTGCTCAGCCATGAAAACTCACTAGGTGACCTTTGGTAAGTTACATCCCATAATAGTGTCCCTTTAGACTGAGTCAGCATCAGATGGAAATGACCTAAAAGCACAGAACAACACGGTCAGCACTTTCACAAATAAAGACTTCCCACAAGATATGAATTAGATGGCTATTTTTCAGGAATGCTTTAATGGTGCTTTGTTGATTCATGCTACCCAACTCTGACATGGAACTTTGTCACATACTCAGCTCTCGGGTCAGGTATTGGACAGGATGAGATGGTGGTAGGGTTCTGAGCAATAAGAAGAAGAAAAAGATGATGATCATGTAGAAAAAGAAGAGATTGTATCCTCAGCTGCTGCAAGAAGATCATGCAGACAGACTACAAGCAGAGGCATAACACCATTGCTCAGCTGATTCATTGGAACTTTGCCACAAATACCATCTGCCTGTGACATAGAACTGGTGGGACCACAAGCCCAAAAAAGTTATAGTAAATGAACACACCAAACTCCTCTGGGACTTCCGAATTCAGACTGACAGAGTTTTAGAGCACAATACTCCTGACCTCATGATTGTGTTAAAAAACCAAGTATGGATTGTTGAGGTTGCAATCCCAGGTGAGAGCAGGATTGAAGATAACTGGAAAAGCTGACACGATACAAGGATTTAAAGATCAAACTGCAAAGATTATGGCACAAGCCAGGCAAGGTGGTCCCACTGGTGATCGGCACACTGGGTGCAGTGCCTAAAGACCTTGGCCTACACTTAAATACAATCGGCACTGACAAAATTACCACCTGTTAGTTGAAAAAGGCCATCCTACTGGGATCTGCACACATTATTCGCCGAGACATCACACAGTCCTACGTGTGATCCAATGCAACAGCCAGCACAGTGATCTTGTTATGTTTCAAATAATAATAATAATAATAATAATAACTTTATCTTTGTATCCCATTTCCATCTCCCCAAAGGACTTCAGTGTGGCTTACATGGGGATGAGCCGGAACAACATGATTAAAATATAGCACATTAAAATATATAATGACAACATAGAACAGAATAAAACAACAGCATGATAACAAAATATAAAAACAAATATCTACCAACAACCAATTAGCTCTGTGATAACAATCGGTTTCTGCAAAAACAATTGTGAGGATAGGGGTGATGGAT
Source organism: Anolis sagrei ordinatus (assembly GCF_025583915.1). NCBI lineage: Eukaryota > Metazoa > Chordata > Lepidosauria > Squamata > Anolidae > Anolis > Anolis sagrei. Next base: position 337,287,448 of record NW_026844366.1, read on the forward strand.
AAACTGCATAGATCATAGTGGAAACAGAGGGCAATATAAGAACTGAGCATTATAAATTCAAGTGCAGAAGAATAGTAAAGTAAAAGTCCAAGATTTGGGGCCCTAGTTGGGGCCAAGCTATGTGGGAGATTGTCTAGTCAAAGGCAATGTAATGAAAATAAAACTGACAGATTGTCATGGCAATGCAATGAAAATAAAACTTGCAGATTTTCATGTCCCTACTGATAAATAATGCTGAGCTTTGCAACATGTCTTGATTTGAAATTGCTTATCACTCCCTTTCTCTTAAGTGCTAAAAATAGAGGATCGGGGATTTGTTTTTTAAAAAGGGATTAATATTTATTTATTTCCACTGTAAGCATTTCATCCCTATAGAACGAGCAAAGCAGCAGGCATCCTCTTCTGGAGACCAGAATGAGAATAGGCAGTATTCTTCAGGAACCCAAAGCACTGTGACCTAGTAACAGAGATAGCTCATATTTCGGCTTTCAAGATATTGCATCTTTAAAGCAAATATTAAATAGTTCACATTGCTTGCTGGCCATCCATGGAAACATTATGGAAATAGCAATGGGCTATTGAAGCTTGGACATGTGTGAACTGATCTGTACCACTGTCTTGCAACAGCTGCTTAAATAAAAGTCTTAACCTTTCCCTGCCAAGAAAGTCAATAATTCTGTGCTCTATTGAGCACCATCCTCTCTAAGTGTAAGTAATATGGATTTTTGCTCCCTGTCATCTCCAACTACGTATGTGGTTATAAGTATAGATATGGGTGCTATGGAAACGCATCGCCCTGCTGACATTTACACTGGATTTTATTTCCTTTCTTACCTCCCCTCAAAGGTAAGAGCATTGAATTTTGCTTGCCTTGTGCTTTTCAAAATTAATGGACTTCTTGAAAATAATGATTTCAAGGGACTAATGGAAATTATTTGTACAGTCACCTCCCTGTATCCACGGATTCTGCACCCACAGATTCAACACTCCCTGGCTTAAAAATACTAAAAAAGATAAAAAAATCTGAGGGAAAAAAAAGCTTGATCTTGCTGTTTTATGAAAGAGATACCTTTTTATTACACTATTGTATATAATGGGAATTGAACATTTATTTATTTATTTATTTATTTATTCACGGTATTTTCATCCCGCCTTTCTTAGCCCAAAGGCAACTCAAGGCAGCATACAAATTGGCAGCAATTCAATACCACAATAGTCATAAATACAATTAAATCATTTTTAAAACATTATAAAATCCATACAGAAACCATTAAAAACATATCATCGTCAATGTGTTCCTGTTAATCTCATTTTCCAGTAGCATCATCTAAGCCGTTCCATGTTTCGTTCTTTCATAGTTTCATGTTTACCTATTACACTGCATTTCCAAAAGCTTGTTCAAAGAGCTGGCAGGACTGAAGACCGACAGGTCGCAGGTTTGAATCCGGGGAGAAGCGGATGAGCTCCCTCTATCAGCTCCAGCTCCTCATGCGAGGACATGAGAGAAGCCTCCCACAACGATGATAAAACATCAAATCATCCTGGCATCCCCTGGGCAACATCCTTGCAGATGGCCAATTCTCTCACACCAGAAGCGACTTGCAGTTTCTCAAGTCGCTCCTGAAACGCAAAAAAAAAAATTGTATTACTCATTCCATTTGCATTTCTACCTGTGTGTTCATTTTCTTAGGGCAGTTCCAGACAGCCCTTTATCCCAAAAGCATCTGCATTAAAATGTGGATTTTTTTGGTAGGGGGATGTCCACACCCATCCCAGAAAGCGTGCACTTTCTGGGATGGGTTGTCCACACATTCTCTCAGGACTAGCCCAAGAGGACATGTGGAGCCCTACCCCCTTCCCCCAAGCTCTCAGACCCTTTAGAAAAGTAAAAAAAACTTTACCAGGGCTTCAGTTTTCCTTCCCCCCCCCCTCCCCCTCCCCGCCCCACTCTTCCGGCGCATCATTTGTTTTCTTGGTTTGCAGCGAATTAATGTGGGACTGTCCAGAATGTTGTCTGGACAGCCCCTCCTTTATTGTGGGAGTTCCCACAATTCCCATAATAAAGGCCCTGTGGAAGGGGAAGCAGTGTTATTGCTCCCCACTTCTTCATGCCTGAAACATTTTCTGGATTTAAAAGCTCTATAAATCAGTAGGTGAATAGTACCTCCACACAAGGGGGGGCCTTTCACACAGCCATATAATGGCAGAATATCCCACAATATCTGCTTTAAACTTGGTTATCTGAGTCCACACTGTCATATATCCCAGTTCAAAGCAGATAATGTGGGATTTTATTTAGCTGCATGGAAGAGGCCAAAGAAGCAATGATGGAGATTCTGTTGGTCAAGAGTAAGTGCTTTTGTTATCATCAGTTATCAATTAATGACCTAGATACTGCATCTGGGTTCTGTTACATAAATCACATAGAACTCAACACAGGAGTTATGCGTTGCTTACATCATGTGGTAGTGTCTTGGGTTTGCAGAGTCTCATTGAATGGCAATACTACAGTACTAAATGTCAAAGAGAATGAGCAAAATAATGTGCCACCAAAGGAGAACTATTGCCAGTTTCAGCACAGGCAGATAGATAGCCATCAGCCATGAATACATATATATAACAGCACTCCGTGTGCAAGTCTAGTTTCATGACCTTGAATGGGGACGTTGTGGTTTAGACAAAAAAAATCCAATTACTTCTGCAGGCGGATTGCCTGGCAAACGATTTCAGCCAATATTTAATCAAATGACTTATCATTTTCCTGTCTTCATTCCCAGAGTCTTTCTTTACTACATGACGATCAATAACACAGAGACCGTGTACCTGGTAAGGAATCTTATAACCATATCAAAACCTCTTTCTCTCTAGGTATTCCTCAGTGTCATTCCCTCTCGGGCTATGATTTGCAGTGAAACTGCATTCTAATAGGACCAATTGGCTCTGGATTATAGTCCAGCTCTTTGTGGTTGACTAATCCTAATTTTACCTTTTTGAAAAGAAGGAACATTCAGCTGAAACTCCTGGGGTGCTTTGGCATATCTGTCATGAAAATTAATAAGATGCCAAGCGCACAGTAAGTAATGACTAGGTAACAGCCATGAATACCCTGGCTGGGGAAAGCTAGAGAAGTTGGAGGTTTCTAATTAGCAAAACTGCCTTGGCAACAGCATAATCTTCTGGTGTCAATTTATCACAGTCAGTGGCCTGATTCCTGCTCTAGGTTTCACAAAAAAACTGGGATGGAGATAACAGAGATACATTGGCTTTCTCTTTCTTCTTCACTATATATTCCTACTAGTATGGAGTTTGTCCCTCCTTGGCAACAGAAAATAACTGACAATTTACTAACACAGACTCCAGAAGAAACATGACAATAGGTCACATCTAGGCATGAGCAAAAAAATCAGAAATACATGAAAAATGGGATATGAACAAACAAAATTCACTTTCGAATCAAGTTTTGAACCATGCAGGAAAGGTGGGAGGGGGGAGAGGGAAGATTCTGAATTTGAACCACTTACTTTTTTATTTATTTTTATTTTTTGCAAATATTCTGTAATGTTCAGATGTCTCCCAAGGTTATTTTAATTTTCACAACCATTAAGCAACTTTGGTAAAGCCCTCTCCAAGGACATCAGGCATGCCCCAACATTGGCAGTCTTTAGAAGGAGCTTGAAAACATGGATGTTCCAGTGTGCCTTCCCAGAATAAGGAATCCCAAGCAATATGTCCCAAATGCACTTTACGAGAGATGTAGAATTGTCTGTATGTTGGGGTTCAGCCTGATCCTGATCTGTGTGAACAGGATTCTCCGATAGTTTTTCAAACTGAGCAAGCTTTCCCTGACCCTGACAGTGGGGAATCTGTTGTTGATACAGAGCTCAGTGGGAATGAAAACGAAACCCAACAGTTAGAAGAGAATGTTTTGGAAGTTAGTCGTGATATCTCCCCACCTGGGCTAGATAATGAGCTCCGGAAAGAACAAATAGTGAGAGATAGATTTGTCTCCCAGTCTGTACGAAGGTCACAGCGGCTTCAGCAAAAAGAGACAGAAAAGTCAAGGGGCGTTTCTAAGAATAGCTTCTTTGGTTTAAGAGCATCCCTGCCGGGTGCTTCTTTAGGTCAAGCAACGTTTGGGACTGTGGCTGGTCTTGGCAGAATTCCTGTGTTCCATGGCCAGTAATCCCAGAGGCTTCTGTTTCCAAGTTCATGGTTAGTAAAAGGCTAACAGAATCTTGGTTATTGTTTTGTGGCTTTTGAAGTTTTACTCAAGTTCAGAGATTCTATTGACTCCTGTGTTTTTCTGTGTTCATTTTACTCTGCATTTTACCTTTCTTTTGTAACCAATTTTTCATCAATAAACAAGGATTGCTTTTCCTACAGTCCAGAGTGGTGGATTTAATCTTATGGTCTTGTTTCTTGAACTGGGATGCAACACTGTACGCCCACCTATCCCTAAAATATCCATCCTATTTCTCTTGTACATGCCCAGCATTTTTAAAATTTTTAATCATTTTAATAATGCCACAGGTTTTTAAATGTGTCATGATATTATTGTTATTGTTTTGCTTTGTTATGAGTTATTTATTGTTGTATTGTTGTTGTTGTTATGTTGTGAACATAAACTGCTTAAAATAGGACCGGCAGGACTGATAAATGTGGAATGAAACTCTGAACTATGAGATAGCAAATATTGACCGGCAATAAGGAGTAATTGGTTTGTATCGGTTTGTATGAAATTTTTATGGGTTTTATTGGTTTTATTGGGTATAGATATGATGTATTGTTGTTGTTTGCTATTTTGTGCTACTGTGTTTTATTATTGTTGTATGTTACGGGCATCGAATTGTGCCTTGGATATGTAAGCCACCCTGAGTCCCCTTCGGGGTGAGAAGGGCGGGGTAAAAGTAAACCAAATAAATTTTATTGATGTATTTGGGCTTGGCCTCTTGTAAGCCTCACCGAGTCCTGCGGGAGATGGTAGCGGGGTATAAATAAAGGATTATTATTATTATTATTATTATTATTATTATTATTATTAAGGGAACGTGGCTAATCACAGCCTTAACTGTAGTTTGGGAAGGCCAGGCCCCCAATGGTAGAGAGATTGCAAAAGGTCCTGCTGTTAAGCTACATTTCCCAAATGATGGTTGAAGGACCCAAAAACAGCTGTCTGTAGCAGTCTTCATCTAAATATAAAATAAACTGATTGAATCTACAAAGAGGTCTAAAGGCAGCAAAACAATAAACAACTTTTGCAAAGCCAAGAGAACATAAACTGCTTAAAAAACAAATCATTTTACTTTGGCCTGATTGCCATGAACAATGGTGGTAGCCAGTCTCAGCCAGCCCTTTACAGTCAGTAATTATAAAATGATGATTGCATCTGCAAATAGAAATAAATGGATGTATGTGTCTTGAGGGTCCCCTTCAACTCAGTAGAGGAAGCAAATGGATGTCAGGAGAGTTTGGATGGTGCCTTTCTGCCCAAAAGAAGGGAGTCAGTCTAGATGTCCTTTGATGGGGATCTGTACTATGATTTCTGTTCTCCACCAATTTGACTCAGTTTGTGCCACACAAAAAAGTTTCTGGGGTAGAACAACTACTTTCAAAGTAAAGACAACCCAATGAAACAGGAAATAACACTTTCATACCAGGAACAGATTTTCTTTATTATTAAAAAAATATTTTTATAAAAACTTTGAAAATTCACAAAAGATCCATGGATAAATCTAAGCTTATGAAATTTGGTGACCTAACAGTGGTACATGTGTTCTACCACTGTAGCAAGTTTAGTCAGGATTGGTCTAAAAATGAGGTAGAGAGAATCCCCTAAGGTTTCCCTAGTGCCCGTGCTGTTTTTCCCTACTGTGCATACATGTCCGCATTAACGAATCAATTCGGAAGTTTTGGAAGTTTCTGAAAGTTTCCAAAAACAATGTATTGTCGAAGGCTTTCATGGCCGGAATCACTGGGATGTTGTAGGTTTTTCCGGGCTATATGGCCATGTTCTAGAGGCATTTTTCTCCTGACGTTTTGCCTGCATCTATGGCAAGCATCCTCAGGGGTAGTGAGGATTTTTTCCAAAATGTTTCAAAAAAATATTTTGGATATAATTGGAAATGACTTTAGAATTGAACTACCAGAACCCCTTACTTCCAAACTGAGTTTTGAACCATTTTTTAAATCAACCAAGCCCAGTAGCATCTAAGCCTAAAAGTTTTGTCCTCTCGTCGAACCTAACTCAAATCCTTCCTAAGTTGGGTTGCCTGCACCTTTAATGGTCATGTACAAGACATATTTTCAACATGTTTCTGTTATTTGGTTTAGTCCCATCAAGATCTCCTAGACTTTGGCTGCCTCTACTCATAAAAGCCACGTATAAGAAGCATTTTCTATAGGTTTTTCTTGTTACCTGGTTTCCATTCTTTTGGCTCCACCAGATCATCTCTTACATGGGTAGCCTATATTCATAATGGTCATGTACAAGAAGGAATTTAAGTAGGTTTTGCTTATTACCTGGTTGCATGACAAGCATCACCTATTGAAATTCCCTTCTCTACACAATCATTAAAGATAAGCAACCCTCTCCAGTTTTCACTTTGGCAACCCTAGATTGTTTGGAATGGAAGGGCAAACCTTTGTTTCTCCTAGATCAGAATTGTCATTACTGGAAGTCTTCAGGAGTGGTGATTCTCCATATCAGGAAGGTGAAGTCTTCCCATTCTTTGTTTCAACCCTGCCCCAGTGGTTTTATTATGAAACTAGAACTGCCCTGTCTTTTTCACCTTTCAGGTTGCGACAACCCAGCAGGAGTAAACTGTTGGTCTCCAACCTACAGAATTTACCTAGCCAATTCCTAGAAGGACTAAGGATGGACAATCCATCATTTTTGGTTACTTTCTTTCCCAGTATTTCCGAATATTCATCTTCATTTTTTCTTTTGAAAGGGGTACATGGTGGGGGGAGAGCACAGTGGTGGGAAAAAAGGGGGGAAATGCTTAAGCAGAATAATAAGATTATATGTTAAAGAGGGTGATGAATAATATGTAACTGCTATAAACAAATGTATAACAAATGTAATAACTATGATAAAATAATAAAAATATTTTAAAAAGAAAAGAAAAGGGTACATGGAAATATATGTGTATTTGTGTACATCAAAGCTTTCCAAACATTTGGTGTTAAAAAAAAGATGCAAGAAATCTTTCATCATGCTAGGATTGGTTATCCAAAAGATTCCTGATATTCCGTGCAATTTCTTATTTTAAAAAGTAGAGTAATAAACAAGAGGATGAGAAATTCTGGATCTGAGCTAGCCAATTGGGAGGAGTTAGTCATTGGAACCAAAGTAGTCTGTAATTTAGGAGCAAATGACCATGTAATGCCAGAATTTACAATTGTGGAACAGGGCAAAAAAGAAAATAGTCAAGCACAGACCTCGAATTTCAGAAAAAAAACTAATTTTAATGAGTTAAGAGAATTACTGAGTAGAATCCAATGCCTAGACATGCTAAAGGAAACAAACACTATGGAGCTTATCAGATGGCGGTATTGAGAGGCATTACTAAGTAAAGAGAAGAATTGGGATCTGATTGTACCTTCCAGTCCTCGCTCACTCACTGCTATCTTCTTCATCATATGTAGGCAATAAGTCTCCACCCCAGGTTTTTTTTTCTTCATGCAATTTGCCAGAATCCCTTTCCATGAGATGCAATAGTTCTGCATCTAAACCCATTGGAGCGTTGAGACAGAGATGCTGTTTTAAACCATTGCTTTCCATAGGATGCAATAGTTCTGCATTTAAACCCATTGGACCCTTGAGATAGGGGTGCTGTTTTAAACCATTGTTTTCCATGCAATCCAATAGGTAAAGGTAAAGGTTTTCTCTGACATTAAGTCCAGTCATGTCCAACTCTGGGGGCTGGTGCTCATCTCCATTTCTAAACCGAAGAGCCAGTGTTGTCCATAGACACCTCCAAGGTCATGTGGTTGGCATGACTGCATGGAGCACCGTTGCCTTCCTGCCAGAGTGGTACCTATTGATCTACTCACATTTGCATGTTGGCAGAAGCTGGGGGTGACAGCGGAGTCTCACGCCGCTCCCCGGATTCGAACCTGTGACCTTTCAGTCAACAAGTTTAGCAGCTCAGCAGTTTAACCCACTGCACAACTGGGGGCTCCCATGGGATCCAATAATTGACATCTAAACTCATTGGAGTCTTGAGACAGGGATACTGTTTTAAACCATTGTTTTCCTTGGGATTCAATTGTTCTGCAGCAAAACCCATTGTACTCTTGAAACAGTGATACTGTTTTAAGCCATTTCTTTCCATAGGAAGGAGTAATCATGCATTTCTATTAACAGGGATGACATCTCTCTGCTAAGCACAATATTATAATTGGAACAAAGCAGCAAAGGAAAATTGCCTGTTTTCTGTTCTATAATGCCTTTAATACACTATATCTGTCATTAATAATTTTTTAAAAAGAAATTTGCGAAGGGAAGATGTTATTATGTATTTCTGTAAAGAGGGATGACAGCTCACTGCTAAAGACCACCCATCGGAACACCCCTTTTCAACATGGTAAGTTCCAAAACAGAACAGAACATGTTGTTTTGAGTCAAAATAGTAGGTCCTTGGTGCTATTTTGGCTATATTAACAATTTCTCCCCATGATTACAGATCTGCCCAATTTCACAATTGCTCTGTAGGAGCAGGAGTGACAACCGAAAGTCATCTGATGGCAGCCATAACTCAGTAAATTTACAGTGGCTACCTGTAAAAAAAAGTGGTGGGGAACTGTAAGTGTGATGAGGTGGTATGCAGGAGAGGGGCTTCTTGAAGAAGCTGCAAAAGGCACAATCACAAATAATGCAATTGAAGAAGGAAAATGGAAAACTGAAAAAGCTAATGTGGCTGCACAACAAACTCAAAGAGGAAATGAAAAGAAAAAGAAGTGTGTATATAGAATGTAAGGAAGGACACTTCACCTGTGTACATAAAAGTAGAGATTCTAGATGATAATAGTCAAATAGTTGACTTTCAAATATCACTAAGAAAAGTTGGATTTTCACTAGGAGTTAGAATGAGCTTACACGTGGGTGCTCTTACTCACGTTTGACGGCTGTGCCGCTGAGCTGATTTGTATGAATGAAGCAGCTACTTGTAGATCAAACCTGCCTGTGGCTTTATATCAACTGGTGGTATTCCTCCAAACATAATCAGTTTCACGTGATCAGCTTTGCATCATTAAGTGAAACGCAGGCATGTACAGATCAGCCTTAGGACACAGATATTCAACATGGCAAAGGTGCATTTTTCATTGCCTAATTGTGACTCAGAGGAACTAAGAATAAATAAATGAAGGAATGGCAGAATTCTTTGTGTCTCTAAGTAGACACAATAACAAGACATTTTTCAAAAATCAATAAGGAGCTTTTGCCAATGGCTAATTTCTACTGCAATACTTTCCGGCTGTGATCAGTGTTTTTCTCTTGTTTTTTTGTTTCCAAGTTTTTCTTTTCTCCATGTTACAGTTTTTATTTTGCTGTTCTGGAGTAAAAAATGGAGTGTATCATATTAATAATATATGCAATCATAATTCCATCTTACGCTTGCACATGTCTTTGTTTCTTGTTGGTTTTCTCTTTCTCCCATTTCAGTGATAAAAGGCATACACACACACCTCACTAGGTTACTGCTATAGATATCCTCCATGGCCATTCCCTTGCTGGTAAAGAGTGGATGAGATCAGAGAAAAATCTCATTATGTGCCCGAACCTAAGTGTAGATGAGAAAGATCATCTCTTGAGACCCTTGGAAGACAACAGCGGATCTTGGCAGAAGATGGCTATAGGAACCTTCCTCATAGCCCTCTTTTATCTGACCCACCAACACATCAGCAATGGAACAGAAACTATCCCAGCAGCATGGTGAGTCCAGGAGCTAATGACATGGGGATTGTGGCAGTATTTTCCATACAGAACATTTAAAGTTACACATCAGTATATAGAATACCAGCCAATGTGTCTCAGTGCTGACCCTAATAATAGGCACAATGAAATACTTGTCATGGTGGTTGGTGCTGTGGGACAAGAAATGTCACTGAGGTGTTAAGGGAAAAAGCTCTGTGTGGGACATAACCCACCCAACATCCTACTGGTTAGCCTACTGCAATGGAGTATGCTGTCCTGTCACCACCACTGAAATAAGATTAAATGCAAATCAATCTTATTTATGTGCTCAGTTGCCTTCTGAGCATGTAAAGGAGAATGTGCCATGTTCTTCATCACCTCAAGAAGAAAAAATTCTTGTTCGGCCCTTGGAGTATGTGCCAAAGTTATTGTACTAATGCAATATCACAACTTACATCAAAACATCCACATATATATGCTGGTGTAGCAATTCACCCTTTGTATAAGTAAATGTGATGCTCAACATACCCAGCAGAAGATTGTGGCTTGGGGGTAGGAAAGGAGCCATACCAGGTACCATTCCTAAGTCGAAATGTCATCTGGGGCACTTTGGGCCACTGAGATGCTAGTCCATGAGTTTAAACCTGCTTGGTGCTTTTATAATCTGGCTCCCCTAACTCAGCCAGAGTGACCCAGATGGGAAGTCTTCACTTCAATTGGATGGTGTGGTATGTAATAAGTGTTCCAGCAAGAAGAGAGGTAGTTCTCTCTGAGCTTCATCCCACCTGCCCTATGCTTGGGCTATGTTATGCAATTTGTTGCAACTATATAGGGGCAGTTGGCATAGCTCATGGTTCCAGAATTAGGTGAGCAGTGACTATCAGGCAATGAAAGTGTATGGGGATCCCCCTTTGGGGAATTAGGGGGTGCAAAATGGAGCAGGTCATGTGTAGCTGGGGACAATTTTCCCACCCCCCACAGCGGTTGCCAGATCATACTAGGATTCTGTGCAGATGGATGATCTTGTGCCATTCCAAGGGCTCATTGATCAACATGTGTGTTGGCCAATGCCTGGGCCCAGACCCATATGTGTGCCAACCCTACCTACACCAATAACCAAATAAAGCTGTGGTCTATTTCTTTTCACTTATTTTGTGTCTTTCTGGTCTGTTGTTTGCCATACCAAGCAAAGCTTGCCTTGAGCACACAGCTGTGTTATCGTGAAAGTATGTACTCCTTATTTACTAGGAAAAGTGCCTACTTACCGATAATTTCAGTAAATATCTCTTTTATAAATTACAGCCATTATTTTCTTTTGTGGGGTGAATCCATTTTAAAACAGTACCAATGTGCATAGATGTCCATTAGTGTATTTTCTTTCTTCAGCCATAGCTGCCACTCCACATTGTAGCTGTGCACAAATGGACTCTTGAAATTCTTCATCATTTCTGTGGGTGGAGATAGTCCATGGGAAGTGGAAAGTTTCTTCCCAAAATGGCATTCACTATCAGCAAGAGTGGTTATAACACAGTTTCTTTCTCCATTCCTAAGGGTTTTATTTTTGTACTCGCCAATGCATCCTGGCAAACATGTTGCATTTTGCACAATGCCCCATTCCTTGTGTTGTTCTGGGTCACTGTGTATAGAAGGGATATAAATATCCAACTTCTTACTCTCATATGCAAGGAACAATTATTTTTTCTGGAAAAAATTGAATATTTATGTTGAGACAGAGAGGCTGGGCACTGCACTATGAATTAAGTGATATGGCTACTATTTTGATACATCAGCTACAATTAAATACAATTATACCCCTATCAACCAATTATACCTCTATCAACCAATGCCAGAAAAGGAGAAGGACACATTTGGGCACTGCAGGTTCCAGACTAATACTTGCTTAAGCAAGGCAATAAGCAATAGGAGATCTAGTGATGCCTGTCAAAAATTGCCAATTTATGGAATGAATCAAGTAGCCTGTCAAAGGAGACCTAAGATAGGTTGAGCATCTCTTATCCAAAAATCAAAAATCTGAAATACTCCAAAATAAAAAATCATCTATATGAATGGCTAAGATAGTGACGCTTCTGCTCTCTGAGGGTTCGCTGGATACTACAAATGTCATTTCATACACAAAATATTTAAAATATTGTGTATAAAATTGCCTTCAGGCTATGTGTATGAGGTGTATGGGAAACATAAATTAATTACATGCTTAAACTTGGGTTTCATCTCCAAGATATCTCATCATGTATGTGTGTGCAAATACAGGGATTCAAAAATCAATTTTAAAAAATAATAATAATATCGGAAATGCCAAACATTTCTGGTCCCAAGCATTTCAAATAAGCTTTAAATAATCTGTGCTGGAGGAAATGCCCAAGGACACTAGATAAGGGTTGGGAACGTGACCATCAAAGACAAGTGTAATTGATGCATTCTCATCAGGCCTAGACATACAGGTTTACTAATTATGACAAAAGTGTAAAATTACATATAGTTTGAGGGGCTTTGCACACATAAACAAAACTTCATGGGCCCCAGTGATGTTGTGTATTTGTGAGGCAGGGAGGGGATCCTTCTGTTGCTATGCCAACAGCTGAATGAAAAATGTGAGACTGTCCAATTGCTTTTTCGGTATCCTTGCTTTAAACTTTTCCTACAAATATCATTATTGCTCTTGATCCTAAAATGAACTCTTGCCTTTGGCCAAACAAATATCTGTGTATTTATTTATTTATTTATTTACTTCTTTTGTATACCGCAAATATCAGCCTGCAAAGGCGATTCAAAGCGGTTTAAATTATGCATGCTCTACAATATCTCCCCAGATCTCCAAAAAGTGCGAAGACCCCTTTCTTATTTTTCATGTGGGTATTCTCCAAAGACATGGAAGAACCATAAGCATGCCACACCTTTACACTTAGTTTCATGACTGGCCCTCTAGCAGTTTATAGACATATAAAAATTATACTCTAAATTTTGATTCCTGGCCATAGGTAAGCATTCCATACAGAACAGTGTCCATAAAAGGAGTGTTTACCTATGACCAGGAATCAAAGGAATCCCACTGTTAGCCTGAGCTTCTGTCAACCTAGTGGTTTGAAAACATGCAAATGTGAGTACATCAATAGGCACTGTTCTGGTGGGAAGGTAATGGTGCTCCCTGCAGTCATGCTGGCCACATGACCTTGGAGGTGTCTACGGACAATGCTGGCTCTTTGGCTTAAAAATGGAGATGAGCACCAACCCCCAGAGTCGGACACTAATGTCAGGGAAAAACCTTTACCTTTACCTATCCGGACATAATAACCCCATCTTTATTTTCTGATTGTATGGTATAAGGGAGATGTTCCTGTGTGTTCATTCAACATGTTTTGATGTTACTGCTGTTGCTGTGTAACATGCTCTGACTTATGGGGATCATATCCTAAGATTGTCTTGTCCAGAGGTGGTCTGCTATTGGTTTCCTCTAGGAACAAAATGTCACCATGAGGTTTCACTGGCTGCTCAGGGATTCAAACCCTGGTATCCCACAGTTCTAGTCCAAAATTCAATTCACAACACCATGCTGGCTTCATGTATACTGAAGGAAGAAATGGCGCTCCAGTCAAAATGGGAAAGTATTCTTTACATGTTTTGAGTTAATTAATAAGTGAAAGCCATGGGACTAGAGATCTACTGTGTGTCTTACTTAGCATAGTAGTTAATCCTGGATCTGGAGACTTGACTCATTAGTAGAATTAATTAATCAGTGTGATGCATTGACTAAATCTTTAATCATAAATTGAAATTTGTTCCTTCCCCAGACTGATCGCTGCAGCTAATAACAAGCAAAAACAGATAGGTAAGTCTACTTTCTTTCCCCAGGTCTGGTCTGGCATCCAGATTACAATAAATGTCTCACGCCCACATCAAATATTGGTAATAAAAGCCCACTAACATATATATGGTTTTTAGGCATTTAAAGTTCTCAAGCAACTTGCCTTTCAGGGTTAAACTACTCTATGGTGTGTGTGTTGTCTTGCAAAGATAACAACTCCAGGCAGTTGAAGCCAATGGTGTTTCATTAAAATTCATATCAATATGTTCTTTCGCCTTAGGGCTAAGTTCTCACAGAGGTGGTAAAACTGTATCTGAGCTATACACTTTAAACTATGGGTTTAAGTGTGGGAGGGGAAGTTAATCTAACTTAATGATTCCACACACACACACACACATACACACTTCCTATACATAGACAATTAGATGGTGCAGAAGTGGAGGAAGAAAGCAAATTTGAAGGCAAAAGCTAGATTAAGCTTTATTGCCCTTCATCGTAGGTAGGGCTGCCAGGGACCCTTCCCCACATCCATATAACCAGAATATCAAGGCAGAATAACCCACAATATCTGCTTTGAACTGTGTTGTCTGAGTCCACACTGCCATATATCTTGGTTCACAGCAGATAATGTGGGATTTTGTTCAGCTGTGTGGAAGGGGCCTGGATCTCATAGTCTAGCCCTAAATAACAGAGGCTGCCTCCACTTCTCCAGGCCTTGAAATGAAGAGGAGGACTCTAAGGGCAAGGACACTGGTTTGAAAGGTGTGCCTGTGTACTCTTCATTTAAAGAAAACAACAGGACATAGGGAAATGCTTTCTTATGAGTTAAAAAGAGTTAAATAATAGTTCAGTTAAGAGCAGGGGCAGCTCAACCCATTACGTGAAGTAAGCATTTGCAGTATAGTTGATTTTGCCCAGGGGTGCTTTTGAGGCACTCTTGGGGGAAAATAGACCTTGACATATGCGGGTTGTAGTTGCGGAGATGTATAGTTCACCTAAAATCAAAGAGCATTCTGAACTCCACCAATTATGGCACACAGAACTCCCACGATGAAGAGAAAATATATATCAGTGATGGGTGCCCCCGGTGGCGCAGTGGGTTAAACCCCTGTGCCGGCAGGACTGAAGACCGACAGGTCGCAGGTTCGAATCCGGGGAGAGGCGGATGAGCTCCCTCTATCAGCTCCAGCTCCTCATGCGGGGACATGAGAGAAGCCTCCCACAAGGATGATAAAAACATCAAAATCATCCAGGCGTCCCCTGGGCAACGTCCTTGCAGACGGCCAATTCTCTCACACCAGGAGTCACTCCTGACACGACAAAAAAAAAAGTAATTGGTTTCGCCAAAATACTGTTTGCTTAAATTTTAGAAAAGATTCTAAAAAACACAACCACAACACAAACTATCGCTATTATATAAATTTTCATTAAAGGTGTACTCAAATAAGAAGGTCTCAGCCCGCTGGTAGAAAAGGAAAGGAGGCCCACTGAATCCTTCACAGGAGGGAATTCCATCACCTGTTAGAAATGTCTATCATGCCTTCACTGGGGGATTCTTCTTTTAAGCATGTTCTGAAGCATCCTAGACACAAAGTATAAATAATCCAACTGGTCTAAGGGACCTACAACAGTCCAGTATATTCTAGGACCTCCTTTTCCACCTCATAATAGGAAGGTTTATCTGCAGAGACAGAATTGACAATGGAGATGGCAAGATGTATATAGACTACATTCCTCATGGATAGGAATCAAAAGAATATTGATTTGCCCTCAAGGAGAAAAGCCAAAATCCCACATTGCTTCAGCTTAGTATAAATATCTACTTACATGATACAGCCCCCAGGTTGAGCATCCCTTCTCTGGAATTCCAAAATACTCCAAAATCTAACATTGTCCACATAGGTAGCTAAGATAGCAACACCTTTGTTCCCTTAGAGTTTAATGTACAAAAACCATATGCCAAGTGCAGAAGTATTGAAAATAATGCAAAAATAATATATAAAAATTAGGGCTGTGCAAAAAAAATGATTCTGTGTCATATGTTGGATTTATTTTGTTAGATTTGTACATATGACACAATATTAAGAACAACCTCTGAGGATGCCTGCCATAGATGCAGGTGAAACGTCAGGAGAGAATACTTCTTGAACATGGCCATACAGCCTGAAAAACCTACAACAACCCACTTCCTATCCAATTCATTGGAAAACTTACTGTTTCAACAACAGCACCCAGCATCCTGTAGCTAGCATAGTGCAAAAAGACAGTTAGGAATGAATCAATCGAGCACCCCCCTCCCTTCCTCTGCCCCACTATCTCTCCTCCAATAAACCACTGATGTCTCTATTACTTCGGCAAAGCGGCTGGAAATGAAATGAGAACATATTTGCTTTCAATTGCAGCGTGCGTGTACATTATCTACATAGGATTCATAAATGCACTCCAACAGCAAAAGCCCAATTGATAAGTATTTCTAAATTGCTTTGTTATCAGGGAAAAACTAGGTGTAATGTTATCTGTCACTTCCACACTCTGGAGCTGACGGTTAGCTGTAAGGGTGCAAGACGGATCATTGTTTTAACCGCTTAGGGGGAGAAATGCTACCAGCCAGAGGCCTTTGCTGCCATGGAAACTGTCTAATAATTTGCTGGGGAACATTTACGTGATAAACAAGCTCAGAAATCACTGTTGACTCACACCAGGAGAAGGGAGGGGGAAAAGGGAAATAAACCCTCATATGCTTTCCGTTGAACTTTTCTAAACAGCAACCTCTTTCTAAGTGATTCGGAGGGTTCTGATTTTGCTTTAAGAAATGCTCAATCTTATCGGAAAAGCAATATGATTACGAAAGTCTTCCCCTCCCCAAAGCATCTGAAAATGGCATAATTCATTTTAATTTCAATTTTTGGGGAGGGGAAGACACCCAATTCTCTTTGGATGCAATTCACTACAGAGCGCATTTGTAACCTTTACAAATCCCATTCCTTCTTTTGCAAAGATGCTGTGGCTGTTTTATTGCTGTTCATCTTGGTAGAAGGCATGAACCAAATACCGTCAGTTCTCCACATTAAAGGGTTTGATATATCGGATTTGATTATTTGCACATGTGATTAAAATGTTTTCTCTAGGAATCTCACATAAAAAATATAGCAATCTTTTTATTCAGTTTTTCACCATCATGGGGATCCTATGCCTCTAACCTCAGCTAATTCCCTTCCCAGTGACATTACATCAGCTTCCTCTCTCCTGACCTTTAGAAAGGAAGTTATAACTTGGCTTTGGAACCAAGATTTGCAGAGTAGTTACAGTGCAATATGTAGCTATGAAGTCAAGGTGATTGGAATGGCTCTTGGATTATAATTTCTGGATTATGTGCTATGTTTTTAACAATTTATTTAAATTGATTGTATGTTATTGTTTTAATTATTTTAATGCATAATATATTTGTGTTTTACATGTTTTTATGTTGCAATGTAGTGTTGAATTATTGTCAATTTGAGATACAGCAGGGTAAAAATACAGTAAATAAAGAAATAAAATAAATAGCCTAAAATCAGCCTCTAAGGCCCTTTCTACGCTGTCATATAAAATCCAGATTATCTGCTTTGAACTGAATTATATGGCAGTGTAGACTCAGATTATGCAGTTCAGAGAAGATAATATGGGTTATCTGCTTTGCTAATCTGGATTATATGGCAGTATAGAAGGGGTCCTAGAGGTGTCTGGACACAAACAGGGACAGTGAATGGTTTCAGACTTCATCTGTTATAGCTGCTTAACCTGTGGCCAGTCCAGAGCATTATAGGATGCTTACATCCTGAACTCTACTCTCTAGAGCAGCAGAAAAAGATGCATGTTTTTAGGGTTTGCTTGTTACTTTACTCTGGATTTTACACTTTGTATCATATGGAGGCAACTTTTACAAAAATATCTCTCTGCAACTTTTGACACAACTGACCATTAATTTTCATGCACCAAGTGTCATATATTTTGACACCATGACACCATGACCAAGTATTTATTGATTCAATCTTCAGCTAAATCACATCTTTTCTTTCAGATTAGTCATTGAATGTAGTGGGTGGAGGCCATTTATTTCCTCTTCCTCCACTTTTGGTTGGGGTTCCACTGGGTTCTTTCCTGGGCCCTTTGCTATTTTCTCCTTTTTTTTCTGTGTCAGGAGCAACTTGAGAAACTGCAAGTCACTTCTGGTGTGAGAGAAAAGACTGTCTGTAAGGGGATACCCAGATGTTTTACCATCCTGTGGGAGGCTTCTCTCATGTCCCCGCATGAGAAACTGGAGCTGACAGACAGGAGCTCACCCCATCTCGCAAGTTCAAAGTGTTGACCTTTCAGACAGCAGTCATACTGACCCATTGCCCCACAGGGAGCTCCATTGCTATTTTCTCTTTATATATTGTCTTTAGGTAATCTTATCAAGTATGTATGGTTTTCAGTATCATCGAAATCCTGATGTTACTCAGCTGTTATTTCTCCACTCCAGAAATCTCTTCTGACATGAGACATCATTTTACAGCCTGTCCTTCAGCTACCACAGCATGGTTGATTTGTTGGGGGCATCTACACTGCAGGATCAATTATTATTATTATTATTATTATTATTATTATTATTAAACTTTATTTGTACCCCACTAGCATCTCCCGAAGGACTCGATGCGGCTTACAAAGGCCAAGGCTCAACACACAATATAACAATACAAAACCTAAAGCAAATTAAAACAATTAAAGCAATATAAACAACAGGCAATAAACAATACACTAAGACACAATAAAACTGGGCCGGGCCAAAGTAATGGGTACATGATTAAAAGTGCTGATGTGACAGGAGGTATGTAGGATTATAGGGCAAGTGCAGTGTGCGGTGTGCAGCAATCTTAGTTTTAACAAAGTGCTTATGGGACTTGGTATTGGAGATTTCCTAATCTGGGAAGGCACATTGGAACAGCCAGGTCTTCAAGTTCTTTCTGAAGACTGCCAGTGTAGGGGCCTGTCTAAGATCTTTGGGGAGGGTGTTCCAGAGTCGGGGGGCCACCACAGAAAAGGCCCTGTCTCGTGTCCCCACCAATCGTGCTTGCGACGCAGGCGGGATCACGAGCAGGGCCTCTCCAGATGACCGAAGTGAACGTGTGGGTTCGTAGACGTAGATGCGGTCACGCAGGTAGGATGGTCCCAAACCATTCAGGGCTTTGTAGGTAAGCACCTGCACCTTAAATTGGGCTCGGAAAATAAACGGCAGCCAGTGGAGCTCCTTGAACAGGAGGGTTGACCTCTCTCTGTAAGGGGCCCCAGTTAACATCCTGGCCACTGCCCGTTGGACCAGTTGGAACTTCCGAGCCGTTTTCAAGGGCAGCCCCACGTAGAGCGCATTGCAGTAGTCCAATCTGGAGGTGACCAAGGCATGGACCACCCCGGCCAGATCAGCCTTTGCGAGGTACAGTCGCAGTTGGCGCACGAGTCTCAATTGTGCAGTTTGACACCACTTTAACTGTCATGGCTCAATGCCATGGAATCATAGGACTTGCAATTTGATGAAGCACCAGCAATCTTTGGCTGAGAAGGATAAAGACCTTGTAAAACGATCACTGTCATGATTCCATAACTAGTTAAAGTGTTGTCAAACTGCATTAATTCTACAGAACAGATGCATCTGCTATCACCCAAAACATATCTTGGTTCTAGGAGAGAATGCCTCTAGAACATGGCCATATAGCCCAAAAAAACCTAAAACAACACAGTATCTTGGCTGTTGTTGTTGTTGTTGTTGTATATAACCCCCTCTTTCTTTCCACCAAGAGACTCAAAGCAGCAAATATCGAACTACTTATTTTTCCTCTAAAATCTTCTTTTCAAATACATTCTCCATCACTGTTAATAATGTTCCAATTTCCCCTATGAAGGAAGCACGTAGTCTTCGCTTTATACTTTTGCTCTTCTTTGTCTTTTGTTCCTCACACTGACACTATAGCAAAGTCATGTCAATTTCTTTTCTTTATAACGTTTTCTTTCTGCTTCTTCTGCTATGACCTCAGTTCATGTCTTTGCCACTTCCTGCCTTGATTATTGTAATCTTCTTTTAACTGAACTTCCATTATCTCAGCTCGGTCCTCTGGTTTCCATTCACCATTCTGCTGCTAAAACTATCTTTTCAGCCTGTTATTTTGATCATGCTATCACATTTTTGACATCTCTTCATTGGTTACCCATTTCTTCCAGGATTCAGTACAAGCTTTTTATTTCAATATTCAAAACACAACTTAGCTGATCCTCCCTTTCCTATCTTGAGTCCTCATCCTGCTTGAGAATAAATTCCAAGAATTCTAGATTTCCCATCCAACCTAGATTTTTCCATGCTTTGGCTTCATCCTTTTTCACTCGCATCGCCATACTGTTGGAATTGCCTCCTTCAACATTTGTGAATGGCTCCTTTCTCCATTATTTTAAAAATCTCAATGAAAAACTTATGTTTTCCAAAACTTTTGGAATTGTAGTTTAATATTGTTTTAGTATCAGTTTTGTACTGTGTTTTAACTGGATAATTTGTGTTACAATTACATTGCATCATTTTATATTTTATTATTTATCCCACCAGTCTTTGTATGTGCATGTGTCTATATGCATATACATACAGACAAACAAATATTTTAGATTGTACTCCATTGACAAGATCCACTATTTATCACTGTTTTACAGCCTCATGTACATAGATAACTTCCCCACCTTACTTACTTACTTATGCGATCCCTCGTAGTCCGAGGATGATGGTCCCCCAAGTTTGGTGTCCTGGGGGTGGGTTCATAGGTGGCTGTGGAGCCCTATTCTTGACCTGCATCTTCTCCTGCAGTGAGGGCACTGGTTTCCAGGTGGGAGGCGGTCTCGGTCGGGGTTGGCTTGACACGCCTTCCTCTTGGCACATTTCTCTCTTTCGCCCTCCTTCATGCCTCTTCAAATTCTGCAGCACTCTCTCTATATGTGTGTGTGTATACACCCCCTCTCTCTCTATATATATATAGTCCGTGCAATCAACAAAAAAAATGTTTCAACACTTATTATGAATTTAGGGGGTGGGGTGGAGGAATTATTTCTAAAGTGTTTTGAAAATTAGGGTCTGAATCCTAGCTATAATGAGTTAACTACTTTTCATTTGTTTTATGTAATTATGTTATTATTGTTCATTATTTGCATTTTTGGTTTTATTTTATGTAATTGTTGTTTGGGCTTGGCCTCATGTATGCCGCACCGAGTCCCCATCGGGGAGATGGTGGCGGGGTACAAATAAAGTTTATTATTATTATTATTATTAGTAGTAGTAGTAGTAGTAGTAGTATTTCTGTTACTTTTGGTTAAGTAATTAATTGTGCCAATGGGGAAAGTTCAGGGGAACCTTTCTCCCTCATTGTTAGAGCTATCGGCATACAATTCACTATAATTATAGAACACATTTGCAAGTGTTAGCCCATCAAGTTTCAGAACATTTCACCCATCCATGGATTTTTAATGAATTTTCAAATTTTTTACAAATAGTTTTTTTTTTAAAAAAAAACTACAAAACCTATCTCCTTGAACTTTCTATAGAATGACACAGGATAACAGGGGCTCCTCCTCTCCCTGCACCCCCGCAAGTTTCAGAAATATTCATACATCAATTGATTTTTGAGATTTTTTTAAAGTTTTGACAAAACTTTTTTTTTAAAAAAAAGCCACAACGCCTATCTCATTGAATGTCTCTCATATAGAACTTCAATTTAGGGATTTCTTCCCAGCTCAGCACTGATTTCCTTACTTGTATTGAAGTATCAGTCAGTCCTCCCCTTTGCAGACTCAACAATTTATTGGAACTCTGCCTGCTGCTAGGAGGGAAAAATCTCTCTCCTATTCTAATTGAGGCTTTCTGATGCTGAGCAGAATTCTGTGAAATGTAGTTTAGGACAGAGCCTTTTGAATTCTCTGCCACGGGGCTCCGTGCCCTCCCGAACTACATTTCCCAGAATTCTGTGCTCTCTCAGTCTCTTTCCCAGCTCACTCAGCTCGTCCAACCCTGCTGCTTTCCTCTCCTCATGGTGAGAGACCATTAATTTAAAGAGGAATGGCAGCCTTTTTGGTTTCCCTTGCTTGCACTGAAAATGAAACTGACTTTGATAGGCTTCTGAGCATTACAGAATTCAAACAAAAAAGTTCTGGGTGAGTTTTGATTCTTAAGTTTTTGTGTGGGCGCCCTCTCTTCATGTTTTTTAAATTCCTATTTGTATATACGGTACTTATGAATTAGATACAATTTACTAAATAAAAACATTAACCTAATCATCATCATCATCATCATCTTTATTTATACCCCGCCACCATCTCCCCAAAGGGGACTTGGGACAGCCCACATGAGGCCAAGCCCAAAAATACAATACAGTAAAATAAAATACAAAACAACAGAAAAAATTAAATCAGAACAAAAAAATAAAATCACAAAAAAAAGGAACAATGTAAAATAACTTAATAAAAGTCAAACAAATAGGGTGGGCTGAATGCACAGATAGGATAATAAAACCCTGGATGAGATAGGAATAGGAAAAAAACTGAAACTTATACACTTCTTTATACCTGAGTTGGGGGAAAAATGGAAGTTACTAAAGCTGGAATATGGAAGATAATGAAAATGGCCAATCTTTCCACCCTTATCAGGAAATGTTATTGACAGACTTGGTCATCTTACTTCCTTAGGACCTCATCACATCTGCCGCTAAGAATCACCACAGATCATGCTCCATGTTGCCTGGCTTCCCCCTTACCTCATTTTATGGGTAGAAGCATCTCCCGTGTTGCTGCAGCACTGGAGTACACCGGTTTACTTCAGTTTTGCTACAGAGCCCCATCAGAAATAGATGTACATTGTGAGACAGGAGTCAGAAGGCTCCATGGCAAAACTGAAGAGGAACTGGCATACACCACCAAATTTTAGCCTGTCTGGTGAGGTTGTTGATCTATTTGATGGAACTGATACCAGCAATGGTCCACCACCAGCTAATTGTAAAAGTCAAGTGGTCTAATGCTTTTGTCCTCTGCTGTGCATGCAAGTGTGTGTGTATTTATTTTAGTATTCACCCCATGAAATGTTGCTTCAAACATTCAATCTAGCTCAAATGTTCAGTCAAGAGTGAAAATTCAGTCATAACTGCTGACATTTACTTGTGGGAAGTGATATTAGGAGATAAAGAGACAGAAATTAAGATAATAAAAATAGAGTGAAGCTTCTTGGAATTGTTCAGAGCAAGGTTATTTCAGGTATGGAAATGTTCAGATGACAATCATAACCTGACTTCTTGTGTAGATACAAAAAGAAAGAGAACTGGACTGTATTGGTTATGTGGCTAGGGCTGATGGGAATTGTGTGCCTAATGGGACCTACTAGGGCCGACCATGAAACAGGTCAATCACAGGCTTCACAGAGTCCACTGACTAACAGGCAAACTTTTCCTAGCCTAGCCAGTTTTAAAAAAAATCTTACAAGGACTAACTAAAGTTGGCCAGTCCTTGAAGACTCTCCAGAAGTTAATGGCTGTTTACTTTGGAGATACAAGTGGTGTGTGTGTCCCTCTTATGCTACCAAAATGCAGTCATGAGCCTGAGACAATTTGGCCAAGACCTCTCACTTGTTTCACTCTTCAACACCTATACTTCCAAGGAGTCTATGAGCATGCAGCAAAACTATTATATGAGCATGCACACCACCCAATTGTCCACTCCTCCACCACCAAAGCCATCACCAGATGGCAATGAGGCACACTCACATAGCAAACATGTTCAATTTGCTCACCTGCCACCTGATTCTACACTCTATCAAACATCTGTTGCCCAATTGTGTATTAGGAACAGACATCATGCTTGCTTTCTCTTTGACCACAGTCATGTGGCAAGATTGCCCGGCATACTCATCCACCTTCTCATCAGTAGTGGAGCACACAACTGAGCAGAGTTGACACCTGCAATCTGAATCATCACCATCAAAGTCAAAGTGGCAATGAAGCCATTGCCACCTTCTCTCTCCTTCAATGCTTGAACTTTGACAACAAATAGAAGGAGCAAAAGATGTGGGAAGAATTTA
The DNA here is from genome assembly GCF_025583915.1 of Anolis sagrei ordinatus. NCBI lineage: Eukaryota > Metazoa > Chordata > Lepidosauria > Squamata > Anolidae > Anolis > Anolis sagrei. The sequence continues at coordinate 337,311,301 of NW_026844366.1, forward strand.
ATAGTCTCTAACTTCGACCCTGACACTCCATGTCTTGGCATAGTCAGTCACACCTGACATACAGCCACCTGGCCTCTCTCCATTGGAGTCTAACAAAAACAGCTCCTTCTTTGTAGCATGCCACACTGTATGAGCACAGAGTTGAATTGTGTTGTAATTCCTGGCACCCAGCACATATTATAACACCAGAACGCTCTTCCTCGTTTTATCACATTTTCTTTCTGGTTACTAGCTAGCATCATACTGCATTCCAATAAGTCCCTCTACTATTCATATAGTTATCTACTCACCTTGGCTTTAGGCGATATCTTTCCTCCTGTTTTTGTCCCCCTACAACCATCATTAAAATTGAACTTGTCACCTCATCTCCATACCCACAAGTTTTGCATTTCTATTGCTATTCACACACACAATCTGCTCATTCATAGGTATAAATATCTTTCCCTAGGCACTTCACTCCATGCATCTGATGGAATAGACTATGAAAAATTATGTTACCAACTTCTTTCTGTTGATTTCAAAGGTGGCACTTCTTTGTTTAAAACATACAGTTGAATCTGGGTCTCAGCTCTAATATATTTTGCATTGCTTTGAACTTGGTTTGTTAAAAGTGTTTGAACTGATTTTGTTGTTCATTGCTCTGAGACCCTTGGATGAATAAATACCCTATGGTCAGAAGTCAAAGGCTTTTACCTACCTTCTGGTAGTGAATGAACAATGGCCATTCCTGGAACAGCCAGAAGTGGCCATTCTCTTGCACACATTACTCACATCTCATCTGAACTACAATAAATCACGCCATGTAATGTTGCTCTTCAAAACCACTCTGAATCCTCAATTTGTGCAGAAAGTTGCCACAAAAATCTCAACTGGGCAAAGTAAAGATCCTTTTATTCTTTCTTGTATCAGATAGATAGCTATCAATTCATTTCCGAGTGCAAGTCAAGTTGTTGGTTATTATCTTTAAAGGTCTCCACAGCTTGAGATCAGGCACCTTGAACATCTATCTCTTCTCCTGGGCCAATCTTTTACCATCACCTACTGCAACTTCTTGTATGTGTGTTACTTTCAGAGGCAGTGATGCTGGCAATATAATAGAGATTACATTCTTTCTGTGTGTTTTTGTGTTTCACTGGAAATTGCAAACTTAACCTTTCAAAAAAAAATCTTTGGTTTAATTCAATTTAATTAAATTCATATAAAGTTTGCCTCTATTTCTTTTTTCCTGGATTTTTTTTAGTGATTGAATATTCTCTTTGTTCTTTAGGTCTCTCTTTAGCCACTTTGAATTCTTCGTTTTGGGGAGGAGCTGAAAAATGAGGTACTATTTTTCTACATAGACCTCATGTATCTCCATGAGACCCCATCTACACTGCCATATCTTCCAGTTTCAGAAGGCAGATGAACTGTATTGAACTGGATTATAAGGCAGTGTAGACACATATAATCCAATTCAATGCAGTTCAATTGGCTGTATATGTGTCTACACTGACTACTATAATGCAGTCCAAATTGAATTATATGGCAGTGTAGATGGGGCCTGACTTACCATCCTCTCGGCTATATTAGCTTTTAAAATAACCTTTTAAAAATATTTCACTATATTAGTTTCTTCCTTTTTTAAACTGGTAATACAATTTATTTTGCAGACTGTTGATTGAGTTCATGTGGAACTGGACTAGATGCTTCTTGGAGCCTAACATTTGTGTAGCCAGGGGTTGTGAAAGCATAAATCCTTCTTAGATGCAAGACAAGGAAGCATCCAGCTATTCTTATGCATGTGAATTACTTCTTTCTTGACTCTACATCTCTGCATGGTGGTTGTGTGGGGATCAACTAATTGGCATGTTTGGAGACCTTCAGGAAAATTTGAGTGCCATTGCAATGTTGTTCACTGTCGCCATAAATGCTCCATCACTCAAAACCCAGTGCAGTTCTGTTGGCTGAACTCTGTGCTCCATCATTAAAGAGGACCTTGACAAATGTCTTCCAGGATCTTCCCCTATCTTATACGTGTTGTTCTAATACAAGAGTGAGAAACTATGAAAAATGAGGGAGTGCATTAGATCCTCTGAGAGTTCGTCTACACTATAGAATTAATGTAGTTTTACACTACTTTAACTGTCATGAATTGATATGGAATCACAAATGCTGCTCTGAGTCCCTGTCAGGGTTGAGAAAGTCGGGGTGTAAATATGGCAAATAAATAAATAAATAAATAAATACAGCTGCAGCTATATAAGGTCTTTCAGCTTTGTCTGGTGCCTCACCAAATTGCAAATCCCAGGACTCCACAACATATGGGGTGCTTCCAGACAGGAGCTTGAAGTCAGGATAAAACCCTTTCAAGAATCTCAGCATGAACATGAATCCAAGGCAAGATATTACATGAGTCTCAGCATGAACAAAAAGGCATGAAGCAGGCATGAAAGCTAAATGTTGGACTCACTGAAGAGCATAGATTCACAGACCCTATATTTATTCAGAAAGCTATGGCAAAAGCATTCTGTTTCCCTTGAGAAACCTCTCCCAAATCCCTTTGTTCTCTTAACCTTGCTGAATGCCTCCTCCCTAAGTCCAGGTGGTGATCATGATATATTTGCCCTTTGTGATCAAAGATTGCCTCCTCCAGTTTGCTCATTAGTACATTCTTTTCACCATCTCTATCTAGCCTTGACTGTTCGGCCTCAGCCTCTTTCTCAGAGTGCTGTCTCAAAACATCTTTGCCTTGTGAACCAGCAATCCCAGAATCCTCAGTTTCACTCTGGCTAACTGCATTTTCTAGGCCATCATTTGTATTCTCAAACCCCTTGAAATCAACAGAAACCTGATCATTGTCAGACATGGGAACCCCTGAAGTGCCATGGCCATTCTCCTTTGAAGCCTGTGGCAAAGAGACAATCACAGGCTGAACCCCTACAGGGAGTCAGGATGTGGAGACAGTCTTGCATCTGCTTTTTAAAGAATCCTTCCGATCTCTTCACCTGTTTCCCATGAGTGCCATTATTTCATTAGTTCATTCCAGGGTAGTTCTTGTGTTTTTGTCTCTTGGTGATGACAGTAAGCTAAATGATTCATAAGTTCTTTATTTATAGTCTTGTGGACCATGACTTTGGTAACACCGAACGGTCTAATCCATGTCATCTTCCAACACTCACGAGGTTTTAGGAAAATGGAGAAAATAGTCAAGTGTTTTGTTGTTGATTTTTAAAATGTCCTGTGCTTCTCAGTTGGGTAAGAATACAGCTAAGTGGACAGATGTCAATTCCTATTTACACCCTATTGCAGGGGTCCTCAAACTACGGCCCGGGGGCTGCATACGGCCCTTCAAGGTCATTTACCCAGAGTCAACCTAAGTCTGTAATGACTTGAAAGCACACAACAACAACAACAATCCTACCTCATCAGCCAAAAGCAGGCCCACACTTCCCATTGAAATACTAATCAGTTTATATTTGTTTTAATTATTGTATTGTTTTAAAGGGGGGGTTGCACTATAAATAAGATATGTGCAGTGTGCATGGGATTTTTTTTTCAAATTATAATCCGGCCCTCCAACAGTTTGAGGGACTGTGACCTGGCCCTCTGTTTAAAAAGTTTGAGGACCCCTGCCCTATTGCTTTTAAAAAAGCCTCTCTTGGGCCGAAAATGCTCAGGGTTATAGAAACATGGAGGTCATTTTTATGGAAAATTATCCTTGGGGCCATAAAATGATCATGGAGGCCACAAGTTACCTATAGCTTGCACTGCACAAGATAAATTCAAAGATTACATTATGTGGAACACTGGCATTCTTTGAACTATGTTATGTTTCCTGCCTTTTCCCTGAAGATCTCTGCATTTGACATTTGCATGACACGAGTCTAGTCTACTATAAAGTCCCAGTGGGGGCATTCCTTTTTAAAAATAAAATAAAATAAATGCTACACTGTATTAACCTTCACTTAATATCTGTTCACGCTGTAGCAGGATATAACCAACAATCAACCTCACAAACAAACCTATAGACACACTGAGTATGTAATTAGCAGTGAGTTTATTGAGCTCTTCTTGTACACTACTAAGAGCAAAAATCTTCTCAGTTTTAAAGCATTAAATGCTGTAATGTGATCATTATGGATGAAATTTAGAAAAGGACTGCCACCCATAGACTAAAATTAATATAGCACAATGGATATGCCTTTATACATGCAAGAGATGGTGATTTCAGTTAAACTGAATGATCCTTAAACTTTCTCACTGTGTTTGTCACCATGTCAAGTATTCATTATTGTTTTGGAAATGTCTGAACTGGCAGTCAACAACTTAAACTTAGATTTTAAAAATGCAGGTCCCAATATAAACTTCATTCTCAAAGTGTTCTATATCCATTTGGTGCTGGTGATGAGAATTATGTACCAATAAGACTTCAAACCCATGATGCAATGCAGAGCTAAAATTACATTCAGCCTGTAATGGAAACATTTTCAAATAACCAATTTATTTAAAATCTGAGAGTGCGTATATATGTGCGTGTGTGTGCACGTGTGTGTGCTGCATGTGTATTATAGGGAGAAAATCAAAGTTGGAATTGTTATTGAAATCCATGACCCCAAAATCTGCAATTTGGAGAGTTCCAATTAGATGGTCTCAGAAGGTCCTGCTGGCTGATGACCCCGTGTGCACATGCACTTCATAGGGGGCACACAGGGTTAATTTCATTATCCCTACAGGCGGTTGACACAATCACCTGATGCACATCCTTCCTGGCCAACAATGAACCCTTCCACCCAACAATGAATTAATCCCTGGCCAGCCAGAAAGGTCATCAAGTCACTCAACACCCTCCTCTTGTCTTTCTCTGGGAACTCATCAACGTGTTTCGGCACCCACAGTTTCCCACAACCTGGACCCATTGTGAGATCCTGGCTGACAGAATTGAAGCCATCGAAACGCATCAGCTCTGGATCCTGCTCACATTCTTTTCCTCATATATCCAAAAAAAAGGTGGACACAAGAAACAGCCAAAAGCTTCAAACTGAGCAATGGCAGTTTATTAAATTTCTCACAAGACAAGGAAACCAATAAACTTCAGCAGAAGACAGCATGCCTCCACCAATCAGTTCCCAGAGTGGCAAAAATCCATTCTTTGACTAGCTAGAAAATGGTTATGAAGTATCAACCACCATCTATGAAATCAAGATTCCAATACAATTACCAAAGTATGATGTTCACTCTTTCTGTTTAATGTGGTTGCGTAGAAATAGAATCATAGAGTGGAAAGGGACCACAAGGGCCATGTTGTTCAGTTCCCTGCATTACAGAAATACGCAAAGCACTCAAGATGACTACCCAGTCTCTGTTTAAAAACCTCCTTCATTAATTCCATAGTGGAGAAATACCCATGATTAAAGATTGTGTGTGTGTGTATCTATATATATATAAGTTGAATATGAATACTCTAGTCAAGAAATCAAAAAACGATATAGGGCAAGTATCCTCTTCTGGAGGTTTTGAAACAGGGGCTGGATAGCCATCTGTCCAAATTTCTATGACATAGGATTGGAACATGGAAAGTCGGGTTTGCTTTGAACGCGATTTTCCTGCTTCTTGGCAGGGGGTTGGATTGGATGGCCCACGAGGTCTCTTCCAACTCTATGATTCTGTGATTAAAGTGACCTGGAAAATTAAGTGTTTCAGACACCAAGAAAGTTAAGAACTGAGAAAGAAAAACACCTAAAAATAACGTCTCCAGTATTACAATATAATGAAAGGACCATCAGCATGTGCTCATGCATGGTGCTGTAGTTTAAGCTTGGACAAGAACCTCGCCACTAATTTCAAATGACAATGCATAGGATAGAATTATGCTGTGTCATTGGATATATATCTTCCATTTTCTTCTACTCTTCTTCATTGTTTGCTTTGTTTCTGCTGATATGTGCCTTCAATATTTTTCCTGCTCAGAAATACACTGCTTCCTGAGCAGAAAATGCTATAAGCAGGGATTCATTCCGTACAAAATTTGCACATAGTTGCTTGCAAAAGAAAACAATTCTGTACAAAAAGCAGCATTTTCTGCACAGGAAATAGCTCTGCATAGACATTGTTTTCCTGTAGAAAATGCTTTTGTCTGCACACAATGCATGCATGGTAATGCGAATTAACCCAGGGTAATCTGCTTAATGTGGCTGCATCCCAGGTTTTAAAAGAACTGTACACAAATTTTGACAGAATAGATACAAAACAAAAAGTAGGCTTGAAAAACTTCAAAGATTTTATCAAGTCAGGAAGACAAAGGTTACAATTACTATTTGCTTCATTTGAGAAGAAACTAAGGGCCCTTCTACACAGGCACATAGTGGGGCTCAAAAACAGTATGGAAAATGCTGGTTCCAGGCTGCATTAAAGCCTCACAGGTGTGTTCTGAGTTGCATTTGTGGCAAGACACTGCTCCAATGGCCCAGCCTTGCCAGTTTGGCAGGGCTGGGCATGGGCTTGGTTTCCATAGGACGTACCCCTGATCTTACTCTGGAGAAGAAAAAAGCACTTACTGCATCATAGCAGCCTCCTTTTCCTGGTTCTGTGCCATGTGACAGGCAAAGGAACCTGGGAAGAGCGATCTCCCTTCCCCCTCTTCCCAGGAGGAAAATTAGAGGTTTAGAGAGCAGGAAGGGACAACAGTCCAACCTGGTCTGTCTGAGTCCAGAGAGTGTGGGATGGTTGTGGAAACAATGGATCCTGGATTCTGCATATAGTTTTGGGATGGCTGTCCCAACTGCCACAACACAAGGAAAGGTCTGAATCCTGGAGCAGGACCTTCCCCTGTGTTTTCTTTTTTCCCTGGGATGCAGTGACATTAAGTGGCTTACCTTGGTTAAATCGAATTAGCATTATGTGCAGACTCATGCAACTCTATACTGCATTATTTGACAACTCTGGGTGTATCTGCACTGTAGAATTAATGCAGCTTGACTGCCATGGCTCAAGGCTATGGAATCACAGGAGTTGTAGTTTTAGAAGCTTTTTAGCTTTCTCTGCCAAGGAGTGCTGGTGCTTCACCAAACTACAGCTCACGGGATTCTATAGCATGGTCAAGCTGCATTAATTCTACAGTGTAGATGTACCCTGAGGGTAAATCTATATTGTTACAGACCTTGTCCAAATTAGTCCATGTTGAATTGAGCTGGGGGCTATTTTTCCTGAATCACCAATACAGGATCCAAACTAAATCTTATGCACAGCCTGCTCACATTTTCTTCTCCAATTCCGCAATATGTGTGTGGGTTTTAAAAAACACCTTCATACTGTCAAGCCAATAGTAACAAGAGTCAAAACAAATTAAGCACTGTTGGCTAGGTTAGACTTTTGCCATTACATTGCTGCTCTCTGAATGTAGAACAGGCTTTTTAAAAACCCTGGGGGAGCCGCCAAAACCATTATGCTTGGAAAAATAAATCTTCATTTTCCATGATAATTTGTAAACCACTGGCTGCTGTTTTGACAGGACATTTTCTGTTTAAAAAAACCCACAACATCTGGAACAGGAGCACTGGTTTATGATGTCTTTTGTTGGTCAGATAATTTAGGTTATTTAAAAATAACCAAGAGCATATATATATATATAGAAATCACAAAGATCAAACAGTGACATGATAACCATTCTCAGTGGTCTGGCAATTGCTTGAATGCACTACAATCTTTAATAGGACTCAGATTTGCAAATGAGCTGAATGTCAAGTTTTAAAGAATGCAGATGGGTGCCTGACATTAACATATGCTTATAGCAGTGTGCTGTTATCCATCTTATTATATCAGAAGGGCCCGTGTTTTCAAAGCTTGTCAAGCCAGAGCTTCTGAGGATGTGTTCTCCATACAGACTAAGTTGGCCTTCAACAACACAGCCTGAAACAACAGGAAATCAAGAAGAAAACATTGGCACGATGTGAGCAAGAAACCCAAGGTGATGTGCTGTTTCTGATTTAGAAAAGACTACCAGGAGGGGTACATGGTCTTTCTCATGTGTAAGAGGACATCTCAAGTGAAGAGTCCATTTCCCAGTGGGGGCTCTAGATATCTGATACAGGAAAGGCTGAATTTCAATCTGCTGCATTGGTCATGTCTAGGTACAACAACGAATGGGCTGAAAACCCATTTTGAGTGGCAACATTTATTTATTTATTTATTTATTCGTTCATTCACAGTATTTATATTCCACCCCTCTCACCCCACAGGTGGCCCAGGGCAGATCACAATGTACATATACATGGCAAACATTCAATGCCTTAGACACACAACTTATATAGACAGACAGTCAGAGGCTATTTAACATTCCATCTTTTTCATGAGGGTATTCTGGCCACCAGGGGAGTTGTCGCTTCACGTCCATCCGCAACACCGATGAAGTACTTCCTCATTCCTCACATGTTTGCTGGAGATTTTGATGGCCTTGTAAATTAGTTAAATTAGCCTCCCCACATAAGTGATACCTAAATTTCCTACGTATCAGATGCAACTGTCTTTCGGGCTGCAAAGGTCTACAAGAAGCTACACAAACTGGTCGGAAGCTTACTTCGACCCGGGCTGGCTTCAAACTCATGACCTTTCATTCAGTAGTGATCTTAATGCAGCTGACTCCCAGCCAGCTGTGCCACAGTCCCGGCATCCAACATTGTGGTTGTTGAACATCATTCTCCATTCATATAGATTTGCATCTGTTCTGCCTCCAAGTTGCAGATGTTGGAGTGTGTTGCTATGGCAGCACACTGTCTGGAAAGGGGGAAAACATGCCTACTCATTCTTTCCATCCCAAATAGAGAGAAATACCTAAATTTCTCACCCAGACCTGTTCTCACCCAGGTCTATTGCTACGCAGACACATATAAGCAAGGGGGGATTAGTGACAGTAACTTACATATTGAGATCAATTAAGCCAGATGCATGTTAAATGAAAAAGGGCCACTTTAATTAGATTTATGTTTTTCATGAAAAATGATTCATTTAACTTGGAACTCTGGCACTGATGTTTCTACAGAATTAAGGACTTTATCGCTCGAGGGAGGCAAACTGGCATTGAAGGTGACAGTCCTTTTCTAGGAATCTTGCCCTCAACTGCCTACCTGTTGGACATGCTACTCCTGTCCTGAGCAAGATAGTTTAGTGTGTCTCTTAAGGTCCTTGCATTCTCTATATTCAAGGTTGCAACCCCTCTTTCTTTCTCCAAAATGTTCCTTATCTTTAACATCTATATGACAGGAAAGAAAAACAACCTCTCCATGCTGAGAACAGCTTTAACCACAAAATTTGGTCAGAGATGAGCATTTCTTTTTGAATAGCACACCAAAATGTTCAGATCACAACAAGGTTGCATGAAAACAATTGGACATTTTTTTCCAGTGAGCAACATTCAAACACTTTTCAAGGTAGGGATGGAAAATCTTTGTGGTTATTCATTTTGCTGTATTTTTCTACACTTGGGAGACCTGGTCAGGAGGAATAATATCAAGTCAGCAATTTTCAGCTGTTTTTCCCTGGAATTCACACATCCCAAAGTGTATCAGAAAATTACTCTACACAGAAGCAATGCATAATAAAAGTTGATAGAATTATTACTGCTTTGCTTCCTGAAGTACCAGGAAAAAATCCTTCAAATAAAGAAATAAATTTTGGCATTTCCACTGTTACTGCTGAACTCTCCCACCAAGAAACATTGGAGAATTTGTTCTCTCCCTGGGGAATTTTGGAAGGCCATTTTTATTTTTTGCTTGGCAGTAGTCTGCGGCATCTGCAAATTGGAGCATGACAGAAACAATGGGAGATGTCACAACCAACTCAAGCTAAGGAAAGATAAAGAGCACTCATTCAGGAGTGTTGGCAGAGAGTAGGATGAAGGAAAAAGTTGGCACAAGCTATCTTGCCAAGATGCCTTGTGTGCATTTTCAAACCAGCTGGTCTGTGCTTAGAACTGTTGGATTTCCATGGTACATTTAGCAAATGCTGAGTTATAATTGAATATATGTGAAACCATGCATTATGTAAATACATTCATTATGATTCATTGTGTTACAATGGAGAGTAAATGAATTGATTATTACATGACACTTAAAAATAAATAGAAACACACTCACATAATTCCCCAACTGATGGATCTGACTTCAGTGACAATGGTGTGACAATTCTGATATGACTCTTATCAGAAACAATTAAACAGGGAGAAAACTGAAATGAGAAAGCCTGTCGGCTTTTTACTAAACAAGAGATGCATTTTCAAAAAAATCTACAGCCTAACCAAAAGAGCCTTTTAATACCTCCCAGGACACATTTTGAAAAGTCATACCAACCTCATCCCAAGAATTTCCAGGTTGGCAAAGCATTTTGGAAAACCAAAATATGCACTAAATCATTACATTTTAAAATGCAAATGGCCAAAAAGTGCAGAACTGGAAAAAATGCAAAAGTACCACTGGTTCAATTGGGGAAATGTATGTGTCCGATGTTACAAATTTGCACATTAAGGAAAATGTCTGAACATCATGCACAAATTTCCATGTTAACATACACAGTAGCAAATATATTTGATTAAAAAAAGAACGAGGACTAAATGGAAGGGGGACTGGGCAAAATGCTAGGAATTCGAGACCAAAAAACGTTATAACTGAATGCTATGGAATCATTGGAGTTGTAGTTTTACATGATTTTTAGCCTTCTCTGCCTAAAACTGTTGGTGCCTTACCACACAATAAATCCTAGAATTACATAGCATTGAGCCATGGGAATTAAAGTGGTGTCAAACTGCATGAATTATACAGTATTATACAGCACCGGGACTGTGGCGCAGCTGGCTGAGAGTCAGCTGCATTAAGATCACTACTGACTGAAGTTCAAAGCCAGCCCAGGTTGGAGTGAGCTTCTGACCAATTGTGTAGCTTGTTGTCAACTTTTGCAACGGGAAAGACAGTTGCATCTGTCAAGTAGGAAATGTAGGTACCACTTAAATGTGGGGAAGCTAATTTAACTAATTTATGAGGCCATAAAAAATCTCCAACAAGCATGTAGGGAACGAGGAAGTACTTCATCAGTGTCACAGATGGATGGTGACGGTGAAGCGATAGCTCCCCTGGTGGCCAGAAAAAGTTGGGATGTTAAATATCCTCTGACTGTCTGTCTATATGTGTTGTGTGTCTATGGCATTGAATGTTTGCCATGTATATGTACATTGTAATCCACCCTGAGACCCCTGTGGGGTGAGAAGGGTGGAACATGAATACTGTAAATAAATAAATAATAATTTTATTTATTTATCATATCAGAAGCGAACCAAGAGTACAGTTGTAATGTATTTTAAAAACACAAAGTTTAGAAATTTGGCATTATATTAAATGTCCTTTGACCAGTAGCTGGCCACTTGGAGTGCCACTTGTGTTGCTATAAGAAGGTTCTGTATTGTGCATGTGGCAGGGCTCATAGGTGGTCTGTGGTTTGCTCTTCTCCGCACTTGTGGACTCCACTTTGTGGCCCCATTTCTTAATTTGGCTCTGCATCTTGGGGTGCCAGAGTGCAGTCTGTTCAGCACCTTCCAAGTTGCCCAGTCTTCTGTGTGCCCAGGAGGGACTCTCATTTGGTATCATCCTGCCGCTTTTGGACTCTTGCTTGCTGAGTTGTTTCTACATGTATCTCTGTATATCTTAGAAAACTATTTCTTGATTTAAGGCATTAGCATGCTGGCTGATTATACAGTATAGATTTAGACTCAGTTAAGAATTTTCACTATCTCTGTCCAGGGATAGGAGGTAAGAACAAGATGCCCTCACATGCTGCTCCACTTCTTAAGTGGGAATGTAAGCGGCACATAGAAGAATGTTCCCATCTCTGGGGAATAATAATTTCACTTGGCTTTAATACCTTTCTGCCTCAGAATGGACATTTGCTCAGTAGCAAGCCACTTAACCATATGAGATTGCCCACGTGGCAACTAACTTCATATTCTCCGCAATTCAAGTGATCAATATATTCTGGCAGATCAGTTAGTTGCCTAATTGGGTTCGTTTTTAAAAAGAGGAAAAAGAACAACATTTGCTGAGGAATACATTTTGGTCCAGTACCTGACTTAGGCGATTCTAATGATGTTCCTTGCTGATTTCCCAGATGGCAATTCCAAATGGCTGAAGAAGGACAACTGAACTGGCAATCAGGAAGCAATCAGCAGAGATTAGAAGAACATCTGCCTTCTAGGCTTCTACTCACAAGGCAGTGTCACACATAGCAAGACCCTGTTGGGTGAAAGCTGTGCTTTTTCTATATTTTGGTCGGCAGAGCCATTATGCAGCTTGAGATTGGCTGCCAATTTTTTTTTGTCTAGCTGACACAGGCAACTGTGTAAAATCCAACAATCCAGCCTTCCACCAGCTTTCATAGTTCCTGGCTTTCCTGATGGCCTCTTGATCAGACTTCTCCCTTGCTTACCCATTTCCGAGTTGAGTCTCTCTGATCCATAACAAATATTTTGCTTTCACCAAATTGGCTCTCAATTCAACTAAAATAATACATTTTAGCATTTGTGTGTGTGTGTTCAAACTTTCACCAACCTGCTATTTTGCTACAGTACTTTTTGCATAGATAGTGGATAATATACGAGGTTGAGCAGATTAGACATCATACCTTTCTTCAATGGTGCAATTGCACCAATTTGCTATTCTTTAGTTTATTTATTTATTTATTTATTTATTTGCTATACTTGTATACCGCCGTTTCTCAGCCTAGCCGGCGACTCAACGCGGTTTACAACAACTTATAACAAACAACAGTATACAGTTTAAAAGCATAAAAACACGATCCACAATACATATATCAATAAACAATCCAATTCATCTCTTGACTAAAATCGCGATCCAGTTTTGTCGTCCAAATTGCCAGTCCTTCAATCATTACACTTATTGCACTGAGTTAACCGAACGCCTGCTCGAACATCCAGGTTTTTAGTCTTTTCCGAAATACCATCAATGAGGGGGCTGATCTTACCTCCATGGGGAGGGCGTTCCATAGCCGCGGGGCCACCACAGAAAAGGCCCTGTCTCTCGTCCCCGCCAGCCGCACCTGTGAAGCAGGCGGGATAGAGAGCAGGGCCCCCCCAGAAGATCTTAGGGTCCTGGTGGGCTGATAGGCTGAGATACGTTCTATGATTATACTTCTGCACATCCTCACAACCTCACACAAAGACTTTCTAATAGTTTAAATTAATATCATAAAAATAGTAGACAATTTAATGTCCACAAACAACACAAGATAGTACTGGATCTCTCAGAAAGAGGACAGAAACTGAACAACAACCAGACCTATTTCCACTCATCCCCAGAAGCTCCAGCAGAATAAAAAGTTAAACTTGGTGTTCTTTGTTTAACATATATAAGTAGTTTTACTAGCAAATGTCTGTCAGTGATCAAATAATTGGTCTAATTGGTCTAAAGAAGGAGAAAAAGCAAGAAGAAAACGACTATAAGTTAGAGGGATGCAGGAAAAGAAATAATAATGGAAAAGTAAACAATGGAAAAGTCTGCAAACTAGTAATAATTGAGTATAGGCATGCAAAGGTTGCTAACTAACCAAACAACATCTGAGCATGCAGAAAAATGACACTAGTTGCTGAATTATTTATTTCAGCTCCATAGTTATGAGAAATTAAGTTGTTATAAATCTCAGTCCTAATTAGGGAAATGTTACAATTTTGGTGGATCATTCAGGGTTTATTATACACATGGGAAATGTGAACAATCTATGTTTGAAATATGTAACGATTAATTACACATTTTGGAAGCATCACATGCAGAACTAGGAATAGAATGCCCAGTGGATGTTATGGGCAAGTAAATGTCTACATGATGGGCCAAATCAAAAGGCATTTATTATCCTATCCAGTATTGTTAGCATTTTTCGCTGTGCTTTCCCCCTATAATTGTATTTATTATTTTCTCCCTGTAACTGTGGAATAGGTTGGACTTAGAATGATTTACACAGGACAGAATAGGAATTCAAATTGTGGTCATTCACAATGGTGTACATGATCTATGTCACTAGACTGTTCCGTGACCCTTTGCATCTCACGTGCAACAATATATTACAACATCAGTAGGAAATACACAGCCCAAGGAATGATGATGTTTTTGGTTAATGCTGGACTGATTATTTTAGATTGTGTCTTGAATTTTGAACCTTGTTCTTTCTATGTTGTACACCGCTGTGAGTCGCCCCCGGGCTGAGAACAGCGGTATATAAGCAAACGAAATAAATAAATAAATAAATAAGGACTGGGTGGATACCAGTCCAAGGTACCTCTGAAAACTTGTAAATCGCCTAGAGCATCTTGGACGGAGGAAGATTAATAAGTAATTAAATATGATGATGATGATGATGATGATGATGATGATGATGATGATGATGAAAACCATGCCACTGCAATCCATTAATGAGTAATGCTGCTGAAATTGAGCAAAGGGGAAAACTTCTGCTTAAGATGAGCATTTGGCTGTTTGATCCAGGCTGTTTAATCATTTACCAGTAGACAAGACAAAGGTACCTTGAATTGGCCCCGAAAACAACTTGAAAACCACAGATGAGTCAGAATTAATATAATGTATCTCTACTGTCAGTCTGTCCATTGTTCTCTCCTCTCCCTCCCCCCCCCCCCCCCCCGCCCCTAACTGCAACTATTTGTAAGCCGAAAATGTGATGAGAAATTAGAACTGAAGCCCGCTTCTGTGTATTGTATTATTGCTCACAGTTCTGGAATTATGTTTATGGGCCACTGTTTGGTGAAGCCCAAACAATAATTTACACATGTGATTACATTCTGAATTCTATCTTAACTTGCAAATAGAGGAGAATAAATGAAACACCCCATGAAAATACTTTTTGTCTTTTGTTGACAATAGCAGGCAATTAGGCTCTCTCCACCTCCAACAAAAATAAAATAAAATAAAGTAAGGCAGAAGGTTTGTGTAGATATCAAGTAAAAATGGGCCATCCTCCAGGACATTTAGCCACAACTGTGAAGCAAAAGATTAAAAGCCGAGGGAGAGAGAAAGAGAGAGAGAGAGAGAGAAAAAATACCCAGAAAGAACACAGATAAAACACAAAAGACAACAGGAATGATATTAGTGCTGAATATACAGATATGATCACTTCCCATTGTTTTCCTTAAGCCTTCTGAAATTCCCCATAGAAAATTAGGTTGTACAGGCAAAGAGTTGTTTTTCTGTTACTAATTTATTTTGTTCTGCACATGTTCTCACTGTGTTAGTTTTGTGCGCATAAAACTGTATTTATGAAAAGGAAAATATACAAATGATTTTGGAGATTCTCTCATTGGGCTTCATTTAGATCACACCATTGTATGTAGTATCATTGAGATAAAAGGGAGATTTCTATTGGTCACCACCAGGATTTTACATATCTGATACTTGTCCAACCAAATTAAACCAGTTATGCATAATCCAAGGGTTACATCTTCACTTTTTGCTAAGATTGGGGGTTGTTTAGAAGAAAGTGAGGCAAAAGTAAAGCTATTTCCACAGGATATGAGACCTCTTCTACACTGCCATATGAAATCCATATTATCTGCTTTGAACTGGATTACATGGGAGTATAGACTCATATAATCCAGTTTAAAGCAGATAATGTAGATTATCTGATTTGATAATCAGGATTATTTGGCAGTGTAGAAGGGGCCTGAGTAAAGGAAGTCTGTTCAGCTGCAATTGGGGCCCAAGGAAGACCTCCTGTGCAAAGAAATAAGGCTGCAATAAATAAATAAATAAATAAATAAATAAATAAATAAATAATAAAGGACCCTGTAAAAACTGTCATTGTAGCTTTGCTCACTGGTGGTCTTGAAACCCCCTCCTCCTCTTCCTTAGTTCTCAACTAACAGCTGAAAAAACCCTTCTTTACTCATTGTTTCTCTTAAGGCACTTTAGGGGGCCAGGAGATTTGTGGTTTAAATTTCTCAGCCGTGCTGAGTGCCCCAACCCACCTCATCGGCACATTTATGGCAGCAATAGAGTACTCAGCCAGGGAGCTCTAGTACCCCAATGGATTACAAATAGGGAGTTGGACTGAATGGGCCATCCAGTGATCTCTTCCAACTCTATGAATGATTGATTGAGTCTATGCTATTCTATCCATATGATGTGGTCATGGCAGTAGGAATCACAATGATATAGTATCAGCTTTACACCAACTGTGCCCCTTCCTGTAGCTGGAGGATCTAAAGATAGGAGTGCACACATTGGTAACCTCTAGGTTGGATTTCTATATGTGAGGAGAAGTCATAGGGAGGAGGGAGCGAACTTGTTTTCTGCTGCCCTAGAGCCTAGGACACAGAACAATGGCTTCAAACTAAAGGAAATGAAATTCCACCTGAACATTAGGAAGAACTTCCTGATTGTGAGAGCTGTTCAGCAGTGGAACTCTCTGCCCCGGGGTGTGGTGGAAGCTCCTTCTTTGGAGGCTTTTAAACAGAGGCTGGATGGCCATCTGCCAGGGGTGCTTTGAATGCGATTTTCCTGCTTCTTGGGTTAGACTGGGTGGCCCACAATGGTTTCTTCTAATTCAAGGATACTATGATCCTATGATTTAAGGCCAGTCTGCCTTCCCACAAGCCTCTCAACTTTGGCTTGTGACCCACACTCTGTGCAGTGTGAGCTTTGCTGATAGCTTAGGGATTTGGTAGGAATGTTACCCCCTTTACAGAGATCTTGGAGTCCTTGTGGGCAACAAGTTAAACATCAGCCAACAATGTGAGGCAGTGGCAAAAAAAGCCAATGGGATTTTGGCCTGAATAAATATGAGTATAGTGTATAGATCCAGAGAAGTAATGCTACCCCTCTATTCAGCCTTGGTTAGACCACACCTGGAAGACTGTGTCCAATTCTGGGCACAACAACTGAAGAGAGATGTTGATAAGCTGGAATGTGTCCAGAGGAGGGCAACTGGGTCTGGAGAACAAGCCCTATGAGGAGCAGCTTAAAGAGCTGGACATGTTTAGCCTTCAGAAGAGAAGGCTGAGAGGAGATATGATGAGCCATGTATAAATATGTGAGGGGAAGTCATAGGGAGGAGGGAGCAAGCTGGTTTTCAGCTGCCTTGGAGACTAGGACATGGAACAATGGCTTCAAACTACAAGAAAGGAGATTCCATCTGAACATGAGGAAGAACTTTTTAACTGTGAGAGCTGTTCAGCGGTGGAACTCTCTGCCACAGAGTGTGCTGGAGGCTCCTTCTTTGGAGGCTTTTATACAGAGGCTGGATGGCCATCTGTCAGGGGTGATTTGAATGCAATTTCCCTGCTCTTGGCAGGGGGTTGGATGGCCCATGAGGTCTCTTCTAACTCTATGATTCTATGATTCTACCTATTTATTTTCCCTACCTCATATTGTTTCTGCAGGACTTTGGCAGTATCTATTCCTAGGTTGTCTTTGACAGGAGGGGGAATATAAGAGTTTGGTATCTGCAGCAATAATAATTGTCCCAGATCCAGTCACAGAGGGATCCTCATAGGGACCTTACTAGAAATCCAGTGACTGTCTTTGCAATGCCTTGAATGAGAAATAACAAAGCCTATCTGAAGAATAAAGGAAATAAGAAAGCTGAGCCTTAGCTGGAAATATGCAAGTGTTCAATCAGTATGGGGATCCGATCTCTCAAAGCCTTGCTAGGGAGCTGAAATGCTAGCAATAAATAAATGTTAATTAGGTTCTGCTTTTGCTATGTTGAAGCGATGTTGGCTAGGCCAGCCAGATTGATTACAGACATCTACTGCTTTTTGAGATGTGCGGTCTTTTTTACAAATAGCGGTGCAAGACAGAAATATGAGGTGCTTCTAAAGAGCTAGTCTAAATTAAACACCTCCAAAATCAATTCATCAGGGAACATCTCGCTCTTGTTCCCCAGCCTTTGCAGTTTTATGCCCTCACCTTTTCATCTTCCCATGGTGCACTGTTTTATTTATTATTGCATCTTATTGAGGAGGACTGTTGTGCAGCTTTGTTCTTTCATTTCCAACCTAATTCACAGGTAACCTTTATGTGCTTCTTCGATGTTACTGATAAATCTGAGAAAGAGGGGAAAAAACAGAATTTAGGTTGGCTTTGGTTTGAACACAGCTAAACTTTCAAGATCCTTGGTGCCAGCTATCCTAAGTGCATATCGCCATGACACAGTTAACTCAAGCCCCATCTACACTGCCATATAATGCAATTTGAAACTGGTATCATACATATGCTGTCCTCTGAAGGTTTTTTTTTAAAATTGTGTCAGAAGCAACTTGAGAAACTGAAAGTCGCTTCTGGCGTGAGAGAATTGGCCATCTGCAAGAATGTTGCCATGCCTATGGGATGCCTGGATGTTTTCCTTGCTTCCCACAAGGGAAGCTGGAGCTGACAGACAGGAGCTCACCCTGTGTTTCGTGCTCTTTGTGCCTAGCGGGAAGCCGGGTTGCCTTGGCTGACCCTAAGGATTTTCCTATACAAACGTCTTTACAGGCATGTAGCCGGGGGGGGGGGGGGGCTTGGAGGGGCTTCAAAAACAACTAGTTCAATGTAGGATTGGTTAACCCGGCGCGACTGTCCGAAAAAAAAAAACAACACAAAAAAAAAAAACACACAAAGCACAAAAAAAAAACAAAATCACGTGGGCATGACGATTCAAACAGGATTATAGAAAACGAATACATTCCAACCTGAAATATTCAACCAAATTCAACTCCAGCCCCCCCCCCCGAAATTCTCATGGTGGTTCGCGAAAAGGCCTTACTGGTGCATTATTTAAACTATTATGTTTATTCATATCATGATCTGATCACCATGCTCAATATATCCCATATGCATGGGGGTATTGGGGTAATGATACAAAAGGTTTGCTAGGGTAGACCCTCTTTCACTCAGACTCAGCCCCCCCCGAAACTCAGCCCCCCTGAACCACCCCCCCTCCCCCCGAAAAAAACTCAGCCCTCCCGCCCCGAATCGAAATCCTGGCTACGGGCCTGAGTCTTTAGATGCTTGAAAAGTTTAACAAAGTCCTTTATTATTGCTTAGATCTTCAACAATTTAAACAAACACTTCTCAGATCTTCAACAAGTCAAACAAATGCTTCTTAACTTGCCCAAATGGACAGGTAACTGGCTTCATGAACTGTTTCTTTTCTTTAAGAGGAAAACCCTTTTTAACCCCTCCCAGGCAATCTACTTTCTATGCTTGCTGGTGTGGGCTCTACTCCCGGCTCCAATTGCTTCTGGTTACCTGAGTAGACCTACCAGCCAAGGCTTTGTAGATTCTCCAGCTGGAGTTCTTTTGGATCTTTTCCACGAAAGATGTGGAGCTGTTTCCCCCGGATGCTGTGAGAAACGAAGCTTGTCTACAGAGGGAGCGGATCCACGTCCTGTAGCTAAGCTTTCCACTATAAGACTGAACTAAACATGGTTCCCTTTCCCTCCCAGAGCCCTGGAAAAAGGGGAGGAACCAAAACTTAACAATGATAGACAGGTCATTGGCCCTATAATTGCAAACCAAGGGAAGCCACCTTACTGCATAGAACCTTGGAATATATGCAAACACTCAATAGAAAGAAAATGAAACTGAAGCTCCTGGTACAGCCGTACCAGCACACAGCCAGCACAAGGGTTTAATCCATTGTGCCACTGTGGCTCGATGAAGGTGACTGGATATTTTACACCTAATACATAAAACCCTCATTTAGTTCAAGGATATAGTAATAGACTTACGCATGTAATGTCATTGATCATGTGGTTGTGGATTTGGTTCATTTAATTTTTATTTGGCCCTTCAAACCACATCGTGCCCAAGTTAAAATTATGTTATTTTGAAACAACTAATAATAGAAACATTAAAAATAATTAAATAAGCAATCATATTGAAACCAGTGTAGACAACAACAACAACAACAACAATTTTATTTTTTACCCTCCTCTCCTTATAGTTTGAGGTGGGGCACAACATAGTTAAGTACATCTATGCATCTATAAAATCACATATTAAAACATAGTTACAATGCAATCATAAAAACATATTAAAATACATCAGAATACATGAGACAATAAAGATAGAATATGATTTAAAAGTCATAGTTAAAATGGAATGTTTAGGCCTGCATTGCACTGCATTATATCAGTCTAAAGGTCTTACCAAACTACAAATTTGAAGACTCCTTAAGATTGTGCCATGATAGTTCGAGTGGTATAGAACTGATATTATTGTGCAGTGTAGAGATACCCAAAACATACAAAATAGAGCCATACTAGATCAGACCACAGAACCATCTAGTTCACTATTCTGTTCACAAATTAACCAACCAGATGATCCAATAGGAGAATGTGGATCCAATACCATCATAATAAATACTATAAAATGATCTACTTTAATAATGCTTTCAAACTTCTACTCATCTGAATGTTGTCACTGCTTTATGCAAAAGAAAAACTCTTTTGTGAATTTTCTGCAATATCTGCAAGTGTAGAGGAAAGGGACAGATGCTGATTTGTTCTGTTTTGCTCTTTGGACATGGCATATCAATTGTCCTAAGTAAGAATGAGAACATTTGAGACTAAGCACCAGAATCCTAAATCATATTTTACTTGATACAATTTTATGTATACTTAGCTAAATAGCACTTGCAAGAAGAAACACTGTTTGGGAATTCTGAATATGCATTTTGAGACACTAACAGGAATGTCCAATGCATGTTGGAGCCTGTTGGGCATTAATATCAATGCTCATTAGTCCAGTTGCACATGGATTCCAATGAGAATCGGTCTCATTGTCCATTGGTTCCATTGTGCAATGGAAAGCAGTTCTTTACAGATATTGTGAAACTGTTCCATTCTAATCCCAGAAACTTAAATCCATTTATAAATCAACAATTTCCATGCAGGAATACAGCCATTTTATATCTCTTTATACAATGCATTAAAAGGGCATTTCCAGTCCTGAAGGAGATTGACTAGATGGAACATTTTGAGAAGAGGGTATTCAGGATGGCAAAACAAAGTCCTGAGGAGCTCTGTGTGTTTAGCATTGAAAGAGAAGATTGAAGGTGATATAACAAGCATCTTACGTTTTTGAGGGGTTGTTAAGTGGAAGATGAAGCGAACTTATTTTCTACATCTCCACCAACTAGAACACTAACCAATGGATTCAAACTTCAAATTTCAAGAGATTGCCTATTCAGCAGATTAATATATTGCCACAGAGAGAGGCACACTGTCTTTCTTTGGAGGTCTTTAAAATGGGTGTTGGGTGGCCATTTTTCAGAATGGTTGAATATCCTTTTTTTCTGGAATTTTGCAATTTGAAATAGTTCACATGGACGATTGAGACAGTGACACCTTCACTTTCTTATGGTGCAGTGTACAAAATTATTTAAAATATTTTATAAAATTATCTTCAGGTGATGTTTAAAAGCTGTATATGTATCATAAATTTTCTGATGTTTAGAGTTCCATCTCGAAGTATCTAATCATATGAAT
The DNA here is from genome assembly GCF_025583915.1 of Anolis sagrei ordinatus. Classification (NCBI taxonomy): domain Eukaryota; kingdom Metazoa; phylum Chordata; class Lepidosauria; order Squamata; family Anolidae; genus Anolis; species Anolis sagrei. The sequence goes on from NW_026844366.1 coordinate 337,332,812, forward strand.
ATATATAAATAAAATTAGTCCAAAATCCAAAAGAAAAGCTTGTCCCAAACATGAACAAACATATAGGCTGAGTATCACTTATCAAAAATACTGGTCCCAAGCAGTTACGATAAGCGATACTCAGCGTGTATGTTGATTCACAGCAAGGTGTTGTATTAGATGGCCATTCCTTTCATTTCTGGTTTTATGATTCCAGTTCTATGATTCTATGGGTCTATGGTTTTAGTTTTGACAAAGGAAGAACCCTTTACATGATTAGGGATTCTGATAAAGCTCATAGTTTAATCACATAGGTTACCACCCAACTAATCAAGGATATGTTCATGAGTAGAGTAATGCTTCACTGCTACTGAATCACTAACCACAAAGCACATAATCACATAGGTGATAACTCCATGAATAGAGTAATACCTACTTAACTAATCACATTAGATTGTGAATTAATCACAATCTTGGAAGATACTTTTTAAGAATACTTTGTTACAGTCATCAACCCACTCCTTCAAAGTAGTTAGTTGCTATTATAGTAGATTTTCAGTAATGTTCAAAAACTGCTGTGCTTTTTTAAAAGTTTTTTAAAAAATAGTTAAATTACTTTTAGCTACTTTAGAAGTAGATCTGAATGTTACAAGTCACTCAGTTGTCTCTTGTCTATAAGTGCTCACAACAGAGCACAATACACTGGCAGGAATCAGCACTTGAACCATATGGTGTTACTGTTTATAGTACAGGAGGAGTTTGACGATTCTTCTTAAGATACACCTAGAATGTAACTTGGTTACACCTTGATTGTTGGGAAAGTAATTAAGTGCAAGAAACCTCTTTGTAACTAATTACTTCCATGTTCTGTGTAAGATTACACACTAGACTCAGCAAGTGCCCCACACAGTCACTTAGTGGAAGCCTATTATTATTATTATTATTATTATTATTATTATTATTATTATCTTTATTTGTACCTCGCTAACATCTCCCGAAGGACTCGATGCCTCTTACAAAGGCCAAGGCCTCAATAAAAACTACAGCATAACAATACATATAGCATTATGAAGCAAATCAAAACGTTAAGCAATAACAGTAAACAGTACAAACAATACACCATAACACAGTAAAACTAGGGCCTAGCCGAATGTAATGGGTACAGATTAAAAAGTGCTGAGTATGACAGGTGAAATGTAGGATTTTAGGGTAAGTGCAATGTGCAGACAATCTTAGATCTCTTATAAAGTGCTTCTGGGACATATTGCTGGAGTTTCCTATTCTGGAAAGGCACACCGGAACAGCCAGGTCTTCAAACTCTTCCTAAAGACTGCCAGTGTAGGGCTTGTCTGATGTCCTTGGGGAGGGTGTTCCAAAGTCGGGGGGCCCACACAGAAAAGGCCCTGTCCCTCGTCCCCACCAGATACGCCTGTGACACAGGTGGGATCACGAGCAGGGCCTCTCCAGATGAATGAAGAGAATGCGTGGATTCATAAATGGAGATGCGGTCACGTAGGTAGGCAGATCCCAAACTGCTTAGGGCTTTGTAGGTGAGCACCTGCACCTTGAATTGGGACCGGAAAATGGAGCTCCTTGAGCAGGAGGGTTGACCTCGCTCTGTAAGGAGCACCAGTTAACATCCTGGCCACCGCCCGTTGGACTAGCTGAAATTTCCGAGCCATTTTCAAGGGCAGCCCCACGTAGAGCACATTACAGTAGTCCAATCTAGAAGTGACCAAGGCATGGACCACTTTATGACTGGATATGGAAGAAGGTGATCATTCCTGATTTACTGCTCTCCTTGCACAGTCTCCTAGATCTTTAGAAAATCTGCTCTGGGGAATTACAAAGCTTCCAGAACAGATTTCAATGCTGGGAGCTGATGAATGACAAAGAATCAGCAAAAACTGCCTGGCCACTTTTTCACCAATGGAGCATTCTGAGTTGAATTCCCTCAGGGAATAAATAAATAAATAAAGCCCGACTGCTCATTGGAGGGAAGGATAGTATAGGCCAAGATGAAGTACTTTGGCCACATCATGAAAAGAAAGGAAAGCTTAGAGAAGACAATGATGCTGGGGGAAATGGAAGGAAAAAGGAAGAGGGGCCAACCAAGGGCAAGATGGATGGATGGCATCCTTGAAGTGACTGGATTGACCTTGAAGGAACTGGGGGTGGTGAGAGCCAACAGAGAGGTCTGGTGTGGGCTGGTCCATGAGGTCACAAAGAGTCAGAAACAACTGAACAAATGAACAACAACAAACAATGTAGTCAAGCTTGTAAGTGTGCTTACAAAAGTTATGTTATTACATTCTCATCACAGTGAAGATGTACAGGCTTCTTTCTTGCTTCCCCTGTATTCTTCTTCTTTTCTACTTTCCTCCCCACCCTCCTTATCCTCCACAGCTGCTTACCATCAATCCGTTTCTAGCCTCAGCGTGCACATCTCTTCCTGGAGTTAAATGGGCTGGCACACTCAACACCTCTCTCATTTTTACACATGATAAGTTCTGGGGATGAGAAATCTTCCTCCCTCAGGACCACCAAATTGGCTCATCCCTGTTCTAGACTCTAGGAACTCACAAAAAGTATGTATCTGCCAATGGCAGCTCTATTTTCCCTGTTCCATATTGTACATTTCCCCCTGTTGAAGATATATTCTCTCTTGCCTCCAGTAATAAAATGTAGGTTGGGAGAAATTCTCTTTCCTAATCTCAGTGTCTGGGGGTTCCAAATTGATTCCATTTTCTAGAGCTTCCTGGATGCTTCTACCCACAATAAATTATTTCTAGATAAGTAATAAGAGCTTTATATTTATTCTTCCAAAATAAAATTTAGGAAATAGGTTCATAAGAGTTAATGAAACACACCCAGATAAAAACTTAATAAAGCACAGATGAGGGCTGCACACTTCAGTGAAGCCCAACAGTTGGTGTTCCAGCTCACAGTTAGATGTTCTGTAAAATTGTCCTCACATGAATGAATGCGCTCAGCGATGGGCTCTCATGCTAGGAAATTGCTGCCTTGGGAACTGGCCAATTAACAGCAGCAGGAGGCCACCAAAGTTAGAAAACACCACATATCAAAGCTGGCACCTGTTTGTATGGGGTATGGGAATTGCTTGGTGATTCCAAAACACTTCAGCTGAGCTGATGACAGAAATCTTCCCTGATGTGAAACGTTCATGTTATCTCTTTTTACAGACAAAATCCTCCTTTCAAATACTTAGCAATCTTCAGAAAGGACATCCAATGAAAGGTGGAATAGTTTGAAGAACCTGAACAAATGAACTTAAAATACAGGAAAGAAAATTCCAACTCAACATTAGGAAGAATTTTCTGACAGATAGGACTTTAATCACACAGAGGTGGTGAACTGGCATGTTAGCAAAACTATCATCTTTGTTGACAGATCCTATCACTTGACCTCATGCAGTAACTGTTGCCAGTCCACTATCTCTCTGAAATAAAGTCATCAAAGGATATTAATCAGCAAAGTCTGTCAATAGCTCCTGTTCTGGGACTTACCTACTTGCAATAAAGTCCAAAGTCCCCTGGTTTCTGTGGTGGCATCCACTCTTCTCTACTTTTGTTCTTTATAGCATTCCTTATTAAATAAAAGCAAAGCAGGTAGGGTGGAATTATGCAGTGCACCAGGAAGCACCCTTTACACTGCTGATATGTTAGAATCAAAAGATGCTAGTGGTTGTGCGATATTGTCTATTGCCGTTATAGGAAAACACTATCATCCATTGCAGGAACTCTATGGGATAGCAGCTCATATGTTGTAATGTCATAAGGAGATGGCAAAATGCCTTTTGTTGGCAGCTTAATAAACAGAAACTAGATGCCAATCTCTCAGAGACTTTAGCTGTGCATTTCTCTTAGACATGCCAAATATGCACAGAGTCATGATCAAGTGAAATACTTGCGCATTAATTGGAGTAGTATTTGGCATGAGAAATTTTTTGTCCTGCGCCTAGACCCAGCTAGCTCAAACTGGCCTAGGGGTTATATTATGCTGGCAGCAGTAAAGTTATTTCTTGCTATCCAGAAGTGTAGAAAGTTCGGAATAAAAATTGATTTTAGCGGCAGCAGCAAGACAAAAACTTTAAACTGAAAAAAGAGGAAACACCTAAAAAGCAACGAATGCATAAACTTTCTCAAGGAAGTGACAAGCTGGGATAGAGATGGAATACATCAAGCAACAAAGTCAGATAGGCATGACTCCTATATCACTGCCAGTCTTTTTGATATTTCTGACCAAGATGGGAATTGTCTAGTATACATTTCTGAATGTGGTATTACATACTGATTGTACTGCCTAACCTTCAAATGGCAATATAATGTACAGCTAACAACATACCCAGATATTATGCATCCATGAATATTATTGCACATTTTCATGACCTCTACTTCCATAATCTAGAACTGAATGTGGATGTTATATATAAAATAATATATCTGACTACTTCTTTAGAGCAACATGCATATGATTAGAATATCAACAGGATTCCACCCTATGGGTTAAATCCAGAAAGTTTCAGCTGTAGACATATCAGCTCAACAGATGGGGGTGTAATCAGTGGCATGCACCAGTTTGCTTTCCCTTTCACCACAGAGACCGCCAGTTCCCATCCCACTATGCACTTCAACTTCTGGCAGGCTTGCGTGGTGAAAGGGAAAACAAACTGATGCATGCTGCCACAGTGGCAGCATGGGAGGCTTCTATATTGTACTAGTTTATTTACGAAAAGATCATAGGAGACTTTGTCAAAGATCTTACTGAAATCAAGGTATGCTACATCCATAGCATTCCCTCCATCTACCAAGCTTGTAACATAATCTAAAAAGAAGATAAGATTTATTGACTTATTTTTGAGAAATCCATGTTGACTGTAAGTAATCACAGGATTATTTTCTAGATGATTGCAGACTGCCTCCTTAATTATCTGATCCAGTATTTATTGATGTCTAGCTGACTAGATAGTAATTGTTTGGATCCTCTTTTTTCCCTTCTTGAAGATAGAGAAAAGAATTGCCCTCCTCCTGTCTACTGGGACTTCTGTTCTCCAAGAATTCTCAAAGTTTGTTGCCAGTGGTTCTGAAATTACTTCTGTTAGTTCCTTCAATACTCTTGGATGTAGTTCATCTGACCCTATTGATTTTAGTTATTTTGAGTTGCATTTCCCTTATTACCTTGCCCGTTCCGTATTGCTCAGGTTGAACACCAATCATCTTTTAGGAGAAGACTGAGGCAAAAAAGGCGTTGAGTAGCTCCACCTTTTCCCTATCACCTGTTAGCATTTCACCACCTTCTTCACACAGAGGCCGTGCCATATCGTTTTTCTTCCTTTTTCTACTGACATAATCTCTGGCAAGCCTGAGTTCATTTTGTGCCTTATGAACCTTTTCCCTACATATGTTGGTTATTTGTTTGGTGATTTCCCCCCCCTCCCTTTTTTCCCCCATTTCTTATGCATTTCTCTCTCTTAAATCTTAGCTCAGTTAACAGTACTTTGGATATCCATTCTGGTTGTTTTACACTTCTATTTTTTCTCATTGCTGGCAACATTTGCTATTGTGCCTTCAGTATCTTACTTTTTAAAAACTTCAATTCATCATTAACTCCCTTCTCTTTCAGTATTCCTGTCCATGGAATCACACGCAATATTTCCTTAAATTTCCTGAAGACAGCTCTACTAAAGTCTAGAATGCGTATATGACTTCTCTTAGTTTTCCTCATCCATCCCCTATCACAAACTCCAGAAGTGCATGGTCACTCCCACCTAAGGATCCCACCACTTTCACTCCATTGTTTAAATACTTAAATATTTTTGGCATATAATGCTATTCCACCTCCTTTCATGTTTGGTCTATTTCACTGAAATAGGTTATACCCCTCAATTACTACAATCCAATTACAGGACTCATCCCACCAGGTTTCAGTTATGCTTATTACATCGTAACCGTTTTGTTGTGCTAAGAGTTCCAGTTCATCTTGTTTATTTCCCATTCTTTGTGCATTAATGTAGAGACATTTAAGCCCAGGGGACATTCTCCATATCTGATTATTTGATATTGCTGTCCTCTCACTGCTTCATACTTGTTTTGTTTGTCCTTCTGTCTTTTTAAAGCCTTTGGGATGTTTTGTCAAACACACATGTACCCAAATAATACATGTCAAGAACTTCAATCAAAAGCCACAGCATGCTGAAAACCTTGGCACGATGTAGTTGAGTCATGTGACTCCATATAGGTCATCATTTTGTGATCCTAAGTAGACACAATGTGTGATCTTTCCTTTCAGCATTCTAATTTCACCATGGTTTCTATTGAGATTTACTTTGTGTTAGAATCAAAGAAGTCAAAATCTTTATTTGTACATTATCTATAGAACACTTTGTAGACAAGGAACAAACAGGAAAAATACAAACCAATATTATGATGAAAGTAGATAAAACTGCCAATGAGAGCTATGATTGTTTATTGATGTTCTTCAGCTTGGTCCTGGGTACATAATCCAGCAGCAGAGCAGAGTGCTCTGCCTTTCTAATAATACAGTGCCTTCACATAAAAACCTTGCTGCTTTGGTTTAATTAAGCTTGCTGAAATTCATGTGTTGCTAAATTCAACTGATGTGACTTTCTTATATAGCAAGATTTTAAAAACAACAACACATTTTTATAACGTTCAATGCTTTATACAGAGCTGGATCTTCTCTTGAAGATAAGTTTTCTTTCATCTCTCTGGTACATTTTCTTTTATAATTATACCTCTCATTAGTGTCTAACTCCCCCCTTAGTGTTCTTTCATTATTTATCACTAGTAGACTACATTCATATATACACATACATGTTGGTGGGTACTGAAAAATCATTGGATTTTATTGCCTTTTGCTTGATACCAAAGTTTCTGTTCAATTAATTCCTTATAGTCCATTTTCTTTTCCTTGTTTTCATACTTTTGTGATACTTTTCTGTTCTTTCTCTATCCTTTCTTTTGCAGTCACAGGAGCACTATAACCACATTCAGCTGACTTCTGTTATAAAACCTACTTCAGAATGTTGTGCTCAACACACAAGGTCTTCTGATCTTTTGGAGTGCTTGGGGAGCTGAGCTTTATGCAATGGTCATATTGTGTCTGTGTATGGGCATTCAAGTCACCTGCCAGCTTATGGCAATCCCATGATTTTCAGAGGGGGTTTCCTTTGGCAAGTAATACTTACAAAGTCCCACAATTCCCTGTTTTTTTAAAAAAAATGTACAACATGTGTATTTTAGAATAAAATTTGTACAAAAATTCATGCAAAATGATGTAAGGGAAAAAACATGTTTTAAGTCCCACCCATATCTAAAAGGGGACTTGCAATAAAACACGTTATCAGAGAAAACTGAATATGAAAACACATATGACTTTTTATGTACGTATAAATGCATAAGTTAGGAATAACCTGTACTCAAAATATATAAAATCCGTAGAAAGCAGATTAGACAGATTTGTTCATCCCTTCACTCCAAATTCTGAGTCTTGTACAATTTATTATTGGATCAGCTTCTACAGAAACTTCTGTCATAATACATCTATTTAATCTTTAAAATACTTTATACCTTGTCGAATTGCCTTAATCAGAATGGAGACAGGAGTCAAGAAATTTGAAAAAGACTAGGACTTGGAAGCATGGCTATGAAGTAGCTAGAAAAGACTGACATGTAAAGGTATATCATTGAATACAAGTTAGAATTATCCATACCATCATATGTATTTTTCCAAAAACTGGACAGTGAAGGAAGTTGATAGAGAAAAAAAATTAATTCATTTTACAGGATTCCAGGATGGTTCCAGACATGGAGCACTACTTTACTACTTGTACATTGTAGCTATTTGAGGGGAAATAGCTTGTGTAAGGAAAGATTGGCTATCTCCTAGAATTGGGGATGTCGAAAAAGCAGCCTGGTGTGCAATTTGGAGCCCCTGAAGCTCATGTAGGGACTCCCCTAGCCTCAGCCATCCCAATTAATCACCCCCCAAATGCCCCCCTCACACACACACACACAAACGAAAGAAAACATGGCAGCTTGTCTCCCCTTACTCCCATTAACTCCATAACACATCCGTCAAAAACCAAACCATCTATTTCTCATAACTGGAAGTCATGCTGTTTCCTGTTATATCAAGATCAGACATGTGGAGGTTGGGTCTCAATTGGGAAATTGTCCCCTTTTCCTTCCACAATTGACACCCACAGATCAAAATAATACAACCATTGGTGTTAAGCCAGTGTAATCCGAAATGAATTCCACCCAATCTTTTTATATAATGAAGAGCAACAAACTGCCTCAAGTACATGAAATTACTTTCCTCCTAAAATAATTATATGTTTGAGGCACCAATACACATACACGCAAAAAGAAGAGAGAAGAAGAGAAGAGCAGAAAATAATCTTTACCATTATCCCTTACTGACAAAACCAAGCTGGTCCAGTGGAAGTGAAACTCAGTGGGCTTTAATTAAAAAACCTCGAAGGGTCTGATTTTTGTGAGTCAATTGCTCTCTGGTACCGCAGCTTATATTTATGAAGATTTTTGTTGTGGTTGTTCACTTTTTAAATTGGTTTTCTGTACTCTAATGCAGACAAGCAATTCGCCCAAGTCGCCTTCAGGAAATCCTGAAAACATTAACAGTGTGATATTGTGACTTTGGGGCTCTCCATTCGCATCATATAGGTTTGAGTAGGAATTAAATAAGGCACCAGAGTATTGTTCTGAGCCTCAGGCCTGTGAAACTGCTTAAAGAAGAGCAGTCCAAGCACTTTATCTATCATTCATAAACCTTGCCAGAAACAGTTCTCTTCTTTATTACAAAAGTGTCCTTTGCAGGAAGGAAAAAATGAGATGATATTGAACCCTGCATAAATATGATATGTCCTCTACATAACACATTTGTATGTTTTATAGCCAATTATGTTTCTATCCTTAGAGCTAAAAAGGGTGGCGGAGAAAATAATAGCCATGTTTGGAATCTCGGCCACTGTAGTCGAATGAATGTGCGCCTCTCTGAAACAAAGCTTGGAAATTCTGTTGCTGTCTTGTTATTTGTCATGGAGTTGACTTTGAGTTATGGTGACACTACAAATAAGACCCCACCAAGGATCCTGGTCATCAACTGCCCTGATAACACAAAGCTGTAGTTTCTTTGACAGAATCAGTCCTGATATTTATTATTATTAATTTTATTTATACCCTAAGTACTTTGGCCACATAATGAGAGAACAGGAAAGCTTGGAGAAGACAATGATGCTGGGGAAAATGGAAGGAAAATGGAAGAGGGGCCGATCAAGGTCAAGATGGATGGGTAGTATCCTTGAAGTGACTGGTTTGACTTTGAAGGAACTGGGGATGGCCACGGCTGACAGGAAGCTCTGACGTGAGCGGGTCCATGAGGTCATGAAGAGTCAGAAACGACTGAATGAATAAACAACAGCAACAAAATGTATACTCTTTCTTTCTCAAATAACAGTGATGTAGGATCTCAGCAAATGAGTTTGTCACTATTCTTGATTTTTCTTAGCACTTGTGATGAAATTATTGGTAATTTAAAAAGTAACCTGGCAGGGCTCATACTCGTGACACATGGGAGCCATTCTCCACTATTAGTTATACTCTTCTCTGATCTGGCTCCCATCATATGGAATGGTCTCACCAGGCAGGCTCCCAATGTGAAGTGTTTCTGTCATTTTTTAAAGTAATATAATTAAATAGGATCCTATGGGGAAAACATGTCCCATCCTTTAATACCCATGTTCAGTGACATCTCCGGCCCATCCTCTGTTCATATATTAGCCAGCACACCAACATCTTAAATCAAGAAATAGCTTCCAAAGATATACAGAGATATACAGAGATACTCACAGAAACACATCAGCAAGCGAGAGTCCAAAAGTGTCAAGATAAAGTTCAGAACCTTAAATTAGTGACTGAGACTGGATGAGAAACTTCCTCCTGGGCACACAGAAGACTGGGCGACTTGGAAGATGCTACACAGACTGTGCTCAGGCACCACGAGATGCAGAGCTAACCTTAAGAAATGGGGCTACAAAGTGGAGTCCATGACGTGTGAAGGAGAAGAGAAAATCACAGACCACTTACTACAGTGCAGTCTGAGCCCTGCCACATGCACAATGGAGGACCTTCTCACAGCAACACCAGAAACATTCCAAGTGGTCAGCTTCTGGTCAAGTGAAATTTGGTATAATGTGGAGTTTTTTACTTTGTTTGCGGGTTTTTTATATACATTATAGCTGTAGTCTCAATTTGATTCTGACATGATAAATAAATAAATAAATAGTGAAGTACTATCAATAGTACAGTGTATAATGATAAAAAAATAGGCTACATACACTGCAGAGCCATGACAGGATAGAACCAAAGACCACTCTCTCTGTAAGCAGGGAGAAGGATCTGCAGCAACTTAGGCTCCTCCACCTGCCCATAGTTCCACAAGGGCTGGTAACCTGTTGGTAAGACCTATCAATCAATTGCTGGTGAGTCAACACATAAATAAATCTAATAATTTGAATGGGTCTACTTGATCCAGGACTCTAAGACAATTGAGACCAATCTGTGCCTGAATTTCTATTTCTGATCTAAATTAGCACGAGATAAGCCCAACTGGGCATTTTCAGTTCTTTGAAAACTTTTCACCCTCTCTTCTCCCAGAAATACATGTATCATTCCTGGGGGCACAATAGGGAATTCCTATTCTCAATGTATTTTTAGGTCTATTCCATTAAGGGTTTCTTTTTGCAGATTGCAGCATTTGCTCTTCTGAAATGTGCAAGAAATTGGCTAGAATACACAATTACCTGCATGACTAAAAGTGGGTATTTCATGCTGGGCACATCTCTAATTAAAACTGCTGGATTGAAAATAATGATGAGATTCATTAATGAAACAATGTAAGATCAGAACCTCTTCAACTTTAGTTTAACCCAGTTTTGTCGATGGAGATTCTTAATTTCTAACTCTCTGCAGCCTTTATCCTTAATCGAACGTGTCACTACTTGAATCATTTTAGTTCAAATAAGATGTACTAACTTGGTCTCTTTCATTGTTCAGGCATTTACAAAACTTCCCACTAGAAAGGCAAGGAAGTACAGTAGCGACAATAGAAAAATGACCATTTGTGCATGGTACAATCATGGAGACAGGAGTAGGCAACTTGTTCCTCCACAAGTTATTGAACTGCAGTTCTCTTCATACACACACACACATATAGACTGTAGCTTATAGGACAGATGGGAGGTGCAGGTCAATAACACCAATAGAAATTGTACAGATATTATTATTATTATTATTATTATTATTATTATTATTATTATTATTTACTTTATTTATACCCTGTCTTTCTCCCAATAGACTTGGGGTGGCCAACACCCCTATACTTTGGTCATAGTTTAAAAAGTACAATATAAAAATTGACATCATCATGCACAAACACAGACCACTTAATATGAAATAAAACTCAGACAAACAGTTCAGTTCAATAGTTCATTTAAAGTAACACTTACGCAAGCACATTGTTCCTCCCCTCCATGAAACATGACCAGAAAAAAGACAAGATAACACTGATTTGCATAGCATGTATAAACACTGGTAGAGAGAGAGAGAGAGAGAGAGAGAGAGAGAGAGAGGAGATGAGATAGATATCCAAATGGAGGTATCATCAATTAATTAATAGGTCTTTGCAAATTATTGTTAATCCTTGTAAGTCAGATCAAATTTGTTAAATTCGAATTTGAAAACACAGTATCCAACACATGGACATGAGCTGCACCAAAAACGTTGAATTTTGTAAACCTTGGAAGTCTTCCAATGTCCAGTTTTACACCAGAAACAGTCTTAAACACAAGTGAAAGAAAATAAAAAGGCTTTACTTCAGCCAAAATAAAGATAACACACAGTGTTCAAACAAATATAAAACAGACGTCTTCAATGAGACAGCAAATAAAGTCTTGGAAAAACAGGCTTACAAGCTGAAAACAACAAGAGCCTTTAGAGAACCAACACTGAAACGAAAACGATGCTGGTAACAGGAACTCCCCTGAAAATAGGTCAGTTGCAGCCAGCACTGAGTCCCCAACTTTGCTGCTAATTTATAGCCCTGAACTTCCCAGCACAGCTGTCCCTAGGGTGCGGTCTGATTGCTCAGCGTTTTCTCTGCTAGCCTAACTGATCTCCTTCTGACTTCTTTCTCCCTTTGACGTTCCAGAAATGTTGGGATTTCTGATATACCTGCCAGAATATTTCTGATATACCTCTCCTCCTCCTTCTTCTTCCTCAACACTTAACCCCAAATCCCCAAGTGCTGCTGCTTCCATCACCTGTCCTCCTTCTCCCTCAGAATCAGAAGAGCAGTCCACAACACCCAAAGTCAGTTTCATTTTAGTGCAAGGAAGCAAAGCCAAGCCAAAAAAGGTTGCCTTTCCTCTTTTAATTAATGGCCTCTCACCATTAGAAGAGGGAAGCAACAGGGAGGAAGCAGAGTTCACTGGGGAAAAGATTGAGAAAGTACAGAAATCTGGGAAATGTAGTTTTAGAAGATGAGGAGCCCTATGCCAGAGAATTCAAAAGGCTCTGACCTAAACTAGATTTCCAAGAATTCTGCTCAGCATCAGAAAGCACCAATTAGGATAGAGGAAGGATTTGTCCCTCCGTACAGCAGCCAGTTGTTGCACTCCAGAGCTGGAAACAGGGCCCTCTTGTCATTAATACACCATACCTTGGTTTAGGAAAAAATACAATCTTTTTTTATTGAATGATTAATATAAAACAGATTGAAGTCCAAAGGTAAAAAAAGCCAAAATGAAACAGCAAACAGCAATGTCCAGAAAGCTTGCAGAAAATCCAAAGCAGTAATGTCCAAACAACACTAAATAGAAATCCATGAACAGATTAGCCCCAGCTAATTCTCAACTGAAGCCAGAAATTCCCTTAGAGACCAGACCACTGGAAACTGGAAAACCCAGGAGGTTTGTACTTGATACTAAATGATGCTTGGTCTGAGGAAATCCCCCTCGGGCATTCTTAAATCCCAAAAACTGATTCCAGCTAACTCTAATCTTTGGTTTCAGTTGTCAGATTCCCTTGGATCTACATAAACATTGAGCTTCCCTGTGGTTCTGGGCTTATCTCCAAGCTGCGACTGTTATCATTGGCCCAACCAGGTGTCAAGTTATTTTGCAAGTTCGGGCCAGCAGGAAAAGGGAGTGAATTTTCTTCTCTTGGTCTGACAGCAACTTTCTCATGAGAACTTGGCTTTTTCCCTGAAGCCTCTAAATCAAAGCCTGTAGGATTTTTACTGCCCAAAGTGTCTCCATCTTGAGCCTCGTCCTCATTGATCACTTCAGCCTCACTATCCAAACTAGGCTCATCAACCTTTGCATCAACATTAGGCAATACAATCAGAGATTCAGACTCAGGTTCACACACAGGCTGAGTCCCAACACCAGTCAGAATTCCAATAAATTGTTGAATATGCAAATATGACTGATACTTCTAGCAAGTAAATCTTTATGCTGGGCTGGGAAGAAAGCCCTAAATGGAAGTTCTATTGGTTAATATGAGAGAGATTCAATGAGATAGTTGTTGTGGCTTTTTTTAAAAAAAGGTTTTCTCAAAACCTTTTTAAAATACCCTAAAATCAGGAGATGTATGAATATTTTTGAAAGTTTGGGAATGATCCTCTGCTATCTTGGGGTATTGTATAAAAAATTCAAAGAGATTGCTCTTGTAGTCTTTTTAAAAAATGTGTTTATAAAAACTTTGAAAATTCCCCAAAAATCCATGGATAAGTGAACTGTTATTAAATTTGATGGGCTAATAGTGGTAAATGTGTTCAGCCATTGTAGCAAGTTTCGTCCCAATAGCTGTAAAGATAAGAGAGAAAGGAGAGTTTCCCCACTTGCATAATAAATGTAACAAAAAAGTAATGAAATTTCATTACGCTCATTATAATAATGAAATTTTCACTAGCGATACTTTAGAAACACTTTTGAAATGAAATGCTGGTTCTCCCAATTTTGTAATGAGTTTTGAAACATTTTTTTCATTGATCACACAGCCCTATTAATTATGTCAGTAGTCTCAAGGACTATATAGAACTCATCATACTAGGAAGTCTGTGACCAGAAAACGTATGCTTGCTTTGCAGGCTGCTGTACAGATGTTATGTGGATAGACAGCTACCAAGCCTTTGGACTCCTTTTTATACTCTTTTGTCTGGAACCCTTTTACAGCTATAAGTTCCTTCATATATTTCAGTGTTTTGGTCCTCCAGGAGTTTGGGGCTTCAACTTTCAAAAGCTCCAGACTGGTTGGCCATTTGTCAGGAATTCTGACAAATTCTTGGAGGACCAAAGGTTGGGAACCCCTGGTATATGTTTTTGCATTTTTTCAGCCATTATGTAATCGAAGTACTGCGTTACTGGTTCCATAAACAAAGTTGCACAATGGTATCCATATTGCATGAGCTTAAATACTATTGTCTGTTCTGACTAGAGCAGGATCATTGAGTCAGTTAGATTTGCCTAGATGTTGACTCATCATTCAACAGCTGCTTCAATACATCTGCTCTATCCTATTTTGGCTTGTTATGCAACAGCTATTCTTCATTCATCATTGTATAAGTGGTTCTCCAGTAACATTGCCATTTCACATGTGCCAAAATCCTACTTTGAGTTCCAACTAGAGCAGTGCCATTTAATCAGTCTGATGTACCTATTTGTTGACTCACCATGTAACAGTTGATTTAATACACCTGCTTTGCTTGAGACTATCCAGAAGGATCCAGCAGTGCACAGTATTTGTCAGTCCCTGAGACTACTGAAACAACCACTGCGCAGATAAACAATTGTTTACACAAAATCAGTATTCCCAACACCTCAATACCCTAGAATCATAGAATCATAGAGTTGGAAGAGACCTCATGGGCCATCCCCCTGCCAAGAAGCAGGAATATTGCATTCAAAGAACCCCTTACAGATGGTCATCCAGCCTCTGTTTAAAAGCCTCCAAAGAAGGAGCCTCCACAACACTACAGGGCAGAGAGTTCCACTGCTGAACAGCTCTCACAGCCAGGAAGTGTTTCCAAATGTTCAGGTGGAATCTCATTTCCTGTAGTTTGAAGCCATTGCTCCGTGTCCTAGTCTCAGAGGCAGCAGAAAACAACCCTGCTCCCTCCTCCCTATGACTTTCCCTCTCATATTTATACATGGCTCATCATGTCTCCTCTCAGCCTTCTCTTCTGAAGGCTAAACATGTTCAGGTCTTTAAGCTGCTCATCACAGGGCTTGTTCTGCAGACCCTTGATCATTTTAGACACCCTCGTCTGGACACCTTCCAGCTTGTCAACGTCTCCCTTCAATTGTGATGCCCAGAATTGAACACAGTGTGATTCCAGGTGTGGTTTGACCAAGGCAGAATAGAGGAGTAGCATGACTTCCCTGGACCTAGACACTATACTCCTATTTATACAGTTCAAAATCTCATTGGCTTTTTTTTTTTTTTTGCCACGGCATGACATTGTTGGCTAATGTTTAACTTGTTGTCCATGAGGAAACTGTTGTCTGAAATCAGAATAATGCCATTTGACATTTAACAAAATCAAGAGCTTCAACTATTCTTTCTGTGTTGTGTAAAAAAGATAATTTGATATTACTGTTTTCTGATGCCACCATACTTCATGTAACTCTGAATATTAGTAATAATGCAGATTGAAAAAGAATACTTCTCTCCCTTGTTTGCCTTCTTCACTTTCTTATCTCAGTTGTCTTTGATATGCAAGTGTCTTGTTGAGTTCTTCATACACACAATCCCCTCCCCAGCCTTCATTAGCTGCCCTCCGTATTTACTCCAACTGCACTATACTTTTATCACCTTCTTCTATAAACTGAAATGAGTTTGGCTCCATAGGCTCTATCAATGAGTGCACCTATTTTCCATTAGATACGCGCATTGACCACATTGCTGTTTTATTTCCCCATGTTTGCCCTTTTTTTTAAACAGAAACCTCAGCTATTTATGTTGGCTGGTGGCTTCAATGATTTTCTGTAACAATAACCTATAAAACCCTTTTTGGTGTTTTATAGTCTTCTACATTTAATACACTCCCTTTTTGTCTCTTGCTCATCCACACCACCTTTCAGACTTCTCTTCTGAAATGTTAGCATTCACAATGACAATCATGTTCTATTTATTCAAAGTATGAATGATTTTTGACCCCTTCTACACAGCTGTATAAAATCCACGTTATCTGCTTTGAACAGGATTGTATAGCAATGTAGACAAAGATAATCCAGTTCAAATCAGATAATGTGGTTTTTCTGCTTTTATAACCTGAATTATCTGGCAGTGTATAAGGGACCTTTCATATCTCAGTAGGTGACAATTTCATGTGTGGAAGTGGTATCATGCTAAATCCTTCTGTCCTCTGCTCCAGGCAGCAAATGTCCCAGGAATCAGGTGCTTAGAATACAAAAGTTGTTGAGTTGTCAGTTTACTACAAGTCAGTTACAGGTTATCTAACAACCTGAAGTGTGACACAAGATGATAGTCATCAGGTGATCTAACAAGTCAGTAGTCAAGATGCCACCAAGAAGCCAACAAGGAGTAAGAGAAGTCATAAAAATGTAGCTAATCCAAAGTCAATAAAACACAAATGTTGAATAATACATTGACTTAAGAATCTAATGGGTTCCCTGATTGTGTTCTTAAGTCAAAACATTCCTATTTCAAAGCCAATTTTCCCATTGAAATGCTATTAATCCATTCATCCCTGAAAATGTACTTTATAAATAACAAATAATGTAATAATAATAAAAAAAACTTTATTTATATACTGCACCTCTCTCACAAAATGTTCAGAGATAGGTAGTGCTTGCTTCCATCCAGCCACTGTGACAAGGAAGCACATTTGAGACAACAAAATGTGTTGGCCAGTATAACAGCAAGGCAAAACAGCATCATTTTCTTCATACTGTAATTCCAGCTTCCTTCTTTTGCTCTCTCCCTCCCTCTCTCTTTTCTTGAAGCCAAACATATAGTACTCACTGTTTAGGCTGAGGTTCCGCTGCACCAGGGTGGACTGTAATCTCTGGATTGGAATACCCGGATTGGACTCCTCCCAGAAAGTTCAGGGGAAGCAATCACATGGAGCTGGAGTTTCTGCCTTGCAGGAAGAGTCAGAGCTGCTCTGGCTAGATATTCAAACGAGGTTTATTTCTTTTTGTCTTGCTGTTAGAACTGGTTCAGGGAGCAAAGAGGCCTCTTTTGCACTATTCACAGGTCAAAACAGTGTTGTTATGTCAAAACATCACTCTAGGCCATGTGAGGATTCATAAGTTAAAACATACTTATGTTGGAACATTCTTATGTAGAGGTTCTACTGTATTATCAATAAGACAGCTAAGACTATTGTGAGCAACTGAGATGCTGGTGAGCTGTTTAATGACAATTTCTCTGAAACACCAGGTGCCTAATTAGGTCAGTGGCTCCTGTTTACCTGCTCCTGGGATTGACGTGGTCTCTCTCTCTCTCATTCAAAAAGAGTGGTGGCATGTCTTCACTATTGCCAGCATCTGCTACCATCTACTGGGAAACAGTGGTCCCTGATGCATCAATCTCCAGCTCCCCAGACTTAGAAAGACCACTATCATCGAGAGATTCACAGTCCTGGATGTCTGATTCTTCTGTATCTGAATCCTCCGAGTCCAGAGTGTCAGTTATGACACTTTCCATTACATATGCATAGTCTCACAACTCACTTACTGTTAAAGCCAAACATGTTTAATTGACTTATGGAGTAAAGGTCTCTTTCTGAAGATGCCAGTCACAGGTGCAGACAAAATCCACCATGATAAATTCAATAGACCCACCCACTTTCGATATGGGAAGAAGAATCTTTATTTTTCTTATCTACACTATAAATGTTAAAGTTGAAGAACATCTCAGAAAAATACATGAACAGTCTAATGTTTAATAGTAACATCGTTGACTATGAAGCAATTCAAGCACAGGCATTCAAAAGTCAATCTCTCAAAGCATTAGGCTTATATGGACGGATCTCACAGTTTCCATTTTTCCAACATTACAATAAAAAAACCTCATTTTTTCCAGTCTTGTGTGCCCTACAGCTTGGTTCAGGTAGAAATGAAAAATATTACAGTTATGCAAATTACAATAACAATATATTTTTCTACTAGCTACCCTTCCCTCCTCCTTCTCCACTCAAAATATATAGCTGTAGGACTAGCAAATTCCATTTTCAACAAGCAATGCTTTTTTCTGCCAAAGGCAAGCAAGTGAAGAAGAAGTAAAGAATAATGGCTTGGTCTCTAATCCAAACTGTGAAGAGGTCTGTGCTCTGCAAATCTGGAGTGTTTTGCTGGCCAATCTAATTGCTGAAGACCAAAACATCTATGCTAACATTAAAGTTGCCCTAAGGCACTGACATTAAAGAAGTACAAGAGAAAATTAAGCACCTCTCTGGAACTTTCACAGCTCCATATATACCTGACAGTAGCAGCACATCTAAACAGTAGGCCTGTGTGATCAATGCAAACAATGTTTCAATACTCATTTTGAAATTAGGGGGTGGGGGGATTGTTTCTAAAGTGTTACTGAAATTGGATGGGGTCTGTATTGTAACTATAATGATTTAACTACTTTTTCATTACTATTAGTTAAGTAGTTAATAGTGGTAATGGGGAAGCTTCAGGAGTGACTTTCCCTCTCATTATTTAAGCTATTGGCACGAAACTTGCTATGATTATAGAACACATTTACCACTGTTAGAGCATCATTTTTCAGAATGTTTCACTTATACATGGAGTTTTGGGGAATTTTCAAAGTTTTTACGAACAACATTTTTTAAAAAAACCAAAAGAGCTATCTCCTTGAATTTTCCATACAGTCACACAATATAACATAGACCATTCCCACCAAGTTTCAGAAAAATCCATACATCTACTGATTTTTGGATTTTTTCAAAAACTTTTGACAAAAACTTTTAAAAAGCTGTCTCATTAAATGTTTCTCATATTAACTAATAGAACTTCAATTTAGGGATTTCTTCCCAGTCCAGCACTGGTTCACCTACTTGTACTGAAGTATCAGTCAATCCTCCATTTGCAGATTCAACAATTTATTCGACCTCTGCCTGCTGCTTGGAGGCAAAAATCTCTCTCCTATCCTAATTTGGGGTTACTGATGCTGAGCAGAATTCTGTGAAATGTAGTTTAGGGCAGGGCCTTTTGAATTCTCTGCCATAGGGCTCCTCGCCTTCCCAAACTATATTTCTGTGCTCTCTCAGTCTCTTTCACTCAGCTTGTCCTGCCCTGCTGATTCCTCTTCTCATGATGAGAGGCCATTAATTTAAAGAGGAATGGCAGCCTTTTTGGCTTCCCTCACTTGTGCTGAAAATGAGACTGACTTGAATAGGTTTCTGAGTATTACAGATTCTTTTGAGTGGGCATCCTTCCCCCCGTGTTTCTTAATACTTTTGGTAAATAAAAATCTTGCAAATTAGATATGACTTACTAATTAAAAACAAAATTTTGCACACCCCTACTAAACAGCATAGTGTTATATGAATATCTCTTGGGGTTTTTGTTTTTGTTTTTTTTGGTTTATTGTTTATCAGTTCTTTTTATGTTTCTACTGTAAACACAGGTAAAATAATATCAAAATCAGTCACTATTTCAAAATACAAAGAGAATGTAGTTGTCTTAATTTTCTTAATACTGTCGATTCCACATGTATCTCCCACCTGTGTCTTTCGATATTTCTCCCCTCCCTTCTTCCTTTCCCCCCATCCTCCGGGAACAGTACTTCCCTTCATTCAAATATTCTTTTGATTGATCGATTGTGGAGAGAATGTTATTCAATTCTTTGTATTTTCCTTTTCCTTTGATTTTATCTATCAGTCTTCCCCATTTCAGATCCCAGTTCTTTTTTATTTGCCCTGATGTGTATTTGGTTCTCCTCTCAAGGAAGTAATCCTGGAGCGCGAAATCCACTAAATATTCAAACCATTTTTAAAAAACTTTCTATGCTCTTTCCAACCCAAGGCCACAGTTGCTTGGGCAGCAACTGTCATGTATTTTATAATTTCCACACAATCATTAATGTCTTCCTTCTAGTCTAGTTTCTGGGTGAAAAATTCCTTTTTATTCAACACCAGTTTGTATCTTATTAATCATTCTATGCCCATCATATATCTAGGGCTGGGTAACCACGGAAAAATTTGTTTCTAAACTCGATTCGTTTTTAGGGGGTTTTTGCGTTTCGTTTTTTTAAAGAATTCCGAAATTTTTCTTTAAAAAAGTTCGAAATATACGAAATTTCGGAAATTACGAAACAATTATGAAACAATTACGAATCGATTCGTTAATGGCGGACGCGATTGCGCAATACGCTAAAAAAACCTCCAAATGGGACAAGGGGAACTTCTGAAGCTTCCCTCTCCCTCTGTTGTTGACTGTTGGTGTGATAATTTATTTTTTTATCACTGATAAAACAAACAACAACTATAAAACTTGCACCAGACATACGGAAATAATAACGAAACAATTTCGAAACGGTTTCGAAACGATTTCGAACCAATTACGAAACAATTACGAAATAAATTGAAAAATTCGTTTCGATTTTTAGTTGCTCCTGCATGGCTCAATATCGGATCGTAAGCTAATTTAAATACGAATCAATAATGAATTACGAAATTAACAAACGAAACCACCCAGCCCTAATATATACATATAGGAGCCAATTTCTCCACATCTGTACCAACACAATTTTGTGTTTGATTTAGTTATGTGAGCTAATTTAATTGGGATTCTATACTATATGATCAGTATTTTCCTTATTGTCCTTATATATTTGGTTTTTTTTAAAAAAAATTAAACTGATCCAGTGTTCAATATCTGACTCATTGCTATTCACATCCTCTTGCCATATCTCGACCAGTGTTTGTTTCAATTTATATTGTTTCCAACTAATTTATTGCATATTAAACCCATCAGGCCTTTCTCCTTTTCTAATTTCAACTTTAAAATTTGGTCAAAAACTGTTTCTGGGCCTTCATTTTTCCTCTAATTCATAATCCTTTGTTTTAAACCTTTCCATAGAAGCCAGTTACATTGATGACAATACTATCTGGAAACGATTCTATCCATATTGAAAGCTGCACAATTTCAGGGAAGGATGGGTATTCTCAGGAGAAGCTGAGCAGCTACTGAAAAACTAAGCAATTTTCTGGGCAAGCTCCATATCTTTCAAGGAAAAACGGCACAGTTTTTATGTAAGAGTTATGCAGTTTCCTGTCATTGTTGGAAGAAAACATTCCTGACAGTCTGTAAGCTATGGGACAGTAAAAAATATTTCATGTTCTCAGCATCTGTTTGGAGTCAGAAAAATATATTTACCATCCCTATTTTACACTAAGAAAAAACAGGCATTCTTTTTTTTTTTAACCCCTGTGCCCCTCAGCATATTTCAGAATAATTCCTGTATATTCAGTGAGCATCTGGAGAAATCATGATGACGGCTTGGCTTCACTCGACAATAAAAATGTTTTCTTCTGCAGTTTTATGCTGCCTTTTGCGGCATCATTTACAACTGACATCATGTGTCAAAACAAAAGCACTTGGTGAAAGATGAAGCCTCATGACATGGAGGCAAAATGGATGTCCCACTTTGTGTCATCTTGCAAATGATATTTTCAGGTATTCAGAGCCAGGATGATGTTAGGCAGCTCTCTTAATGCACAGGAAGAAAACAGCTGAGATGCGACAAAGTGGAAAATGCTGTCCCTTAAGTCTAAGTTTAAAAATATTTCACAAGCTAATAACTGCAAGCTGCCTCCCTCCTCATTACTAACAATGTATCCCCATACCCCAAATCACACTCCCAACATAGATTTTTCTGTGCCCCAGTTAGTGCTGCACCGAATGTTTGTATGGGAATATTTTCAGAAGTGTCGTGTTTTCGGTAGTCAGTGAAACTCCCCAAACTCCTCTCATTCAATGTATCTGTTTTGGGGCAGTTTGCTGTTCATGGTAGCTGCAAAGATATGGTTTCTTCCTGGGAAAGTGATCCAAGCCAAACAGGGAGCACATAAGATCACAATGAGTTAGTATTATTTCATAGGTTCTGAATGTGTTTATACCAATTGGCATGAGTTTGAATCAATACAATAATGGATTGTCTTTTATTATAGATTGACTTCACCAAGTCAGTTTACAGTGATGGTACTACAATTCTTAAAATAATATTTAATTATCCTCTTTTGTATATTTTCAAAAGGACTCATGAAAGAGAAAACAGTAGTTTTCCAGAAGATTTATTAAGTGCAAGAGAGCATTTTGCAACAATGCCTGCAAATTAGTCATGTGCTTGCAAGCTCCATTGAGCTTGTGAGGGAAAACAGAATCAGACACATGTAATAACAGCCAACTATGCCACCTGGACAAGACCAGTTAACATACTGAGTTTTCTTTAAGACATTTCAACAGAAAGTAGGTTGAGAAAGTATTTGCATTAATTAATGGAAGAAGAAGCATTGACCCAGAAGCCTCTAAAAATCCTGCAATAGTTCTGTCTTTCTCAATTAATGTAACTATGCAGGGTAAGTGATAGGAACAATTGCGTGATATGTTTGCCCAATCAAGTCATTGAACCAGAATATTAAATTCAGAAAACTTGTATTCAAAATGGAAAATAGCTTGTGGCTCAAGGTTTGATTTGTCCCAACAAACTTACCATTTCACTTTTCTCTCTCATTAATCACAATATATGATAGGTGCATTTTTCAAACAGATATGCATACTCTTCCCGCTGTTCATTCCATTTCACACTTATTATAATCTTCTATATAAATAAAAATGTAATGTTTGTGAGATTAACATAACTCAAAAACCACTGGGCGAATTGACACCAAATTTGGACAGAAGACACCTATTAGGCGAACGAGTGACCATCACTCATAAAAACACTGAAAAACACAGCAGAAGATACCTGAAAAGCCAAAAAAGCAAAAAGATGCTACAGCACAAGTGCAAAAACAACTCTTCCCCCCAAACAAACAAAACACACAATAGCATATCCACACTCTCACATGCTCTCAGCATCCCCTAGACCAAGCCCTTTAGGAGAGGAGGATGATCCAAATGTACTGCTTCCAAGATGCAAGATTTCTTCTTCTTGGATTTCTTTGAGAGCATCCCAATCCCTGTATATTCCAATTTCCTATTCCTGGACTGCAATTCCCAGAAATCCTCCAGATAGATAGATTAGATGGAGATAGGTAGGTAGGTAGGTAGATCAGAAGGACAGCTGGGAGTTGCAGTCCAAGAATATGTAGAGAAGGAAGAAAGGGGATAGGAAAGAAAAGGGGGAAGGAAGGGAAGAGGAAGGAAAGGAAGGAAAGAAGGAGAGAAGGAAAGAAAAAAGGCAAGGAAGGAAGGAAAGAGGGAGGGAAGGAACGAGAGAAAGAAAGAAGGAGAGAAAGAGGAAGGTTTGCCACAGCAACACATGGCGGTTACAGCTAGTGTATACTAAATTTGCACAACTATGCATAAAATTCACAATTGACTTCCTTATAGTTTATACTTCCTGGAGAAAACTTCATACTGCCCAAATGAAATGAAGTTCAATAGACACAAATGTAAAATTCTATATTTAAGCCGTGAAAACCAAATGCACAAGTATGTAGGCTGAGGAACACATGTCTTAGCAGTTGTTGTTTATTTGTTCAGTTGCTTCTGACTCTTCATGACCTCCTGGACCTGCCCATGCCAAAGATCCCTGTTGGATGTCACCACCAGCAGCTCCTTCAAAGTCAAGTCAGTCACTTCAAAGATACCATCCATCCATCCATCTTGCCCTTGGTCTGCCCCTCTTCCTTTTCCCTTCCATTTTCCCCAGCAGCATTGTGTTCTCTAAGCTTTCCTGTCTTCTCATTATGTGGCCAAAGTACTTCATCTTTGCCTCTAATATCCTTTCCTCCACTACATGCAAAAACGACCTTGGGGTTGTTATCAACAATACATTGAATATGAGCCATCACTGCAGTAAAGAAGATGAATCTATCTCATCATGTATTGATAGAAGTATAGTTTTCAAGTTGAGTGAAGTAAAAGGGGCACAATATCCTACACTGGTTAGATCGCATCTGTAGTACTGTGTTCCGTTTCAACCTCCTCTTTTTGAATAGCTTATAGATATGTTGGAGCAGGTTTAGAGAAGGACAACAAGGATAGAGAAGAAAATATATGATGAAAGCCAATGGCGCTGTCCATGTCCAATACTCAAATTACGACATTAATTTGACAAGCTAAGAAAGCAAGAGGAGGAGGAGGAGGAGGAGGAGGAGGAGGAGGAGGAGGAGGAGGAGGAGGAGGAAACTGTTTCTTACTCTGTTTAAATAACATACACCACACCAATGTAGCAGGGCTGGTGAAAGTCCATCTCTAAGTATTCTAATTGCCTCAGGACCTCAGAGAGAGACAGAAGCATAGCCAAGCACCGTTCCCATCTTAGCCCTCTTGCTAGGACGGCCACGCTTCCCTCCCCTGCCCACTTGTTTTTCGGCCGGTCCCTTTTGTGACGTTTTCCTTCCCGGCGCATCGCTATGCTTTAGAAGGCAGTGACTGCAGCACGCCGTGCCAAATTCTATGCCCCCCCACCTCTTGTCCGTTCTTCCCTTTCAGGAGCGGCCCCCTCTTTGCACCCCCGTTCCTGCGGTTGTAATCAAATAATACATAAAAGACGAGCATGTCTAAAGACAAGAAAACGTTCGTCGCGGAGGAAGGTTACCATGACACAAAGCAAAAAAATAGTAAGAGTTGAGAATGGAAAAATAGCCAGTCGTTCGGAGAAGAAACACGCGGCTTCCTCATAGGCCACATGAAAATAAAAGCCAGACCTTTACCTTACTTTCAGGAACAATGAAGGATCCAGCCGGCTGCAATCATTTAATGCTAGCAATTTTGGAATGGAGAAGGATCTCAAGTGCCTCTCAAAAATCAATGGGCATTGGAACGAAACTGGGACGTATTAAGACCTAGGGCATCAGGAATTGAGGTTAGAACCACGCAACACAGGTTAGAACGCAGCCATAACCCAGACT
>NW_026844366.1:337358647-337416524 GCF_025583915.1 Anolis sagrei ordinatus
ACATTCATGGCACATTTAAGGTTTCTCCCCAGTATGAGTCCTTTGATGTTTCTGTAAGTTTGAACTACGAGTAAAGCTCTGTCCACACTCCAGGCATTTATAGGGCTTCTCTCCAGTGTGAGTCCGCTGATGAGAACGTAGAACTTTACTATAATTAAAGCTTTTTCCACACTCCAGGCATTTATAGGGCTTCTCTCCAGTGTGAGTCCTTTGATGTGAACATAGACTTGTATTATTAGTGAAGCTCCGTTCACAGTCCCAGCATTTATAGGGCTTCTCTCCAGTGTGAGTCCTTTGATGGGAACGCAGACTTGAACTATTAGTGAAGCTTCGTTCACAGTCCCAGCATTTATAGGGCTTCTCTCCAGTGTGAGTCCTTTGATGGGAACGTAAACTTGCACTGTGATTGAAGCTCTGTCCACACTCCAGGCATTTATAAGTTTTTCCCCCAGCGTGAGTCCTTTGATGTGAACGTAGACTTCCACTCTCAGTGAAGCTCTGTCCACACTGTAGGCATTCATAGGGTTTCTCCCCAGTGTGAGTCCTTTGATGTGAACGTAAACGTGTACTGTGAGTGAAGCTCTTTCCACACTCCAGGCATTTATAAGGTTTCTCCCCAGTGTGAGTGCTTTGATGTGAACGCAAAAGTCCTCTCTTAGTGAAGCTCTGTCCACACTCCAGGCATCTATAAGGATTCTCCCCAGTGTGAGTGCTTTGATGTGAACGTAAATGTCCACTGTTAGTGAAGCCCTGCCCACACTCCAGGCATCTATAAGGTTTCTCCCCAGTGTGAGTGTTTTGATGTGCATGTAGACCTCCACTCTGACTGAAGCTCTGCCCACATTCAAAGCATGTATAGGGTTTCTCCCCAGTGTGAGTCCTGTGATGTGAATGTAGATACCCGCTCCTAGTGAAGCTCTGCCCACACTCCAGGCATTTATAGGGTTTCTCCCCAGTGTGAATCCTCTGATGTGAACGTAGATTTGAACTATGATTGAAGCTCTGCCCACACTCCAGGCATTTATGTGGTTTCTCTCCAGTGTGAATCCTCTGATGTGAACGTAGACTTCCATTCTGAGAGAAGCTCTGTCCACATTCCAGGCATTTATGGGGTTTCTCCCCAGTGTGAGTCCTTTCATGTTGCTGCAGATGATCCCTCCGAGCAAAGCTCTTTCCACACTCCAGGCATGTATAGGGCTTCTCCCCAGTGTGAGTCCTTTCATGTTTTTGCAAATGATCCCTCCGGGCGAAGCTCTTTCCGCAGTCCAGGCAAGAATAGGATTTCTTCCCAGTGTGAGTCTTTTCATGTCGCTCCAGGTGATGACTCTGAGCAAAACTGTTTCCACACTCCAGGCATGTATATGTTTTCTCCTTCATGTCAACAGGGATATCAGTAAATTGAAATACAGATACTTGATTCTTCTTTTTTCCTTTCTTATCTGTAAGTAAGATAAAAGAAAATCATCAAGATGGATGGATGGATGGGAGTTTCTCAAGAGTAAAATACTCAAGGCGCAATTGCAAACAGTGCCAACAAAAGAGGAAAAATAGGACAACTGCAAAGAAGCCAGAATGGATGTCCAAAGAACTTCTAACTGGGCTAGACACAAAGGAAACATGCAAAAGAAGTGGAAAAAGAGAGAAATCACCAAAGAAGAATTCAAACAAATAGCCAACTCCTGTAGGGAAAAGATCCGCAAGGCTAAAGCAAAAAACGAGCTCAGGCTTGCCGGGGACATTTAAAACAATAAAAAGGGCTTCTATTCTTATGTCAGTAGAAAAAGGAAAAACAAGGAGGCGATAGGACCTCTTCGCGGAGAAGATGGGGCAATGCTGACAGGGGATAGGGAAAAGGCAGAACTACTTAATGCCTTCTTTGCCTCGGTCTTCTCACAAAAAGAGAGTCTTCAACCTCAGCAAGATGGAGTGGATGAGGGATTGGAGGACATCCAACCCCAAATTGGGAAAGAAATCGTCCAGGAATACCTGGCCGCTCTTAATGAGTTCAAGTCCCTTTTCAGGGCCAGATCAACTACACCCAAGAGTACTGAAGGAACCAGCGGAAGTCATTTCGGAACCATTGGCAACCATCTTTGAGAGTTCTTGGAGAACGGGAGAAGCAAGGACCAAGTACCAAAAGCACAATAATCCCAATTAAACAGCTCAAGGGAAGATCTCAGGGGCTCACATGTCTTTACACTAATGCACAGAGCATGGGAAATAAACAAGACGAACTCCAACTTTTAGCACAGCACCACAAATATGATATCATAGGGCATCACTGAAACCTGGTGGGATGACTCCTATCGCTGGAATGTAGATATCGAGGGGTATAACCTCTTTCACAGAAACCGAACAAAGGGGAGAGGAGGCGGAGTAGCCTTATATGTCAAAAACTCTTATGCTGCAGAAGAAATTCAAGACAGCAATCTGGGAAACCAGCTTGAAATCATCTGGATAAGAATCAAGGGAACTGGGACTCAAAAAGATGTCGTTGTAGGCGTCTACTACAGACCCCCAAGCCAGGAGGAAGAACTTGATGAAGTCTTCTGCCAACAGTTGACCAAACAGGCACAGAGAAGAGATGTAGTAGTCATGGGCGATTTCAACTATCCCGATATTTGCTGGAAAACAAACTCTGCCAAGAGTACAAGGTCCAACAAATTCCTCGCTTGCCTTGCAGACAATTTCATGGTCCAGAAGGTAGAAGAGGCAACAAGGGGATTGGCTACTCTTGATCTCATCCTAACAAATGCGGAGGACCTGATCGATGCGGTCAAAGTGGTAGGATCCTTAGGGGCAAGTGACCATGTGCTCCTGCAATTTGAGGTACAAAGGAAGGCCGAAACTAAGACAAGTCAAACCCGCATTTTGGACTTTAGGAGAGCTGATTTCCAAAAAATAAAGGAAACGCTGAGCAGCATTCCGTGGACACAAAAAAAGCCAATGGGATTTTGGCCTACATCAATAGGAGCATAGTGTCTAGATCTAGGGAAGTAATGCTACCCCTCTATTCTGCTTTGGTTAGACCACATCTGGAATATTGTGTCCAATTCTGGGCACCACAATTCAAGAGAGATATTGACACGCTGGAATGTGTCCAGAGGAGGGCGACTAAAATGATCAAGGGTCTGGAGAACAAGCCCTATGAGGAGCGGCTTAAGGGGCTGGGCATGTTTAGCCTGAAGAAGAGAAGGCTGAGAGGAGATATGAGCCATGTATAAATATGTGAGAGGAAGCCACAGGGAGGAGGGAGCAAGCTTGTTTTCTGCTTCTTGGAGACTAGGACGCGGAACAATGGCTTCAAACTACAAGAGAGGAGATTCCATCTGAACATTAGGAAGAACTTCCTGACTGTGAGAGCCGTTCAGCAGTGGAACTCTCTGCCCCATAGTGTGGTGGAGGCTCCTTCTTTGGAAGCTTTTAAACAGAGGCTGGATGGCCATCTGTCAGGGGTGATTTGAATGCAATATTCCTGCTTCTTGGCAGGGGGTTGGATGGATGGCCCATGAGGTCTCTTCCAACTCTTTGATTCTATGATTCTATGATTCTATGATTCTATGATCCTCATAGGGCATAGCATTCAGAGCTTTTACTATTTTGGTTGCGTCCTCTGCACATGGTGGTATATCAATTAATTAATTAAATAAATATTGTTTTGCAGTATTATATTACTAAATATGTTTGAGTGTAATAAAATGCATAAATAACAAAGGCAACAAGTATCTGGGAACCTGGTTATTTGGTTAGGATTATAATAATAATAGCTCTATTTGTAGCCCACCCCATCTTCCCTTCACTCCAGTCAAGAGCCTAGAAATTCAGCTGCATCCTCCACTCACAGTCTCTTCTACCTTGGTTGACTATATGGGCTGGACTCAGATGAGGACAAGCCAAGGGGCTGTCATGACAGTTGTGGGTAGGAAAAGAGTCCATCCACACTCAAAAAGAGGATGGTAATAAAATAAGAATAATAACAACAACAACAATTATCATCATCATCATGGGCCGGGGATTTAGCACAGCTTGTAAATCACTAGCAATGATAACATCTGCCAACCAAAAGGTTGCAGGTTTTTTTATTTGTCGTGTCAGGGCAACCAGTCAATTGTATTACATTTCTAACAGAACAAAACAAACAAACAAACAGACAAAATACAAAATTTGCAAGTTTGGAAGTTGATTAAATGTCCTTTGACCAGTAGCTGGCCACTTGGAGTGCTTCTGGTGTTGCTGCAAGAAGGTCCTCCATTGTGCATGTGGCAGGGCTCAGGGTGCATTGCAGCAGGTGGTCAGTGGTTTGCTCTTCTCCACACTCGCATGTTGTGGATTCCACTTTGTGGCCCCATTTCTTGAGGTTGGCTCTGCATCTCAAGGTTGCAGGTGAGTACCAGACTGTCAGCCCTGCTCACTGTTTATCTAAGCAGTTTGAAAACAGCTTACAGCTGTGATTAGAGAAATTAAGTACTGGTATTTTATGACACCATAAAGAAAAATATCAAAGAATGCTGGTGACCAAAAGGAAGGAGGAAATCCTACTGGCTCTTAGTCATGCAGGATGGAGCAACAGCATCCCCTGTGGCTAACAACTTCCAAAAGCGCCAACAAGCTGGATGTTCAACTGGATGCCAACACAACACAATATACCTCCTTTCTGTTCTGTCTGTCTTTGTCTCGTCCCAAAAATGGCATTGAATGTTTGCCTTGGATGTGTACTGTGATCCACCCTGAGTCCCCTTCAGTGTGAGAGTGGTGGAATATGAATAAAGTGTCATCATCATCATCATCATCATCATCACCATTTTCATCATCATTAAGAGAGTAGCTATTAAGGGAAACCTGTGAAGTAGGAGGGCTGTCTGTAGCCTCCTGAAACGTAAAGCTGGCATGTTGTGAAAGGAATATAAGTGATCGCAAACAGGACAGATTCCAACTCCTAATTAGTTTTACAACTTATTGTTAATTTATAATTCAACAGCCATGAAACACAGGAAATGATAGATCAATGCAAAGGAACAATAAAGTAATGGGATAAGGGAAATCCAGCTGTCAACATAATGGAAGCTACTAGAATTATTAACATCAGAAAACTCCAATATCTGTAGACATTGAAATAAAGTGATAAACGTTTGATTACTTCTATGACATTAATGTGTCACACTTGGGCACACACACACACATAAGTAAAACTTGAATACTCACAATGAATATTGAATTCTTCTTATTAAACTGGTGCAGAGTGAATAAAATGCCTCTCTCACTATAATTGAATCTTTTTTCGAACATGCGACAATTGTTAGAAATACAAATAAATTATAAATGGGGAAGGGAAACTATG
The DNA here is from genome assembly GCF_025583915.1 of Anolis sagrei ordinatus. Classification (NCBI taxonomy): domain Eukaryota; kingdom Metazoa; phylum Chordata; class Lepidosauria; order Squamata; family Anolidae; genus Anolis; species Anolis sagrei. The sequence goes on from NW_026844366.1 coordinate 337,363,986, forward strand.
GGGAGCTTATGGGGATGTTCCTAGCTAACATTTTCAATGATAATGGTTTGGAATAAGTAGGATATTTTCCAATGTAATTTGTCAGAAAATGGATTCTTCAGCAAATAGGTCCCAAGAATATGAACCCAATGTGAATGGTTTAATCCTATTAAGCTTGTTTTCTTCCTTTTTCTAGCAGCAGCAGTCTCAAACAGAACAGTAAGCCTCTGTCATTAAAGGTTCCCAGTTGTATTCTGTGCTAGAATCTTCACACATTTTGTCATTAGGAATGACAGATAGACCGCTCTTGGGAGAGAAAGTATGATCTGTTTCTCCTGCTTTCTCATTCTCTCTCCCCTTCTCTTTCTTTCCATCCCCTCCCCTGATTTCCTCGTAAACCTGAATATTATATTAGATGTATTGCTCAATAGCAAACCTGGGGCATAATGAGCCAATAAATAATATGAAACCACCTTCAGAGGCAACACACACAGTTAGATGGACATGGGAAGTTGAAATTTATAAAGGCAATGAGGTTATTTTCAGATACAAGCCTATATTCAGCACTTAAGAACAGATGTGGACATCCAGCTGTTGTTGCATAACAACTCCTATCATTCCTTACCATATATTTATTTATTTACAGTATTTATATTCCACCCTTCTCACACCACAGGGGACACAAGGCGGATTACAATGTACATATACATGGCAAACATTCAATGCCATAGACACACAACATATATAGACAGACACACAGAGGCTATTTAACTTTCCAGCTTTTTCATGAGGGAATTCTGGCCACCAGGGGAACTGTCGCTTCACTGATGAAGTACTTCCTCGTTCTTTGCATGCTTGCTGGAGATTTTTATGGCATCATAAATAAGCTTCCTCGCATAAGCGGTACCTAACTTTCCTACTTGACAGATCTAACTGTCTTTCAGGCTGCAAAGGTTGACAGCAAGCTACACAAATTGATTGGAAGTTAACTCCGACCCAGGCTCGCTTCGAACTCATGACCTTTTGGTCAGTAGTGATCTTAATGCAGCTGACTCTCAGCCAGCTGCATCACATTCCCGGTGCTCTTACCATTAGCTCTTCTGGCTAGGGCTGATGGTAGTTGGAGTCCAGCAATACCTAAGATACCCACACCAACTTGTCTGGTTGTCTGCCCCACAGAATTCAGTGAAACTTTATTCTTTGGAGATAGGTATAAAATTCTTCTATTAGAGTACTGTGTGATGGGGCCAAAATATATATAAAACCAGTTAGTTATAACTTGGAAACAACTAGCTGGCCTGAAGAAACCTGGATGCAGTTTGATTAAGTGATGGTTTTACTTGAGGATTCCAGGACTTCTCTTTTTCCTTCCTCGGAGTTGATGGTATTGACGTTTCGTCCAAAAACAGAAATCTAGAATAAGGATAGAGTAGGCATTTCATTACAAGATGAAATAAGAATTTAGAAATAGTAATATCTAATGCATCTTCAATCTCCCCAGTTTCCCACACAGGGTGTTTCCACTTTTAGAACAGTGTCCTGTTTCCTCTCCCCCTACACACACACTATCCCAAGCATGTTAATTCATAATTTGTCTTTTCCCAAAGGGGTTTCATCAATGGACAAAGCTTTCTGGAGACATCTTTCCATGATCGGCATACCTTCTAGGACAGTGGTTCTCAACCTGTGGGTCCCCAGGTGTTTTGGTCTCCAACTCCCTAAAATCCCAGCCAGTTTACCAGCTGTTAAGATTTCTGGGAGTTGAAGGCCAAAACATCTGGGGACTCCCAGATTGAGAACCACTGTTCTAGGACTTCTTGGATGGTTTAGTGCCCCATTATAATTCTGCAGTGAGAAAATGTACCATCAAGTCCAATTATCTCCCATTCCAGGTGCATTTTTATCTGTAGGGTGTTTATTTCTCGGTGGTTCCTATGTTGATATGCCTCTATCCATGGAAAACTCTTTGTCCTGTTCCACCTTTCAGTGCTCTTGAAATATTTGTCCATTCATTCAAGTGGGTTTTGTGTTAGTGGCTGGAATTCATTACCATTATTAGCTAGAAGCTGTTTTGTTCTCATTAGTAACTTCTACCATCTTGATTACACTCAGTTCCTGCTTGGCCATGCATTGTGGTTTACATCTGTGAAAAGTTAGAATCCAATGAATCGTATACAAACATCCAACTTACAAATGACTCATAGCTAAAAACATGGGGTGAGACAACCAAAAATGAGAGAAATCTACCCCTGGGAAGACAAATCCACTCCTGAAACAGGTATCAAAGGGGTCTGGTGTCCCCATTGAAGCTTTATCACCAATCCTTGTTTCCACACCAAGCCATTTTTTTTTCAAATCCAATTATCACAGGGACAGAAGGTGAGGTGAAATTTTCTCAACAGGGGCACAGGCAGCAAAAGAAACACCACAGGGATGTTAACCCTTCTGACTAACTATATATAGCTAGAACGATTCCATCACCGTTGCCTCTGAAAAATCCTGCAAATCTCTTGGGAAGACAAGCAGACAAATGTCAGCATGCTGGAAGAAGCAAAGACCATCAGCATTGAAGCGATGGTTTTCCGCCATCAACTCCACTGGATCGGCCATGTTGTCCGAATGCCCAACCACCATCTCCCAAAGCAATTGCTCTACTCCGAACTCAAGAATGAAAAATGGAATGTTGGTGGACAGGAAAAGAGATTTAAAGATGGGCTCAAAGCCAACCTTAAAAAGCTCTGGCATAGACACCGATAACTGGGAAGCCCTCACCCTTGAGCACTCCAGCTGGAGGTCAGCTGTGACCAGCAGTGGTGTAGAATTTGAAGAGTCATGAATGGAAGGCGAAAGAGAGAAACGTGCCAAGAGGAAGACGCATCAAGCCAATCCCAACCAGGACCGCCTTCCACCTGGAAGCCAATGCCCTCACTGCGGGAGAAGATGCAGATCAAGAATAGGGCTCCACAGTCACCTACGGACCCACTGCCAGTACACTGAACTTGGAAGACAATCCTACTTGGACAACGAGGGATTGCCTAAGTAAAATTAAGTAAGAGGTAGATAGATAGATATGGAGTTACACTTCTAAAATGTACCTATTTTGACTGACAGATAAATTCAACTTATTAACAAATCTGCAAAACATATCCTGCTCGTAATTTAGGGACTGTCTATAATTTGAAGAGGCCCCAAGGGCCATCCAATATAATCCCCTACTATTCAAGAACACACTTTGAAACACACCTGACAAATAGCCAAGAAAGGGGACACCCACACTCTGAAGCAGCATATTCCACTGTCAAACAGGTCTTATCATCAGAAAATTCTTCCTAATATTCAGGTGTAACCTTTTTTTCCTGCAATTTGAATCAATTGTTCTGGAGCAGGAGGGGAAAAATAGCCGGTTCCACATTAAAATGGTCCACTTGTCAAATCTCTCTATTGAGTGTTGAATCAAAACCTAACAAAAAATAATTTATTGCAGACTTGGCTTACCTATAGGAGTCTAAACTCCTTTTCTGTTCGGTACCAGCTTATTATATGGTGACCGGGGATTTTCTGTGTAGGTGACCATTTAAACCTGTATACTTCCGTCTGCAGCCTAAGGAACTCAAGTTTAGCAAGAATTGCACCATCCCATTCTTTCTGATTATGTCACTTCGCTTTTACTTTTGTTTTTCTCTTTCCATAACTTTTGCACTTGAGACATTAACTCAATCTGAAGGGAGAAAAAAGTTTGGAATTTATGAGTCAGTCATCATTGTCTCTCTTGCAAATTTACGATGGGATGAAACCCATTTATTGTTACTCATTGTCAGGGAGAAAAAGACGTGAGAGAGAATAGACATGAAACCAGATGTTATTTTCAGAAATATAAGCAACAGTAGATTTTCCAGACTGTCATGCAGAAGAATTCTGAAGCCTTTTCTATATCCATCACAAATGCTGGCACATCCTGCCATGACCAATATAGATGGCAATAAAGCACCGACTAAATGAAGAAACATCCAGTTTCTCTTGCTGATGCATAATTTAAGCCATTAGAAACTGAAATTGTCATTACTCCATTTTTAAACAAAAAAAAGCTTCCTCAGGCTGACAGATTTTGTTCAGTAAATTAGCCTATGGTTAATCTTTGTCAGTCCCACCCTTGTGTAATTGTGACAGTGTGTCCCAGCTGCCAAATGATACAATTAGATTAGTTTTGGAGAATGCTGATTATTTTTAACAGAGTTTTCTGCAATAGCATCATCATTGTCGTCATCATAATAATCATGCCTTTATAGAATAGTACATTCCCAGACATAGTCTAGTTATTTATTAACCATATTTATACCCCACCCTTCTCACTGCATAGTGGATTCAAGTCAATTTACATATATAGGCAGCAATTTGATGCCATATGGACATACATAGTACAATAAACATGTTGACAAGCTGGAATGTGTCCAGAGGAGGGCGACTAAAATGGTCAAGGGTCTGAAGAACAAGTCCTATGTGGAGTGGCTTAAAGAGCTGGGCACGTTTACCCTTCAGAAGAGAAGACTGAGAGGAGACATGATAGTTATGTATAAATATGTGGGAGAAAGTCATAGGGAGGTGGGAGTGAGCTTGTTTTCTGCTGCCCTGGAAACTAGGACACGGAACAATGGCTTCAAACTACAGGAAAGGAGCTTCCACCTGGACATTAGGAAGAACTTCCTGACTGTGAGAACTGTTCAGCAGTGGAACTCTCTGCCCTGGAATGTGATGGAGACTCCTTCTTTGGAGGCTTTTAAATAGAGGCTGGATGGCCATCTGTCAGGGGTGCTTTGAATGTGATTTCCCTACTTCTTGGAAGGGGTTAGACTGGATGGTCCACAAGGTCTCTTCCAACTCTATGATTCTATATACATTAAAACAATCATTTAAAACATATCAAACCTTAAAATCACTTGTTTAAAATCACATAATCCAATTTCATAGTCGAAGGCCATTCCAGGTTGTAATTGCACTAATCCATATATTCTTATTACACTGGTAGATTACTAACCAAACATTTGATCCCACATCCACATCTTTAGTCTTTTCCTGAATGTCAAAAGGGAGGGGGCTGATTTAATTTCACTAGGTAGGGAGTTCCAAAGCCATGGGGCCACCACAGAGAAGGCCCTGTCTCACGTCCCTACCAACTGCACCTGCGAAGGAGGCGGGATCAAGAACAGGGTCTCCTTCTCAGAAGATCTCTCAGCAGGCTCATAGAGGGAGTTAAGTTCGGACAGGTAATTACTACCATTGCTTTTGCAACAAGTTTATTGCCATGGTAGAAAATTTACTCTTACACAACTAGTAGTAATTACAACTACTTACTAGTAGCATGCCTGGACTATGAATGCCATTTTAACTTCCAGGTTTCATTCTATAGAATTCTCTGAAAATTGTTCCCTGAATTATGGAACTCAAGTTCTTCAGCTCTAAGCATCTGCAAATTGCAAATTCTAGAATTCTGTGTATCTGAGGCGTTGAAATTAAATTGGCATCAGGTAGAGATGGAAGGAATATAAAAAAAAACATACTCAGGAAATGGCTGAGCACGGTTGGTGGGGACGAGAGAGAGAGGGCCTTCTTGGTGGTTGCCTTCCACCTCTGGAACGCCCTTCCAAGGGAAATAAGGCAGGCCTCATCCCTCCCCTCTTTTCATAAGAGTTTGAAGATTTGATGGTTTCACAAATCTTCGTGACCAGTGCTAGCTCAGCCCAGACACTGTCTGGACATGGCCTAACCCCCTATATATTACCCTGGTCATTCTAACAGGTCCCTGGAAATAGCCCATCCCCGCTTTTGTCGTTTACCTATTACAGTACTGTACCCAAATGCCAGTCCCATCTTATTTCAATTTGTATCAGTCTTGACCCAGCCTTTTTAATTGCCCTGACCCACTCCTTTTCCATGCCCTAACAAATAGACATGAAGAGCCAGCAGGATTTTTTATTTTAATATTGATGTGTTGTTGGGCATTTCCATGCTTATGTTGCTGTTACTGTTATTTTTTGTTCATGTTGTGACTGTATGTTTTGATGTGTTGCTTGGAAACCGCCCTGAGTCCCCCCGGGGAGATAGAGCGGTATATAAATAAAGTTTTATTACTATTATTTATTATGCACAGTTTCCCCATGATCTACACAAACAACGGCTTTGCTGTAATGTATGAAGCACAGGCTGAATTTCTTTGGAAATGCTGTTTCTCTTCCCAAACCCCACCCCCACGCCCCCTTCCTCATCAGATATAGCTTCAAATGTGACTAAAGGCAAAACTGGGTGGTCATTCGATAATCCTAGCCAGATCTTACTCATTTATGGATGGGTTTGATTCCAGCTGCATTAATATTGATGGTTCCGTATCCCTGCAATCTGATGAAATGAGCTCAAGGAAGCCCAGGCGGGAAGGATGCGGCATAGCTTAATTTGCAGCCCCCCTGCTGGGTTGCCACGGAAACTGGAGACACTGATGCTGCAAGATGTGGAGAGAGGGAAGCAGCAGCGCTGGAGGAGGAGGAGGAGGAGGAGGAGGAGGAGGAGGAGAGCGGCAGAAGAGAAGCTAGAATGAGGTCAGTAGCACAGGAAGGAAGTCGGATCACCGTGAGACATCTCCAAGACTCTTTGAGAAAGGAATGGAATTCTCAACATGGCTTCTGGCCTGGGTGCATCTAAACACACTACCTGATTGTAGCAGTTTGATATCTCTGTCCCTTTATCCAGGAACTATGAACAAAGCCCCAGCAGTGGGTTGTTGTAGGTTTTTCCGGGCTATATGGCCATGTTTTAGAGGCATTCTCTCCTGACGTTTCGCCTGCATCTATGGCAAGCATCTCCTTGACTACCATGATAACATCACTCTGTCCCTTTATCCAAGAACTATGTACAAAGCCCCAGCAGTAGGTTGTTGTAGGTTTTTCCGGGCTATATGGCCATGTTCTAGAGGCATTTTCTCCTGACGTTTCGCCTGCATCTATGGCAAGCATCCTCAGAGGTAGTGAGGTCTGTTGGAAGTAGGAAAAAGCCCCAGCAATTTATACATAGGACTTGCCTACACTGACAAAAAAAACTTCTGTTTGATGCCACATTTTCCCAATCTAAACAGTGACCCTGTTAATGCCACACACATGACACAGATCATGGTTAGAACATTATAACTGGTCACACATTGCCTCCTTTTAGGGAAGGTCTGCATTTTAATCCTTTGCATTATTTTCAGCCACGTGATTGTAGATGCACCACATTTTTGATGATTTATTTCCCATCATGCATGCCAAAATAAATGTATTCTGATGAGCTGATGCCCCAACTCCGGCAGTCTTTAGGAGGAGCCTGAAAACGTGGTTGTTCCAGTGTGCCTTCCCAAAATAAGGAAACTCCAAGCAATATGGATCACTTTGGTAGTGATCTAGGTGTGTCTGTATGCCCTATCCCTCTCTGAAAATTCTATCCTAGTTATACTTCATCTGTCATGCTCACTCAGCATTATTTTTAATATTTTAATTATTATATTGGCCCAGCCATAGGTTTTTAATGTTGTTGTGTTATTGTTAATGTTTATTGCTTATTTTTTTGCTTATGAGTTTATTTATTGTTTTGTATTACTGTTATTGTTTTTACTGTTGTATTGTGGGCTCGGCCTCATGTAAGCCGCACCGAGTCCCTTGGGGAGATTGTAGCGGGATACAAATAAATTATTATTATTATTATTATTATTATTATTATTATTATTAATCCATAACTGCTAATATTACCATCTGCACACAAGAATCTTCCTGTTAAAAATAAAATAAAATTCCACCTAGGAAAAATCAATTTTCTGATATAATTGCTCATTCCTACCAATTTTATTTATTTATTGATTTCAAATAATTGTACCCTGCCCTTCTCTACCCCCGAAGGGGGACTCAGGGCGGCTTACAACCAGCAACAATTCAATGCCTCACATATACAACAAATAAGCAACAGTTACATAATAAGTTAAAACATTAAATTTAGATTTAAAACAAYTTGAAATAGTACAAATTTAATTAGTTGACATGTCAAGTCTGCATTCTACGATCAACAACTTAATCAGAAGCCTGTCCATAGTCCTTTTTCCATAGCATTATTGTCATTTCTATTGTCAGCCTGCTATCTGAATGCCTGGTCCCATARACATGTCTTCAACTTTTTCTTGAAGGAAAGGAGGGAAGCCGTTGACCTAATTTCGCTGGGTAGCTAAGAAGGCCCTGTCCCTCATCCCCACCAAGCGCATTTGCAACACAGGAGGGATCAAGAGCAGGGCCTCCCCGGAAGATCATAAGTTTTGAGGTGGAATGTAGGGGGAGATACGTTCGGACAAGTAAACTGGGCCAGAACCGTATAGGGCCAGTTTTATACATCACTAAGTCCTTCCCCAATGACTAGAATTGACTAGAATAGAATAGAATAGCTTTATTCATTGTACATTATACAACAAAATTAAATGCTTTCCAAGCTTACATCACATCCCTACATACTCCAACCACTACTGCACAGCCCCAAAGCACATCAATGCGAAATCATGGAGTTCAGTATAGTCCAGGCATGGGTAAACTTCGGCCCTCTAGGTGTTTTGGACTTCAACTCCCACAATTCCTAACAGCCAGTAGGTCCAAAGCTCCTGGAAGGCCAAAGTTTGCCCATGCCTGGTATAGTTACAGCTCTAGGATAAAAGCAATCTCTCGGTCTGTTTGTCCTTGTTTTTGTCATCCTGTGCCATCTGCCAGATGGTAATATTTCAGTAAAAAGAATGTACCAGGTGGGTCCTTAAGAATGTACTGAGCTTTGTTAAGGCTGTAGGATTTATAAAGTTTTTCCAAAGAGGGGAGAGGACAACCAATGATTCTTTGGGCAGTAATGGTAACCCTTTGGAGCACCTTCCTATCTGACACTGTGCAGTTACCAAACCATGTGCAAATGCAGTAGGGTAGGACACTCTCTACAGCACAGCGGTAAAAAGTCACCAACAGTTTTTCATTCAGCTGTTGGTCCCTTAAAAGCCTCAGACAGTACAATCTCCACTGGGCCCTCTTAACCATGAATGCCACAGGTCAGATCCTCCTTAACAGTGACATTCAGGAACTCAAAACTGGCCATTTGCTTCATTTGGTCCCCATTTATGACCAAGGACTGAATTTCCAATCTAATCTTTAGCAAAGCAATGAAACCTGGAAGAATAGCCATATGCTTAAAAGTTCAGATTTTCTGTACATTCCTGGGGTAAAAGAAAAGTTTTTTTAAAAAAATAAAAGAATTAAAACACAAAGATACCCATTGCAAATAAATTCCCATTGGCATTGCGCATCAAGATCAAAATGTCTCTGAGGGGAGCACAATTTCTTTTAAGTCTGTGGTAGACAAGCCCCTAGAGATACAGAGGATATCCTTTGCCAATCAAGTTCTGTTTAAGTGAGAGAGGTGTCAAAACATCTAAAACCTTCCTTCCAGAGAAGTATTAAAAAAGAACAGAGTTGTAATGCTTTTGTTCTCTCTCATGTTCTTCGATTCCATTTTTGTTGATTAATGTTGGTCGGAGGTTGACAAAAGAGTGGCAAAAACATGGAACTATGTTTTTGTGATTCTGCAACTTCTATTGCCTGTATAGATGTTGCGAGCTGTCTAATGCCTTACTAGTCAAATCTAATTATTTCTTATTCAGTATAAAGGCTCACCTCCATTCATCCATGTTTACACCCTAACCAATTGGTGTGCTTGTTGGTACAGATTTTGGGAAAAGGGACAAAATAGATCTCTTGGCAACAATCCAACACTATCATGTACCTGACCTATTCAGAAATAAGGGGGCTTGTGATGGCCAATACTCAGAAATTACTCCAAATAGTGAGCCCCTGCTCCACTGAAGTGGAAGGTAGGGAGTTGATCCTTTAGAGCAGCATTTCTCAACCTGGGGATCAGGATCCGGGGGGGGGGGGGGGGGGTTGCAAGGGGGTGTCAGATACAGTATTTTGTGCTGGTCATGGGGGTTCTTTGTGGGAAGTTTGGCCCAATTTTATCATTGGTGGGGTTCAGAATGCTCTTTGATTGTAGGTGAACTATAAATCCCAGCAACTACAACTTCCAAAAGTCAAGGCCTATTTTTCCCAAACTCCATCAGTGCTCACATTTGGGCATACTGAGGTTTTATGCCAAGTTTGGTCCAGATCCATCATTGTTTGAGTTCACAGTGCTCTCTGGATGTAAGTGAACTACAACTCCAAAACTCAAGGTCAATGCCCACCAAACCATTCCAGTATTTTCTATTGGTCATGGGAGTTTGGTTTATTCCATCATTGGTGGAGTTCAGAATGCTCTTTGATTGTAGGTGAACTATAAATCCCAGAAACTACAACTCTCAAATGAAAAAAATCAATCCCCCAACCCCACCAGTATTTCTTCCTCTCCTACTTTCTACCCTTCCCTTCACTATTCTCAAACTGTTTTGTGCTTAATATTTTACAGTTATATTTTCCCTTTTTATCCATTGTCAAAACATAAATTACTCTAAAAATTGTTTGAAATGTATTGCTGAAACAGAAATTGCTCTACAAATCAAAGAATTAAAATTATGGAGCAGTGGAAGTGTGGGAAGGTAGGGTTATGAATGTATGCAGAAGTAAATTGTGGAATCATGGAGAGGAGAATCACTGCAACTGCACAAATGAAAAGAAGGTGCTCATCCCAATATATATCTGCAATCTATGAAAGCATGACTGCTGTGAAATTGCAGCTTACTGCAATAAAATCTTAAAACACTAGTCCCCCTCTCTTTTTTTTAAAAAAAGTCCAACAACCCCTTAATTTTGAACAATCCCATATACTTTGATGCGTTTGTCTCTATGGCACATACATGCTCGGATCATGTTGATGAATTGTATCAGAAGATGTCTTAGGTCGATATATATCCTTTTTGATGGAGATACAGCGGAGTGCCTAGTCATTTCTGCTAGGCACTCAATCTGCCCTGCTGGTTCCTGAACAAGTCAGCTTGATCTCCTGATGGGGACAACTTTTTCTGCCATCCCCTTTCATCACAATGCCCATGATCTCTTCTGCTTTTGCAACACGAAACTGCTTCCACTTTCACCAGCAGACAAGATCTTAGACACAAACTGAGGAGAAATACTTTTTTCTCTTCCAAAAATAACCATTTCAAATAGCTCATAACTTATTGAGGATTCCCCACCACTACCATCCTCAACAGCTATTGTTTTCTCTTTTTCCTTCCCACTGCTATAAATGCAGCAATGCTTGCTAGGTAGGTTAAAGGTTAGCGTAGCTTCTCCAGCAGAAATGAAAGCTTGACTGATCCTTCTACCTTGTTTTCTGTTCAATCTCTGGGCACTTTAAAAATCATCATGGGTTCCTCACCTCAACCCTAGGAATAGGTGTCAAAATTTATCCTTGTGTATTTAAACACCACAGGATGCTATCTCAGTAGCTGTAGCAATTAGAAAGTAGACTTTTAAACTCTAGGAAATGTGCAACCTTCCTAACAGTGAATGGGTTTACCTCCTTTCCCACAAAGGTCTTAGTTATGCTGTGAATAACAGGAGAAGTGTGTCAGATTTACCATGTAAGATAGCATTTATTCATATTGGTAGATGGGTATCAAGTCAACTTAGCAAAGGTCACCAATGAGAAGGCCTCCCTATGTGAATCAGCAACTAGCAGCTCATGGGAAGAATCTACCTCCTGGAAGGACAATAGTTTGCCCTGATGTTCTCACTTATCTATTAAACAAAAATGGGCAAATGGAAAAGGTTGGGTACCTACTAGGGCTGGGCGGTTTCGTTCGTTAATTTCGTAATTCATTATTAATTCGTTATTTTTTTTTATAACGAAGCGATATTGAACCATTCAGGAGCAACTAAAAATCAAAATGAATTTTTCAATTCGTTTCGTAATTGTTTCGTAATTGTTTTGTAATTGTTTCTAAATCGTTTCGAAATTGTTTCGTTATTATTTCCGCATGTCTGGTGCAAGTTTTATAGTTGTTGTTTGTTTAATCAGTGAAAAAAAATAATATCACACCAACAGTCAACAACAGAGGGAGAGGGAAGCTTCAGAAGTTCCCCCTGTCCCATTTGGAGGTTTTTTAGCGTATTGCGCTGTCACGTCCGCCATTAACGAATCAATTTGTAATTGTTTCATAATTGTTTCGTAATTGTTTCGTAATTTCCGAAATTTCGTAAATTTCGAACTTTTTTAAAGAAAAATTTCGGAATTCTTTTAAAAATCGAAACGCAAAAACCCCCTAAAAACGAATCGAGGTTTAGAAACAAATTTTTCCGTGGTTGCCCAGCCCTAGTACCTACAGAACATGGAGACCACACAATCTTATGCACACCCCCTGTCCCAGCCTCATACATTTTAAACTTTTTTTAAAAAAACACACAGATATATACCTTGGAAGTCTTCCTCCATTCACTGTATTCAAAAGCCCAAGTGGATTCCATGATTTAAAATGCTTATTGCAAGCTCCAACTGGGCACCAGTTACAGCCTTATCTTGAAATAAATTTAGGTACAGTAGCCTACACATTGGTATCTCCCCAACTTCATCACATGGGTTGAGGTAAATGATAAATGGAGCCCCATGCTGTCCATCACACAATGCACTGTCACTACTGATGGGGCTCCCTAGAACAACTGGTGCATGCATCTTATGACACTGTGCCCAGAACATAGGAGGCTCCCCATGTTCCGTAAGTAACAATGGGGCCAGCCCAGGGGAAAGCTGCACAGTGATGCTTCCCCATGTGTGCTGCACTACCAATTTGCTACACGGGCTGGCAAACCAGCTGGGACTCATCAATGTGATGAGGTCTCTAGACTACTGTAATATTCTCCCACATGGAGCTCCCCATGTAAGTGATTCAAAACTACTGCTACTGCAAAATTTATTTATTTATGTCATTTTTATCCCACCCATTTCAGCCCAAAGATGACTCAGGGCGGTGTACAGAACCAGCACAATTAGATGCCATATATATATATACATGATACAGCAACAAATGTGCTGAATACATAATACCAATCTTAGATAAATTGCAAATATTTATTATGGTTGTTGTTTCTATGTTTCTATGTTCCCATACCTTGAGAAGTCTGACTTGGCCACGGTGGTCCACACTTTGGTTACATCCCGTTTAGATTACTGCAATGCTCTCTACGTGGGGTTGCCTCTGAAGACTGCCCGGAAGCTTCAATTAGTCCAACGTGCGGCAGCCAGGTTACTAACGGGAGCGGGGTACAGGGAGCATACTACTCCTCTGTTGCACCAGCTCCACTGGCTGCCAGTCAGCTTCCGAGCACAATTCAAAGTGCTGGTCTTAACCTATAAAGCCCTAAACGACTCCGGCCCAATTTACCTGTCTGAACGTATCCTCCCCTATGAGCCATCAAGATTGCTAAGATCGTCTGGAAGGGCCCTGCTCTCGATCCCACTGGCCTCACAGGCCCGACTGGTGGGGACGAGAGACAAGGCCTTCTTGGTGGTGGCCCCTCGACTCTGGAACTCCCTTCCACTGGAGATCAGAACTGCCCCTTCGATCTTAACATTCAGGAAACAGGTGAAAACCTGGCTTTGGGGATTGGCATTCAACGAATGAGCCATGATCCTGTGATATGGATGGATGACAACGAATAATGACTTTGATGACGACTGACCACTGTAATCATATGATTGTATTTTTGCCATTTTAATTGTTTCAATGTTTTAATGTTTTAGTGTGATTTAGAAATATGATGTTTTAATGACGGTCTGTAATATTGATGTTGGAAACCGGCCCAAGTTCCTCGAATGGAGGTGAGAAAACCAGTATACAAAACTACCAACTAAATAAATAAATAAATAATGTTTATTTATACACTGCTTTTTCTCTTCACTAGGGGACTCATATGCTTCTGTAAGGTACTCAAGGTTCTTGTGATGACATCTGAAGAGTTTGGGACTTTTTTTCTAAATAGGTGTTGTGGATCAGGATTCAAAATCTCAGCCTGAAATTCCCCTTGTTGAAGTCTCAGGAGGTTCAAAGCCAAGACCCACCAACCTATCAAATGAAGCAGCAGAGAAAGCAGCACTGCATCCAAGTCAAAGAACCCAGTAAGCGATGAAGAGAACAGAGCAGAGACAGTCAACAAAGATCCTTGCCAAAAAAAAATCAGTAGGAGCACTCAGTATAGGCAGTTGGCTGCAGCCATTTAATAGCTTGCCTTGGCTTTTTTGAGTACTGGGAACAATTGTGTATTTTCATGGCATGTGACTCTTGGACTTCAGACTGCCTAATGACCCTGTTTGATTCTTGAACCTAGACTGGCTTGATCATGCTTCTTTAAACTTATTAGCAAAGATGAACATCTTAGTGATTCTTAATGATTTATGGTTCCTGCCTTAGCTGGAGTTGTCTCAAGGGCAAAGCAAATTGCCTCCTCCCTCACAAGGTGCTATAGCTAAATTAGGACAGTGTGTTTGAGTGGAAATTGAGATTTGAAACTTGACAAGGGGCAATACAGTGGAAGGGGACACAAGAGACACCTTCTTGATTGTGTTGCCTCAGTTGTGGAACGCCTTCTCCCACTATGCACTGGTGGGAGAAGGCGTTTCTTTTTGTTGCCAGCTCATTACAAATTTTATTAAAGCTTTTCAGGTTCAATGTACTGTGAAATATGGAACAAGGTTCCTATCTCTTCACTGGCTGTGTAGAAGTGGGAATTTCAACAGATGTTGTGGCAGGATGAGCAACACTTGCTGAAATTCCCTCTTCTAGAGAACCATTAAGGATACAGAAGTGCAGTTCTTTATTTCATTTGACAACCCTATCCCTAAAGGCCTCCCTGTTCAACTGGACAAGGTCAGGAACATATGGAAGCACTGACTTGAGTCATTTTGGAGAAAAAGAAAGGGTATAAATAGGCACAAGACTGACAGGCCTCTTATGAAGGTTTTCATGCATAATGTTTTATCAGGGCTAGAGTACATCTTATTTTGATTCGCCATTACATTCTAGAACAGTGATTCTCAACCTTCCTAATACCGTGACCCCTTAATAGTTCATGTTGTGGTGACCCCCAGCCATAACATTATTTTCATTGCTATTTCATAACTGGAATTTTTCTACTGTTCTGAATTGTCATGTAAATATCTGATATGCAGGAAGTATTTTCATTCACTGGACCAAATTGGGCACAAATACCCGATATGCCCAAATTTGAATATTAGTGGGGTTGGGGGGGTTGATTTTGTCATTTGGGAGTTGTAGTTGCTGGGATTATAGTTCACCTACAATCAAAGAGCATTCTGAACTCCACCAACATGGAATTGAACCAAACTTGGCACACAGAACTCCCATGACCAACAGAAAATACTGGAAAGATTTGGTGGGATTGACCTTGAGTTTTGGAGTTGTAGTTCACCTACATCCGGAGAGCACTGTGGACTCAAACAATGATAGATCTGGACCAAACTTGGTACAAATCCTCACCATGCCCACATGTGAACACCGATAGAGTTTGGGGAAAATAGACCTTGACATTAGGGAGTTGTAATTGCTGAGATTTATAGTTCACCTACAATCAAAGAGCATTCTGAACTCCACCAATGATAGGATTGGGTCAAACTTCCCATGCAGAACCCCCATGACCAACAGAAAATACTGTGTTTTCTGACAGTCTTTGATGGCCCATCTGACTCCCCCTTGTGACCCCCCCCGGGGTCCCGACCCCTAGGTTGAGAAACGCTGTTATAGAAGGAGAAGTAACCTGGAACAGGGTCTCTGTCAGAGTACAGCTTATAATTTTTGATTGATTGACACATCACTATTCCATAATTCCACATACTATACTGCTCCCTTATTTCCATCACCAATATGAAAGCTTGCACTACTGATATGCGATGGCTATTTTAATCTCTTCTGAAGACTGCCTGCTCTCTCACACTCACACTGAAACGAACATGATAAAAAATGCATAACCACTAAATTACTGAAGTCTTGTTTAAAGCTTTTGGTCTTTCAGCAGCTTGGATCATTTAAGTTTTATTAAATAATTTTGAAATCTGGAGCGATTGACACGAGGAAATAATTGAGCTCAAGGCAACAGGAAATTAAAAGAGTGAAAATGGGCACACAAATAAAAGTCTGCTCAGTCTGTGACAGTGTGAATGAGAAGGAGAATTCTAGCCAACACAATTCAGTCCCATTGGCCAAAGAATGAGGGAGATGTTAGATGGGAAGAGATGTGGGTAGATATGACTAAACTCAGGTACCTGCTTATTTTTCCCAGTTTTGGACTTGAAATCTATTTCTACAATAGATAGAAATAAAAGGGCCTCCCCACTGAGACTTATTTTTGAGTAGACATAAGGGATGCTCTATAAATCTCTTTCAATTTGTTTGGTAGAAAGTAGGATTCTGTATGTGTCTAAAATAGAAAAAAATAGAGATTTGGTTGAATACATCTCTTATCCAGAATTGCAAAAGCCATAATACTCCGAAATCCAAAATTGTCCACATGGGTAGCTGAGATAGTAACACCTTTGCTCTCTGATCGTTCAATGTACTCGCATTTTGTTTCTTACACAAAATTATTTTGAAACATTTTATAAAATTATTTTTGAGCTGTGTGTATAAGGTGTATATGAAGGATAAATGAATTTCATGTTCAGACTTGTGTCACATCTCCAAGAGATGTATGTATGTGCATATAAGGGATTCCAAATTCTGAAAAACTCCAAAATCCAAAATATTTCTGGTCCCAAGCATTTAATATAAGGCATACCCAACCTATATTTCAATATTTCTTAGTTACATGAGTAGCCAAAGAATAGAATGAATTATGGAGAGAAATCATGTATACTTTTAGCAATAAGTCAGCAGGAAAATCATGAACGTATGACAAATATATATTTGTTTTTCAGGCATTTGTCTCATCCCCTTTTTGTTTGTTAAAATGTGTTTGTTGCCCTGTAGCTGTAATTTCAAGGCAGTAGAACAACCTTACAGAAGTTAAAACAATATAGAAACAACCCAAAGCAATATACATTGTACATTAAAATATAATTAAATTATAGTCAATGAGCCTCACAAGATTTGGTGAAGAACTCAATTTAAACCTGATGTCATGGTGAGACCAATACCATTATAAACCAGGACACCAAGGGGGCTCACATGTAATCACTAGTATTCATCAACTCAGCGCTCTTTTACACAGCCATATAACACAGAATATCTAGGCAGAAAATCCCACAATAACTGCTTTGAACGGGTTTTTCTGAGTCCACACTGCCATATATTCCAGTTTAAAACAGATAACATGGGATTTTATTTAGCTGTGTGGAAGGGACCTCAGATCACAAATATATTCACTGGAAGCATATTGCCGCTGTTTTTCTGCTATTATTATTATTTTACTGTCACAAAAACACAGTATATCACAGCAAATGAGATATATATGCTGGATTTTGTATCACAAAATCACAAGTCAAACACTTCCCAAGCGTCTAGGACTGTGTGATTTATTATTATTATTATTATTATTATTATTATTATTATTATGTTTATTTATACCCTGCTTTTTCTCTCCACGAGGAGACTCAAAGCAGCTTTGCTTTGTTATGCAGAGAGAAAATCTATGCATAATAGCGTATTGTCTAATTTGCAAGGTTTTTAAAAATGAGAGATATTTAAACATAATGTATAGGACAGAAGCTATAAAAATGCCTAGATTGAGAGAACTGAAATCAAATATTTCCAGCTTCACAACTTGGGCAAAAATCCTGTTGGGTTCCCCTATGGAACATTTTTCTTCAATGCAGAATACTTATATTCTATTAAAGTTTACACAAGAGAAATTGTGCATTCACTGTCATTGCTTAGGGGATTCACATTCACTTGGACATTCAATTGGGAATGCATTCAGTTGCAGAGTGTTGCCGTTCAACACAAAGGCTGTGTAGCACAATCAATACATAACTCCACATATGAAGTTTTACACTATGCAACACTAATGTAAGATCTCAAACATTCATTTTAAGACCTATGTCACATTTTCAGATACCTTTTGTTTTTTAAAAACCAGACCTCTCTTTGGGGGTGTCTTTAAGCAGAGGTTGAATGGGCATCTTTCAGGAATGCTTTAGCTGTACAGCCGTACATGAATTGGGAGGTTAGACTAGATGGCTCGAATGTCTCTTTCACCTCTAGTATTCTATTATTTGGTTTTGTGCATCTGTAAGAAAATGTCTCATTAGACTGTCTGGTCCCTTCTGTGATCCCTCTGTGGAATCTGAGGAACTCTATCCTCTCTTTCAAATATATGTTGAAGACTAGTCTCTGTGAAATCTGCTTTGATGACACCTCCTTCTTTTGAGCTACAATGTCACTATTGCTTCCAAAACTGTGAATGGTATAATGCTGTATGTGTGTTTATATCTATATACTTACTTACTTAGGTGATCCCTCGTTGTCTGAGTAGGATTGTCTTCCAAGATCAGTGTACTGGCTGTGGGTCCGTAGGTGACTGTGGAGCTCTATTCTTGATCTGCAAGTTCTCCCGCAGTGAAGGCATTGGTTTCCAGGTGGAAGGCGGTCCCGGTCGGGGTTGGCTTGATGTGCCTTCCCCTTGGCATGTTTCTCTTTCACCCACCATTCATGCCTCTTCAATTTCTACAGCACTGCTGGTCACAGCTGATCTCCAGCTGGAGCACTCAAGGGCCAGGGCTTCCCAGTTCTCGGTACCTATGCCAGAGTTCTTAAGGTTGGCTTTGAGCCCATCTTTAAATCTCTTTTCCTGTCCTCCAACATTACATTTTCCATTCTTGAGTTCAGAGTAGAGCAATTGCTTTGGGAGACAGTGGTCAGGCATCCCGACAATGTGGGCGGTCCAGTGGAGTTGATGGTGGAGAACCATGGCTTCAATGCTGGTGGTCTTTGCTTCTTCCAGCATGCTGACATTTGTCCGCTTGTCTTCCCAGGAGATTTGCAGGATTTTTCAGAGGCAACGCTGATGGAATCATTCTAGGAGTTGCATGTGATGTCTGTAGATAGTCCACGTCTCGCAGGCGTATACCAGGGTTGGGAGGACAATGGCTTTATAAACAAGCCTATTGGTAACCCTACGGATGTCCCAGTTCTCAAACACTCTGTGCTTCATTCAGAAAAATATTGCACTCACAGAGCATCCTCCTAGGACCTTTTCCATTCTTCTGAACAAATGAGAGATGGTTGGTATTCTGTATTCCAGTCAGACATGTGTAACTTAGCATTACATATCCAGAACTGCTCCATATCCTTATAGACCCATGATTGTGACTCTATTGCCACTATAGACTATGACCATCACAAGCAGTTGTTGTTCACTCGTTCAGTCATTTCTGACTCCTCAAGACCTCATCACAAGCAGTACCCCATTGCAATTCGTTATAACCATCATTCACTGGCAGAAGGGGTGTGGAAACATCATAAACCTATGCTTTCATCATGAACAGAATGGACTCATTTCATTCAATGCAGCAGGGGATTGGTCAGGGGATGCTACTTGGTTGCATATGTGTAACTAAATAGAAGCTGAAGACTAAGGGCCAATGTCTTTAAGGAAATGGCAGTCCTTCTGCACATCATTGCCTAAATAATTTATTGGATTGATCTAAAATGTTGAAGCACAAGATCTCTTCTGACCTTGGAAGCTAAAAAAGTCAGCTAAATGTTGTAGACTATATTTTAGATAAATGAACTGGCAAAATCACCTCTGAATATTACTTGCCTTAACAATCCCCTCAGAAATCCATGGGGTCACTATTAATCAGCAGGAAACTTAAATGCTCATATACACCAAGCCATCACATTCCTTTGGAAAACCACATTAGCTGGTTTTTAGTAGATAAATTGTTTTGTGGGTAAAGAACCACTTCACAGGTATAATATAAATTTTACACTTGTAGTGTATTAACTAAGCAGAATTGCTATTGGGAAATTAAATTTTGAAGACAAAATCTCCCAAAACAGCAGTAAAAGGAAGGTGTTTGGGGGAAGAACATATTTTTTTATTTTTAAAGAAACCTCAGAAAGCTATTAAAATATGTAGAGCATAAAGAAATTTACCCAGTGTTGAGATATTATCTAACGTTGCTGCAATTTAAGACAAAGACTCTTATTTCTAAGGGCATTTCTCAAGCAGAGAAAATGTGGATTAACCTGTAAAAGTAGCTCAATTCTAATGTAATAAAAACCCAGGAGACAGCTGGCTCAGTGTGCAAGACACTGTCTGTATCAGAGCTACTAGAATAATAATAAAAGAAAAATTGTTGTAACTTCAACAGAGTGACTTGCAGAAACAGTGAGCTAAAACTTAAACTCTTTAAAGTCCTTTTCATGTCATTGTGAGAGACTTCAGTTTGTACTTATGGTATATATTCATGTATAAGTCTAGAAACGTTAGTAAAAATGTGACACACAAAAGTGATTTAGCCCTAGTACTATAAATTAACTCTTATCAAAAACCATTCCCACTGGCGAAATGCAAGAATTTAGACCATCCTGAGAGACTTTAAAAGAAGCACTGACTCCCTGTTTGAAATCAAACAGACGTTCAGTAATTTCACATGGTTTCAGTATAGGTAAACTAGAGAGCTTTTTAAGAAAGGTAACAAGAACGGATTCACAGAAAGAGCCTCTTTTTAGGATAAAATTATGAAATCAGAAAACAAAACAATTGCCAAAATCTACAAAAAAAGCTTTTAGAATGGACCACAGAAACAGAACAGAGAAAAGAGTGTATGACCAAATGGGCTGAAAATATAGGCCACCCAATAAAATTAAGAAAATGGGGGGGGGGGGGGAATCTGGAACCAGAAACTTAAACAAATCTATGTATACAACTTAAGAGAAAACTGGCTCAAAATGATATACAGATGGTATATTACTCCACAAAAATATCAAAATGCTATAAAAATGCTTCAAACAAATGTTGAAAATGTGAAGAAGTAGGTACCTTCTTTCATACCTGGCGGACTTGCTCAAAAGCTAAAAAAAATCTGGAATAAGATACATGGGGACATACCAAAGATTCTACAAATAAACATCCAAAAAGAGCCATAGTACTTTTTATTAGGAATGCTAGACCTAGATAAAGACAAAAATAAAGAGATATTATTCAACTACCTGGCAATTGCAGCCAGAATAGTATATGCAAAGAATTGGAAATCGAAAGAAGTACCAAAAAGAGAACAATGGCTAAATAAGGTTCATTATAGAGATAATGAACATGAACATTATTGGCTATTTCTGAATCAAGGAATATGAAAATAAATGAATTGGGACCTGGTCAAAGATCACTTCAAACAACTGAAAATAAATCTTATAATTTGAAGAAAGATGATCACAAAACAATATATGAGACACTGGGGAGTACAAAAACTATTATTTGTGATTTTATTAGAAAAAGAGTAAACAACCACCAAAGCTTAGATGGAAGTCGACAAATGTGTGTGTGTGTGTGTGTGTGTTGTATTACTCCATCTTCTATATCTTCTTTCTGTCTTTATTTCCCACTTTCTCAAAAATATTTTGTTCCCCTACTTTTTATGTAAAAGAAAATGTTTTTTACTATTGTTTTTCATCTAGATATTGTTAATAAAAATCCATTTAAAAAAGAAATACCCCAGAGAGTTAATTAGATAAAAACATACTTAACAAGAATTCTTCTGTGAACTACAATTCTTAGAACCTTCTGGTGAAGCACTGACCATGTTGTCTGCAGGTTTCTGGAAGTTGGACTTCAAAAATTAGTAATAGTTCAAACTATATAGCTGGGGCTTCACTTTTAAATATTTCAACATTACTTCATGAGTTTACTCACTTTAGTGGACTTGAAGTTAAAGAAGTAGACTTTTAGATAACCTATATGAAATTTTCTTCAACTTGTAAACTTGTAAAAACATGGAATATGTTAAAAAAGGTTGTAGGCTGTTCCAGTTTTGCATCATTTAAGAGTGATCCATGATGTTGATGATTAGATGGCCCATTTTCAGTGTCTTCAACTGTTCACTGGTCTCAATTCATTTCAAAGTTGTCCCTTCAAAGAGGTGTCCAGCATTAGCTCCACAGTGTAACAATTATTGAATTTGGTCTCTATTTCCATTAGGTTTGTTCAATGAATTTTAAAAGCTGACTTGTCATCATTGGGCAGAATGCCTGCTATCTATACCTACAAAGCTCATTAACAAAACTTTGAGAATCACTAGATTTCCAGGATCAGAAGAAAGCACATTCCCTTTCTGTTGACTAAAAAATGTCCCCTGTTACAATTCATGGGGTGGATTCACTCTGCAGTAGAATCCTAGAATTCGAAAAGACTACAAGGGCAACCTAGTCCAACTTTCTGTCATGCAAGAATAAACAATCAAACCACCCCTGATAGATGACCTCTGCTTAAAACCTGCAGAGAACGAAACTCCACCATACCCCAAGGCAGTGTGTTCTACTTTTGAATTTTTATAGCACCTTCAGGAAGTTCTTCCTAATATTTTGGTTATCGATTTCTCCTTCCTTGTTTTCCAGATCAAAATACAGTTTATGTGGTTTAATTATTCTGTAACCTACCTCGAGTCACAAGAAGAGGTGGGTAAGAAATAAAATTACTATTATTATTATTATTATTATTATTATTATTATTATTATTATTAAATATCCCCAAGGCTGTTATTTACCCAGTGTGGGCTTTTACGCTTGGCAGCCCTATCAATGAGATACTTTGAATGCAGTCTGTAATTAAGAGCCCTGTTAAGATCTTGCAAACTAAAGAGGGATGGGGAAATCGAGGTCCCATAAGGATAATGCTCTGCCAGGGCTAGAAAATGTGAGATCCTCTATGTTTTGCAAAACTCCAACTGCACATAGCAGGCCCCAGTACATCCATTTTCCTCTCAAGTCCCTCTTAAAATTTAAGCAGGAAATCATGTCATTTCCTGTTGCCATTTTGAAAGCAACTGCAGAGGAAAATGCTATAGCATTGGGTTCCTAGGTGCTTGAGTAGGTGCGGATATTTTTATATGTTTTCATGCATTTTGAGCTTCCTGAAAACACTCCTGCATCATACTTTGAAAATTATGTTGAGGGTTTGGGAATTGATTAGAAGGTTTAGAGTTACAAAGATCACATCCAGGGACTGGATATGTCCCCTGGGCTGAACTTTGCTTATCCCTGATGTCATGTTATGCTCCATCTCATTTATCTAGGCTCTCAGCTCAGATATCAAAATCACATTCTGAAGCAAAGCAGTCAAAGAAAGAGTTGCTCAGGTTTTCATTCTGTATATAGAGCAGTACCAAAAAACAAACTTGCGGATTGAAAATTTCACAATTTTCATGTTTTCTCCCACAGCTTATCATAGCAAGGTAAACAAAAAAAGAGTGCTCTAAGAGCTTATGAATTCAATACGCACCTGACGGATGGTTTACAATTATTCTTCCATGATGCCACACTTTTACTTCCAGGGAAAATTCAATCTGGTGGATCTGAAAAGGGGAAAGCCAACGTCTTTTCTCTTTATCCACTTTCTTGACACAGGTTTGACTGCATACAAATGGTCCACAATGCTCAACAAATGCATAATAGGCAGCACATACCATGTTCACATCCATCATTTTTGTGTGCATATGTGCCTATGTGTGTTTTTTTAAAAAAGATTTTCTGCACAGATCATCACCTTTAACTGATGCCAGGTCTCCCCAAACTGGTGCGGATGGGCAAAGTAAGCAAAACACTTTAACTCCTGTCAAGCATGCATCATAAATTCCTAATGGCTAGGAACTAAATAAATCCCATGGTGCATGCAACATAAATCTCCGTCTGTGCGTGCGAGTGATCCAAGTCTCCAGGCTGCTGATGTGCAAAAACACCTATTTGGAGCACTCTTCCAACGAGAATTCATAAATGCTTACAAATCTATGTTGACTCTGAAAAATGGTTTGGATGGCAACCATTGACCCCTCTACCTTCTTTCAGATCAAACAAATAATTCAGAGAAGGAAAAGTCTATCTTTCTCAGATATCATTTTCCCCCTGTGGAATGAGTTGTGGAACAAAGAATTCAAAATAGCTTAAAAGATAGATTTTTTTTATTTATTTCGTATCAAAACCATTGCATAAATTAGTATAAAACTGATAAAAATAGAAGGAGCGCAGGTGGCTCAATATCTTTTGACCAAAAATGGGCAACAGCAATGACATTGTGTGTAGCCTCCAACAACTCTTCCTCTGTACATGAGGCAGGGCACAGTGGACAAGCATACAGATGCGGAGTTGTCTGGTCTGCTCCACAGTCACACAAGGTGTGGGATTCTTTTAGGTAGTGCCATTTTGCCAAGTTGTCTTAGTAAGAACAGGTGGGCAGGGGGGCACACCATTGGTTTAGAATGCTGAATGGTCAGGACTTCTTTCCACCCACATAGCAACTGGAGCTGGGGGTTAAAATCATTCTGGAGCCGATCTGGAATTTGACAATCAGGATAAAAGGTCATTGTAGATGGGCCCCATGTCTAACTACTTTTTCTACTCTATCTGTCTATGCTCCCTCTGTAATTTAGAAACCTGAAAAATCAGTGTATTTCAGATAAAACATATTTGCTATTTATAGAAACATTACCTTGAATGCAGCTATGTGTTTAAAGGAAAGTGTTAAGTTGGACACACAATTGTGATAAAAATAAATTGAAATAAAATGAAGGGATTGGCTTAAAGTGACCATCTGAAAGAAAAGGTGTCACAATCGCATGTGCACAATTTTGGAGCATTTTGGAATTCAGGATAAGGGATGCTCAACGGTATACTCCTTCAGAAGAGCCATTCGTGCAGAATATGAGTCAATATGGTTCCCAAAAGTTCACAATAATATTTATTTATCATTTGATGTCGGTTTTACTATAATTAGTGATATGAAAGGCTAGCAGCTGCAGTGGCATATGTAGAGAAGGGAACATTGGAAATTTGGTAATTGCAAATAATGTGAAGTTACAGCTGAAAAACGGTTAAGTACAAGCTAAGCAACATTTAAAGTAATAGGTTGTTATAGATTTTTATCTCAATATAGTGAAGAAGTATCACTACAGTTAATTGCAGTCTTCCTTTAGTTAAATATGCTTGTGTTTGAAAAAGGAAATGGTAAACAATGTTGTAGCCTCAGTAGAGGGAGGCTCTCTGCCAAAGTTAGAGCTCTATTCTTAGTAAAGGCCATTTCAAATATCACTTTTTTCCCTGCCAGATACCCTTTAAAAGACATCTAAGCATTGTGCTCTGTTTCAATTAATACAATCTGAAGAAAACTCTACAGAAAGGCCCCCATATCCGTGTGGGATACATTCCCGGCCTGCCTCTGGTAACCAGAAACTCCACATATGACCAAACACCATTAGATTAACTCACTTTTGGTCCCACCAGGCCATAGAGTTGCAGTGGATGTCTGGAAGGCCTAGGAAATTCTAAGAAAGTCCATTTACCCTTGCATTCTGGTAAGTAAAGCTGCAGTTATGGCTTGTGTGGGTACAGAGATTTCACTGTATGCCATAATAAATTGGCATTTAGACTTAGAGAGAAAGGAAAAGTAGATGATTCCACAATGCTATCTACTAGGCCTGGGTAACAACGGAAAAATTTGTTTCTAAAATCGATTCGTTTTTGGGGGGTTTTTGCGTTTCGATATTTAAAAGAATTCCGAAATTTTTCTTTTAAAAAGTTCAATATTTACGAAATTTCGTAAATGTAAAAAAATTACGAAACATTAATGAAACAAATACGAAACAATAACGAATCGATTCGTTAATGGCGGACGCGACCGCAATACGCTAAAAAACCTCCAAATGGGACAGGGGGAACTTCTGAAGCTTCCCTCTCCCTCTGTTGTTGACTGTTGGTGTGATATTATATTTTTTTTCACTAATTAAACAAAAAACAACTATAAAACTTGCCCCAGACATGCGGAAATAATAACGAAACGACCTCAAACCGATAACGAAACGAATACATAACAAATCCGAAGCATTTACGAAACGAATTTAAAAATTCGTTTCGTTTTTAAGTTGCTCCAGAATGGTTCGTTATCGCTTCGTTATAAAAAAAATAACGAATTTTTAACGAATTACGAATTAACGAAACGAAACCGCCCAGCCCTACTATCTACCTATAGAAGGAGTAGCTATATATGGGAGGTCAGGCAGATGCATTCACCACCACCACCACCACCCAGGAAACCTTGAAGGGCTACACCCTCACCATGTTGATTCTTACAATCAGAAACTAGAAAAATGCTCCCTGCTACTTTCTAAAGGAGTGGAGGATTTTTTGCCATGTTTTTGAGGCCACCTGGGCTATTTTATGTCCAGTAAAGGACAAGAAAACAGGAAATGACCAGAATTCACTTCTGGTTTTTAAATGGCCAACACTTCTGGTGTTAAAAATGCCCCCAAACCACTGAGAGGGCATTTGGGGACAAAAATGATTATTTGGACAAAAATGTGGGGTGGAGATTTTTGGATTAAAATGTTTGGACCTCCTGTTATGCCACCCTTGATTTTTGGGGTGCCTACAAGCAGGAACTGAATTCAATTACAATTTCTGTCTTACCATCTTCGCCAAGTAATATACAAAGGCATGTTGAGCTGTGGGGAGCAGTTCTACTGAGTGATGTTCCAAGAGCCCGGAATCACAGGATTTACAAGGAGTTAGAACCTTCAAATATGTCTGGGCTAGAAGGCAAACCAGGAGGGAGGACTGATGAGCAAGGGACATAATTCTGTTATAGTCCTTCCTGTCCAGAGAGATCAGAACTAATCCAGGCACTAAGGGCAAAACCATAAACAATTGTTTTGATGTCTTTTTCAGGCCCCTTGTTCCCTCAAAATATGCAGTCACTACCACCAGTGTCCACTCCCACCTGGCCAACTCGTCATCCTAAACCATTCCCATGTCACAGTGAGAAAGCTGGGGCAACAAGGGGTGGATCCAGACCAGCCTTTATCCTAGGAGAATCCACATTGTAAAAACATGGATCTTCCTGGGGACCTGTTTACACACACCCCAGAAAACACACACTTTCTGGAGTGGGTGTCCAGATGCTCTTGTAGGACTAGCCCGCAAAAACATCTGGGAGCCCTACCCTACTCCCTTGATGTCTCCAGACCCCTTTGAAAAGTAAAATAAACTTACCCGGCCTCCAGTACACTCTTGGCAGCCCCCCCAACACATAGAAATTATGTGCCAGGAGAGTGGGGGGAGCAATTTTCCTCGCCCCCCCCCCAGTGCTCTCCTGGCGCATCATTTCTACATGCTGAGAGAGCTACTGCAAGAGTGCACTGGAGGCCAGGTAAGTTATTTTACTTTTTAAGGGGTTTGTGGCCTTTGGGGGAGGGGTTGGATATTCCCATGGTTTTCTGGACTAATTTGGTCCAGAAAATTGTGGGTATGGTATCTGGACTGCAGTCTAGATACCGGAAATTGTGAGTTTATCCCGCGCCTTCCAAGAAAGCGCAGAAGAAATCCACTATCTAATTTATTTGCTACAAACCAGAGTTTTCCAGGTTTGAGTGAATTAATTATTTATTGCAGGAGTTACCACAATAAAGGTACTGTCTGGATGGGCTAAAGGACATTATCAGGAGAGGAGCTGGTCTCAGAAGCAGAAGGGTTGTTGAAGGACTAAGAAATCTCTAGCTTCTTCTTCCAGCCACCTTCCTGTCCACACACCCTTCTTGTTCCCTTCGTTCTACTCTCTGGTACCCATCTAAAATGGCTTGATCTTGTCTAAATGGTCCCTCTGCTTGCCCTCTTGTGGATCTAGAGAAGGGATATCCCCAAACGTTTACTGTAAGGATTCAAATTTGGGAATCCCTAGGTTAAATTTCTTTAAAGTAAAGAAATTACTTTATCTCAGTAAAATAAAAATAATCCAAACCTTCTTGTAACAGTAACATTTTTCCAGAATGGATATCAATCCCCTCATTCTGCTCCATGAAATGTTGGCATATTACAATAGATAAAGACTTCCAAAGGAGGAGAGCCAAGTTTCTAAACTGCCCATTTCCAGTGCACAAATCTTCATTACTTGCTTCTCAATGGGTGACCTCACTGAAAGAATGTTGGTTTATCTCTCTTCTTCATTGGCATGTTGCCTAATAGTTCTTCTCAGCCCTTATTTAAACTACTGATTTTATTTTTTCATTTCAAATCTGCACATAGGGACATCTTGTTATGTGATCTAGAAATCCCTAAAATGATTTCACAGCTTTCCAAATTCATATTGCTCAGCTGAAATGAGGCCATTGTCAACAGCCAACTGGGTTTTAAAGCCGCCAATAATCAGCTGGGTAAATTGCCGTTTGTCGTCTTTTTTGGACTCCAGCTTCTCTGGGAGCAGAAAAACCCATCAGCAATTGCCTTGGGTATGATACACCCTGCTTAATTGCTATAACAATCAGACCCTCTGTGGTGCTTATAGAGCCGAGCAGCAAAGCCTTGAAGAAAGCAAATGAATATCGACTTGCCAGTGATGGAAATGATGCACCTCTGGAGGGCTCCTGATGTGAGCCAAAGACAGAAATGGAGAAGTAATGACACCAGAAAGCATGCTGTGAATAAAAAAGAAGCTGCAAGCTGTCAAGGAGAGAATAGAAACTGTTACTAAGTTGGAGGTACATTTATCTCACCTTTCACACCAAAGGAAGAAAAAGGGAATTGTTCCCTTGCAAGGGAAAAAAATCTATTTCCAGCCAGAGATGCTAATAAATGCCAATACTGTTAGTGGTGCAAGGAAACAAAAGCACGTTTTTCATCTTGATGTGTTTAGGAAAAGAGGGGAATTCATTTTTGAACCTAGTTATGAAATGGCTGGGTTCTATTTTTTTTTTTTTTTAGAATTGGTATAAGTGCTTGAGTGGATCTATGTCAGAAAAGAAAACCCCGTTTCCTCCACTTTATATGAGATTGCAGACTTCAGTATAGATGGAAGAATTTCTCTCTGTCTGTAATGTTCACATTTTTTAATGTAAACATTTATTCCGTCCAATTTAGGCATCAATGTGAAAACCTTTTGGAGGACTTTATTGCACAAAGCTGCTATTCCATGGCAGGAATGTGATCATCAATAGCAGATACATACCAGAATGAACATCTTCCTTATTTGCCCCTCTCTTTATTAGTACAATTGCCATGAATTGCCCCAAAATCATATTTTCACATATGCAACTAAATGCAATTTAATCATCTACTCTGTATCTTCTGGAAGTCCCTTTTAGCACATTTTGGTCACTTGGGCATCCAGTTCTTGATCAAAGGTGAAATCCAGATGAGTAGAATGAGCATCAGCACTCAATTTAAGCATTCTTAGCTACTGAATTCTCAGAATATTCACATGGGAGGATAAGCAAGCTTCCTGATAATATTAGATGTCATCACAGATAACATACATCCTCCCCTTAGGAAGTAATACATGTAAACTCAAAGAAACACAGATATTTGATTATACATTACATTGTATGTAAGGTATCAAACATTCATTACATTAAAGTATGTGGCAGATAACATGTTTCATCAAGATGGAACATTTATATTTCTACGTTTCTTTGGCAGGCTTCTATATAGCTACACATAGAGGAACATGATTCTTTATTAGGTAAGATGGGAATTTTATACAATATAATGTAGCCATTTATACACTAAAGAACACCATCACATCACTTGGGGAACTTTACATCTCTGAACAGGCTTCTGTCAGGAAACATACAGGTATTGCCATAACCAGCATAATGGGAAATATATCCATTTAGCATACTGAAATGTTTTTATTGGTCAAAAGATTAACTTGAGTTGGCATAAGGAGATAATGAAAAGAAGAATGGAAATATCTTTTAGCAGTCTCCAATAGACAAGACACTGTTTGATAAACAGCTATGACTATTCCTCATAGACCTGACATGCTGTCCTGGAATTCTGATTTGTGGGATCCTTATGGGAGGAAAGTGGGATATCAGTCTAATAAATAAACTAAATTAAGGCATCACCTTTTGTGGACTTTCTATTTCAGACCTCCATGCCACAGACCTTTAACAAAACATACACACTCGCACACACACATTTTAAAGAGGGAGTGAGAGGAGAAACCACTAAACTAATATATATACACGAACTCCAGTCTATGGCAGTGGTTTGAGCAGAGACCATTGTTTTGTGGCACACCATACATACTGTAACACTAGTTGGCATCCAAGTTACTCAGTGGGATAATGATGCCTGCTTTATTTAATCTTGGTCCTGGACCCATATTAATGCACTAGTCCAGTGGTTCTCAACCTGTGGGTCCACAGATGTTTTGGCCTTCAACTCCCAGAAATCCTAACAGCTGGTAAACTAGGTGGGATTTCTGGGAGATGTAGGCCAAAATACCTGGGGAACCAAAAGTTGAAAACTTTTGTTCTGTAGGTTCACCTGTCCATCCTGGCTTATACATATACAACCTGTCTCCCGCCTTTGTTCCTTTAATTATTCTTTATGACTATCATAGAGACTGAAATCATCATATTTTTTTCATTTCTATTCCAATTCACACTTCTCTTCTTCCCTTCCACCCACACATCCACACATCTGATGAAGTAGACCAGGGTCCATGGAAGCATACGCAAGAAATTTCTTTTTCTCAGTTAGTCTCAAAGATGCTGCAGGATTCCTTCCAATCTTTTTATGCTTAAACAGGCTAGCATAGCTGTGTCTTTGAATCCCACGACAAAATTCCAGCACTCTTTGGTTCTGACTTGCTTAGAAATTCAAATATAATATTTCATCATCCAGACTTTGCCTCAAGATATGCTTAAGCCAAATATGGGGGCTACAACTTCAAGGGACATGGAAATCATGCCAAAGGAAGCTTTTAACACATAGGTCAAAGTGGGCAGCTTCTAAAGTAGATTTTAAAATTAAAATGTTTGATCCCCAAAGACCTATATGAAGAACGTGACCTCCTCCCACTCTTATATATTCCCTCTGAGTTTTTCAACAGCCTCCTTTCCTTCAGCCAAGTTGCACTAAAGTGCCCTTGAATGTTATCTTGCAAACTTTCCTTTTATTTTTACCATCCTCTGATATATATATATATATATATATATATATATATATATATAACCTTAACTTACAAGTTTCTTCTTTTTGTCCAGTAAATAGCTCCAAAAGTTTCTGCAGTTACATTTCAAATAGTTACAGGCCCTTCTAATTATTTCAAATACTGTAACATGATTTTGCCCAGACTTTGAAGAAGAGATTTGAAACCATTAACAGGCTGAAATGTGCTGGACTTTTAAAAAAATCAGTACATTGTTCAATTATTGAATACCCTGAGATGTGTTTTAATAATAAGTTATGGATTTTTGCAATTAAGTAGCCATTAGTACACAATAACATCCCAAATTCTGATTTTATTTCAAAAGCATATAATCTCTGACCACTTGAGTATAAACTGACTCGAATATAATTATTATTATTATTATTTATGGCGTTTATATGCCGCCCTTCTCACCCCGAAGGGGACTCAGAGTGGCTTACAATATATATATTCATACAATATATTATATTATTAGCATAGTACAATATCAGTATTATATATTATATATTATATAAGCCAAGGCATCTAATTTCCACACCAAAAATGTGAAAATGTATTGACACGAGTATAAGCCAAGGGTCAGAAATGCAGCAGGTACTGGTAAATTTCACAATGAAAATAAATAGCAATAAAATTACATTATTAGTAATTATCAGTAGGTCAAATGTTTTTGAATATTTATATAAAACTGTAATTTAAGATAAGACTGTCCAACTCTGATTAAACC
This sequence comes from Anolis sagrei ordinatus, assembly GCF_025583915.1. NCBI lineage: Eukaryota > Metazoa > Chordata > Lepidosauria > Squamata > Anolidae > Anolis > Anolis sagrei. The sequence goes on from NW_026844366.1 coordinate 337,395,864, forward strand.
ATTATTCTAACCTTCTTCAATGTTAATGTGCTTATGTATCCTTCCAATAATAATAGAGTAAAATAATACATGTAATAAAAATAATAGAGTAAAATAATAAGAATGTAATAATAACAGTAATAATAGAGAAAAATAATAAATGTAATAATAATAATAAATAGAGAAAATAATAACTGTAATATTATTATAATAATAATAATAATAATAATAATAATAATAATAGAGTAAAATAATAAATAACTTTGACTCAAGTATAAGCTGATGGGGGCTTTTCCAGCCTGAAAAATTTGGCTTATACTCCAGTATATATGGTAATTCTTAGAGTGACTTGTCTATAGAAATACCAGTGAAGATTTATTCCCTCTAATTCTTTCACTTTTTTTCATTTTTAATTAGCCTCCTGGCAAGATTAGAAGATCTTTATATGTTACCCGTTTACCTTTAGATTTTCGTTCTCTCAACGACAAAGCTTCATGTGATGAAACTCATAATGACATTCCTGGCCACTGTGTTAATTTATATTTCCTCCATATTCCTAGCAAAGATGGTGAGATTATTGTTAAAATCCACATTTGCCTTAATTTTATGATACCACAGTTAATCATCTTAATTAATAATTTGTTTTGATTAGTTCTAGCTCTATTCTGCTAGAGAAAATTCATCATTGGACTGGATGGCCCATGAGGTCTCTTCCAACTCTTTGATTCTATATGGCATCTTAAAAACTAATACATTTCATTTGGCATAAACTTTGATGGACTCTACTCCATTTCATCATGTGTATTGGATGGAGTAGAGTCCATAAAAGCTTATGTCAAATAAAACTCTTTAGCATTTGAGCTATGGTCGATAGTTTTCCAGTGCTGCCTTAAGTATTATAATATGGATTGTGGTTGAGGGATTCCCCCCCCCCCCCAGCACACATTTTAACTTATTGCAAGTAAAAATGTGTGCTGTACACCAAGTAAGACTTGCTTGCTTTTTATCAATGGTGGTTGACAGTTGTTTTGCTGTCAGGGAATCTATCAACTTGTGTTTGTAGTTGTATTTTCAGACCAAATAACTTTTGTTTTTTCAGCATATGTTTTTGCTCATTGTAACCTTCCATGAGGGCCTTTTAGCTGAAGGGTGGTTTAGGATTTCCTCTCTATAAATAAATGAATACATAGTTTAGAAACAAATAACTCAACCAAACGCGAGGCTGCATTTCTCCAAGCTGTTCAATCCACTGAAGAAAAGAAGGTTTATTAATTTTACTTCAATTAAAAACAACATGTTCCTTTCTTTTCTGACGAAATGTTCAGATCTTGAGTCAGCAGGGAATCCTTCACACTAACCATTATAGCAACATTACTCCACTTTACGTCCCATGGCCTTATATGCTGGAACCTGAGATTGGCCGTTATGTTCTTGTTGTGTACATTCATATTTTTGGCTTATGGTGACCCCAAGATGGGTTTTTTCTTGGTGGAATTTATTCAGAGAGCATTCACTTAGCCTTTTATGGAAAGGCATGACCTTTTAGAGACTATAACCTTTAGGAAAACTAGAATCTCCATAACCTTTTGGAGAAAAAATGGCATGCGCAACCATTTGAAAATCATAACATTTTGTAAAAGTATGATCTTCCAGAAAAGAACCAAAAAACTTGTTTGAGTAAAACCTTCTCTTCAGTGATATATAACCACATGTACTTTTGCAAGGCAATTTGGATTTCAGTTGTTAGACTGATAACCTGGTTGTCTCTGATCTATTAGGAGTAAAGATTGTGCCAATGCACAAAATACAGCAGTTCATCAGAAGTGTTCTTTTCAGTGCCCAAAAACATCTACTCTCCCATAAAACATCTTGTTTCTATATCATACTCTCAAGAGATAAAAAATAAAGTAGACGTTTAAAAATGTAACATATTTGGTTTATTCAGAACCTTCATGTATTCAGCATACAGGTACATAACTTGTCATTCCAGTTAAAGATAGGTTTGAAGTAGTTTCTCTGTGCAGATAACACAGGGCATATTTCTTATAATCAACAGCAACATGAGTTTGCTCTTAACAGTCCAAAGTCTAATAGCATCTCTGTGTTCTGAGCTCTCAGCGGTCCCAAATCTGATTATGTGGTCTGCAGCCTCTCCCACAACCTCAAGAAACATAGAGTAAAGGGAAATCTGCATACCAAAACATACATATACAATACAGTAAGCAAACAGAATCATAACAAAACAAATTACTAGTGGAGGCTTGAAGAAGGTTGCTATTTCCAACATGATGACACCAATTTCTTGTTGGAATTTGATCAGAGAGTGTTCACCTAGCCTTCTTCAGTGAAATGAAGAGTGTGACTTTCTCAGGAGCACCCAGTAGTTTCCATGGTTGAGTGGGTATTTGAACCATGGTTTCCCAATGTCTCAATCCAACCCTCAAACCTCTATGCCAAACTGGCTGCATAGCAATGGCTCCAAATCACGGGAAAAAAGGATTCCACCTAAACATTCGAAAGAAATTCATGATGGCAAGAGATGTTTGGCAGTGGAATATGCTGTCTCTCAGGATGCTGGAGTCTCCCTCTCTAGAGGTTTTTAATCATGGGCTTGATTGACATCTGTCAGGGGTACTTTGATGCTGTGTTTCTGCATAGCAGGGTTGGGTTGAATGGCCCTTGGGGTATCTTCCCATTCTATTATTCTTTGAATTATAGTGCTCTAATTGTGGGGTCCAGGTATTCAGGATTTGTGACAACTAAAAGGAAAAAATCTTACTCCTAAAATGTTTCAGCATATTTTCTTCCAGAACATTGCTACAGAGTGCCCATCGTCATCATCATTTTACTCGATTTTTTTCTATTTAGATACCGAAGTCAACTTACAAACACTAAATATTGTACCCTTATCCACATATTCAATATTCACTGTTTCGCTTACCCATGCCCCAGACAGTATTTTCACCTCCTCTGAGAAGTGTCTGTGAGCCTCATTAGGTCCTTCAGTGAAATTCTATGGTTTGTTTCCAACCCAGGTATATAGTTAAAATATAGGGTTCACTATTATCCACCGTTCCAGCTATCCACAGAAGTATATTGGAATGTATCCCCTGCTGAATTGGGGATTTGGGGATAATCCTGTACAATTAAAAACGTTTACATAAAGATATACAGTTTAAATATTCTTATTCAATGGCAATTAAACAATACCTTGAATTAAAATCGGTTCATGAAAAAACAAAAAATAAAAGTAAGAACATGCCAAAATAGCATGACATTGAAAGCTCATACAGTCAGTACCTTAAAAGTCTGCATGAATACCATTAACTGTCACTTACTGACACTGTCACAGTAAGGAGGGAGCTATCCTAACCTCCCCAAGGAGAGAGCTCCAGACCTTTGGAGCAACCACCAAGAGGGTGTTCTCTGAAAAAGTGGTGAGACAGTGAGATCTTAGAGTACGAGAAGCCGTCCTGAGTCCCCCCCGGGGTGAGAAGGGCGGGGTATAAGTAAATGAAATAATAATAATAATAATAATAATTCATACAGGCATTACACAGCGTTTAAGGGGCCTGAAGCTGAGCCAAAATGGCAAAATATTAACCATGAACCACATGGGTGTGTAACTAGTAATATCTCCTAGCCTGATTCCCTGAAATCTACTTTGCCAGCCAGCAACTGTTGCATGAAATGGAAGTTTGTTCAGCTGGTGATCAGGGTGAAGAAAAACAACATTTCCAGCACCCTCCCATCAACAAGTGAGGTTACAACAAGGAATTGCAACAGAGGTCCTGCTTTTGATTGTCATGACCTCTCTTGCTGGTGGGAGGAGAATTGTCTTCTCCTGGTGGGAGTGGGGCATAAACATCACCCTCCTGCACCCTGATCACTTGACAAACAGACTTTCATATCTCAGTGCAGATCTGCCTGGTACAGTACGTTTGAGATGGCACTTACAATTGTGGCAATAATGCCATGATCATTATGTGTTGCTGAATACGGTGCAGTTATAGATTCATCACTCTAGGCTGCAAAAACATTACTTAAACATATAATTCCAGGCTATATATAATATTATCCTTTCCATGCAGACAATATAGGGAAAAATCACACTTACAATTAATAAAAGGTAAAGGTAAAGGTTTCCCCATTGTCTAGTCGTGTCCAACTCTGGAGGGTGGTGCTTATTTCCATTTCTAAGCCAAAGAGTCAGCATGTGGTCGGCATGACTGCATGGAGAGCCGTTACCTTCCCAAAGAAGCGTAACGGCACTCTACTTACATTTGCATGTTTTAGAACTGCAAGGTTAGCAGAAGCTGGGGCTAACAGCAGGAGCTGACCCTGCTTCCCGGATTCAAGCCACCAACCTTTTGGTTAGCAAGTTCAGTAGCTCAGCGGTTTAACCTGCTGGGCCATGAGGGGGCCTGATGAGGTCCCTAGACTACTGTAATATGCTCTCACATGGGGCTCCCCATGTAGGTGATTCAGAAACTACAGCTACTGCAAAATACAGCAACAAAAGCAACAATTCATATGATTAGCTAAAAATTATTAGAAAAATAGAAGAACAACAAGGATGGATTTATCCTCATGGTAAATAAGAGAAGTAGGCAATCTGCAACCTCTCTTAGATCTCATGAAGTCTTGTGGTTGAAGGGGATTGTTCCACCAGGATTACTGATCACCTGTTGAGCAAATTGTTCTGAAAACAAAGCAGAACCCCATTTTCGAGATTACTATTTACAAAAGTAGCCATTGGCTACCTGCTGCTGACAGAAGTCTTAATTCTATCCTTTAAATCCACTGCTGATTTAATATCATGCCAAGGTTTTAATCTACAATTACAGAAAGGCTGCCCAATGGATGCACATTGAGTATCAATTTCAATAATTACTGCTTTTAGCATTATTTATGAGTTGTTTTTGGACCTTATTCAGGCATACCAAAGCATAATTTGCTCCCATAGGCCTGACCTCAGGCATAGGCTCTAATTATCAGGAGTTAGCGGTAGCAAACAGTCAGACGGAAAGCAATTTTAGAAGCTGGGGCTGTCTAAACTTTTGCTCTCCTTTAATGGAGATGCCCAAAACCTAGCTAACCCTGATGAATTAAGCAATTTTGGAAAGCCGAGTTCTGCATCTAACAATCTGAACGGATAGACCACAGAGCCTTGAGGGTTGTCAGGCTGGATATTAGTAAGAAATATGAGCCTAGGAATTGGTACTGCTATGAACCTGACAAACAAAAGGCAGATTTGGTATCTCACTGGGATAATTCAAACACAAAAACAATTCTACAAAAGACACCCCAGAGTCAAAACATTTTCCTAACGGATAGAGAATTTTAGCCTTTAAAATAAGCCAGGGGAGTTCTCCCTTTTTACCTCAGTTCAGATATAGGGCTAAGAGTTGGCACTGACGTAGTTTTGATATCTGTTATATTAATATCTGATATTTCTTCTAGTGTTTGAATCAGGACAGGATATAAGATATGCAGAAGAACAGGATAATTACACTAAAATATCTCCCATTGTTTCAACATTTGTTATATTATTGCTGTGTGCCCTCAAGTCATTTTCAACTTATAGCAACCCTAAATTAAAAGTATCATAGCATTTTCTGGCACTGAGAGTATGTGCAGAATTCAGGGAAATCTGGGGGTGCACTTGGCTCATCTCAGCAGGATGATATGCTGAGGACCAATTTATTCTACCACATTGGCCATTTCTCTTTTTCTGAAAGACAGTTAGAGCTTTCATTATCTCTTGCCAAAGCAATAAGAAACTCCCGAAGAGCTATCAGAAATCCATATGGATCCATAATTCTCCTAGGGTCCAAGTTTTTAATTGCTCTGATTTCCTTTGAATCCAAACTCTATCATGTGCTGATCTGATATCACGTTATCAATAATCTGAGTGTGTCCTGTCATCATGAGATGATATCACATTATAGTTCTAAAGCAAAGGCCTGTGTTTCCCATTTTCCCAGTTTGTTCTTGCAGAATTCAGGGAAATGTTGTTTAAGGAAGCTAGAACCTCTCTCATTGAGAATTCTCAATGCTCCACCCTAAACTACATTTCCCAGAATTCTGCAGGAGCAAACTAGGCAATTGGGAAATGAGGACCTTCACTTTAGATTTCTAATGTGATATTATTTATTTATTTATTTATTTATTTATTTACTATATTTATATATTGTCCCTCTCAGGCAACTTGGGGTGGTTTACAGTTGGTGCCAAGAACATAAAATACAATTTCAATACAATAAAAGCAATCAAGTAATAAAACCATGATAAAACATTAGGGTCTCCTGTTAAAAACATTGTCCAATCATATCATACAACTATTCCATTTGCCTATGTCTGTTACACTGGATTTAGAAATGCCTGCTCAAAAAGCCAAGTCTTAACTCTCTTTCAAAATGTTAGAAGGGAGGGGCCAATCTGATTTCCTTAGGGAGGATGTTCCATAGCCAAGGGGCCACCACTGAGAAGGCCCTGTCTCTCGTTCCCGCCAGCCGTACTTGTGACAAAGGCGGGACCAAGAGCAGGGCCTCCCCAGATGATCTTAAAGTCGATCTTATCATCCATAATAATCTCATGATGACAGGACACACTCAGATCACCGTCATGTTGCCCAGCACAGAAAACTAGTCCAGAATGTGTTTTGCAGCATGGGTGGACAAACCCACAGGCATCTTGGAGGACATGAAGTTCTGAGTCACTCCCAACAGAATGGTCTCAGCATGGATGCTGGTATCCCCCAGCACAATGAGATCAATGAGCTCAGAAAGAGAGATGCTTGAACAGTGAGGTGTGTGGTATAGCAACTGAATCCCCATTCTGTATTAGGCACCTACGTTCAAATACTTACACTCAAACCCAAAACATTGTTAGACAGGGTATCTGGCAAGGGAAATGGAATTTCAGTGGACCACTTCCCTGCCCCAAACTGGAATACAGAGAGCCCAGGCAGACAAAGTAGAGAGGGGTTAATCCCTACCCCAGGTCACTGTAATACATGCCATGTTGGTGTTATCATCCATAATCAAGTCCTGAATCAAGGTTGCTTTTCCATTCACCAACCTAACAATAAATACTGTAGCAGCATTTTCTACCCAGGGAGCTGTTGCCAAGACTGTAGAGTTACGGTGTTATGATTCCACTGCAACTGGCATTACAGCATCCTATGTAATCTTGGAATTTGCAATTTAGAGAGGGATAAGTGAAAGATCTGTAATGTTTCAAACTCCAGGATCCATAGGATGGAGCCCTGGCACTGGGATTAGACTGCTGTAATTGTGTAGCCTGAAAGGCCCCTAGATCCATTTGCTTCATATTGGGTAATTTTGCTCTCACCCCACCCCTCTACCCCATGATTCACATACATTTTTTTTAAAAAGCAAGTGGATGCCAACAAATATTGGCAGGAAGTTTCATCTTATATGTATTATTTATTTACTGTTTAATTGCACTTCGTTTCATGTTATAACACTGCCTATGCAGGCATGGGAGCTATTGATGGCCTTTTGAGCTTCCTTTGAGGTTAACCAGGGTTGCTGTTTAATCATAATCTTTTTTTAAAGCTTTTTGAAGTGTGTTTCAAATCCAAGGATAACAGGGGAACCTTGCTAACCTTCACTGTGGTTAACACCAGTGCAGATTAATTGCTTTTGGGTAGGAGAAGGGCAGACACATGCCACGGGGAAAGAAAGGACTGCGAGAAGAAAGGCTGAGGGTGAAAATTCATGCTGTGTTAAATGTGTAACATGCAACTAACATTTGCATTCTTTTTTTCACTGTAGAGTAGAGTTATAAAAACAACATAATCTCATTTTTCTTATCCTCATCAAGAAAAGATTATTTCATTGCACGGAGATCCTTTGTCAAGAAAATGATCAACTTAGAATAATAGTCGCAGAAGAGAAGGGATTTGCCAGCCTTCTGCAGGAAAGCCTGGGATACCCGTGATAGGAACGGGCAACTTTTTATGTGTGTTTTTTCAAAAACTTTTGAGAAAATGGCATTCATAATCTTTTGGGAAACCAGAAATCTTTTGGTCAGGCATGATCTTGTTAGAGATCATAACCTTTTTTAAAAGAAGACCTTCCTAAAAAGAATGGGGAAAAACGCACTTGAGCCAACCTTCTCCTTAGTGGTAAATAGCCATTAGTATTCATGCAAGGCAGTTAGGTTTCTCAGCTGTTAAACCGATATACCTAGATATCTGGGTTGTTGTAGGTTTTCCCGGGCTATATGGCCATGTTCTAGAGGCATTTTCTCCTGACGTTTCGCCTGCATCTATGGCAAGCATCCTCAGAGGTAGTGAGGTCTGTTGGAAGTAGGAAAATGAGTTTATATATCTGTGGAATGACCAGGGTGGGACAAAGGACTTTTGTCTGCTGGAGCTAGGTGTGAATGTTTCAACTGACCACCTTGATTAGCATTTAATGGCTTGGAAGTGCCTGGGGGAATCTTTTGTTGAGAGGTGATTAGATGTGCCTGATTGTTTACTCTCTGTTGTTTTGCTGTTGTAATTTTAGAGATTTTTAATACTGGTAGCCAGATTTTGTTCATTTTCATGGTTTTCTCCTTTCTGTTGAAATTGTCCACATGCTTGTGGATTTCAATGGCTTCTCTGTGTAGTCTGACATAGTGGTTCTGAGAGTGGTCCAGCATTTCTGTGTTCTCAAATAATATACTGTGTCCAGGTTGGTTCATCAGGTGCTCTGCTATGGCTGATTTCTCTGGTTGAAGTAGTCTGCAGTGCCTTTCATGTTCCTTGATTCGTGTTTGGGCCACACTGCGTTTGGTGGTCCCTATGTAGACTTGTCCACAGCTGCATGGTACCTAGATATCTCTTTGAACAGTTAGGAACAAAGATATGCCAATGCACAAAAAACAGCAGAGTTTCAGAAGTGTTATTTCAGTTGTGCAAAAACATCTACTCTCCCATAAAATATATTGATTTTAAATAGTGCTCTCAAGATATGTAGACTTCTTTAAAAGTACCACCGTTTGTTTACTCACAAATTTCATGTATTCAGCGTACAGGTACATTGCATATCAATCCAGTTACAGATGGATTTAAAGTAGTTTCTTTGTGTAGATAACACAGGGCATCTTTTTTTATAATCAACAGTCCAAAGTCTAAAGCATCTCTCTTTTCTCAGAGTCTAATAGAGTCTCTTCTCTAAAGCATTCTGTTTCTTACTTCTAAAATGGAGTCTGAGATCTGAAGAAGTCCCAGATCTGGTCACATGGTTTCCAACCCCTCCCACAACACATAGTTAAGGAAAAGTGCATACCAGTACACACATATACAGTACAGTAAGCAATCTGAATTATACATACAACAAATCACTAGTGTAGGAAGCTTATAGAAGGTTGTTATTTGCAACAAAAACAAAGAGTTCTGTGCAGAAAATTTGTGTCTTGTCAACATCCTGTCCCGCAAAAGAAATGAGTGCAGAAAATTGGATAAAATGTATTTACACTGATTCTACACAATAAACTTTCTTTCTTATTCAAAAGCCAGGGATTTTGCACAAAGCTTTGGCTTTTTGTCAAGTAAATACATTGGGGGGGGGGGGGAATTTCAGAGGTCCGATAAACCATCAAAATGCTTTTTAAAACTTCTGTTAACCTCACACAGCAGGGAGAGAATGCTTCCAATTTCATTTGGCCTGATTTAAACACAGATTGTCCATCCATGGATTAAACCATTCGCAACATGAAAATATTCTCCCACCACCACAAAAATAAAAATACAGAAAGCAAACATTGATTTTGTCATTTTATATGAAGTAAACCATTTTATTTCACTATTCTTTATAATAATGGAACATGCACTTTCATAGATTTTGGAAGCCGCAGGGGAGCCTGGAACCAAACATCAGGAGATATCAAAGGGCTTTTTGTATGTCAAGATGGAAATCCAAGACAGAAAGCAAAAATTTCCATTCCTTTTCTGCAGGAAACTAATCTGGATTAAATGAGTACATATAAAGAGACATCACCCACCTGAGAAGTCTGTCTTGCTAAGTGGACTATATAAGGGCTACCACAAAACTATGGAGGTGATAGAGTGTTGCCCTTTTTAGGACTTTATTGCATTTTATTGCATTAAAAGTCTAACCAAGGTAGGTAATGAACCCACTATTCCACTGTAGTCGCACTATCATTGAGATTGTACCTCTCTTCAACCATGTAATTGTGCCCATTCAACTATTTGTGGTCCTGCAATCATACTTCTGCATACTCATGTAACCAGCCTTCCTGCACTTCCACAAATGTAAAATGGACAGCTTTAGAATTGAGGGAAGAGGTGGGGAGAGGGTATTCTTATTCTTATTATTAACACCTTGCTTTTCTCTCTAAAAAGGATCTTTACCACCTGATGCCAGCATAGAAGCACACACGTACCCCTTGAAGCAATGTTGGTGGTGGGAACATTGCAGGATTAGAAGCTATTGATTGATTTCATTTGTCAATAGTGAGGGATGGGATAATCACAGGGAGGTAACAGTCTGGGAACAAGATGCACATGGTGTTGTGCAATTTATCTGCCTTGGTTAGACTTCATGTGTGTTTCAACAAAGAGAAACAGCTACAGGGCAGCCTTAAGTGAAATGTACCTGCATGAAAACATATTTAAGGCAGCATGTGGCATGTAATTTAACAAACCTAGTTTTTGCTATGGTTAACAGTGGTAAGTCTGAGTTACGGCTGCACAGTGTTACATTATGAAAGAACCTCATTCATATAGGAAGACCCAGACACATTGGCATTCAGTGGTTCTCCATATGCAGACAATATGATCTGAAAATATGTGATGTGCTAAATGGCATGCCATAAGTTCTCTGTGCCTTACAAAGCTGAGAACTTTTGATGGCACAATAGACTCAAATTAATGTGTCAAGAGTATCTGACAAGCTTTTAAGCAGATATATCTACATCAAGGACTCACATTTCCCATAGCCAGCCTGTCGTCCTTGATTATGTTTTGCTAGATCCCCCACACACATGCACAGACACACAAAGATGGCTTTGTTTATTAAACCCAAAATACCAGAGGCAGTTCGCTATGGCATTAAATTGGTTTATTTTTTGATTTGTGGAATTTATTTTCCATAAAACACATAATGGAAAGTAATTTAGAACAACATCACAAGCATTACCTATAAAAGAAAACCAAGAATAGATATCTTAGCAATGCGCATTAATAGTGACAAAGTCACCCAAGCAGAGAGGACGCTTGCATGAGGACAGATGCTTTGTTATGAATCCATGTTATATCACATTGTATTGTTTATCTAAAAATAGAAGTTTGTTTCAAATGGAGTACAAGAATCTTATCTCCATCAAGTTGACTTCAATGTACAGTGACCACATGAATGAGAAACCTCCAAATCACTCTGCCCTCAACAGTCTGTTCAGGTCTTGCAGACTCAGAGCCATAGCTTCTTTAATTGAGTCCATCCATTGAGAATGCGGTCTTCCTCTTTCTACTGCCCATTAGGATTCAGTGATACATTATTATACTACAGGATGTTGTCTAGTTCCTTCATAAGAACCCTTTCATGTTCTAGTTTCCCATTCAAATTAAAGATTGAGTTACAAGCTGGGTAGATGCAGGAAATGCCATGCATGTAGCATATCTGGATTTCAGTAAGGCCTTCGACAAGGTCCCCCATGACCTTCTGGCAAGCAAACTAGTCAAATGTGGGCTAGGCAAAACTACAGTTGGGTGGATCTGTAATTGGTTAAGCAGACGAACCCAGAAGGTGCTCACCAATGCTTCCTCTTCATCCTGGAAAGAAATGACGAGTGAAGTGCCATCAGCAGGGCTCCGTCCTAGGCCTGTTCAACATCTTTATTAATGACTTAGATAAAGGCTTAAAAGGCATGGTCATCAAGTTTGCAGACGACACCAAATTGGGAGGGATAGCCAATACTCCAGAAGAGAGGAGCAGAATTCAAAATGAGCTGAACAGATTAGAGAGATGGGCCAAAAATAACAAAATGAAGTTCAACAGTGACAAATGCAAGATACGCCACTTAGGCAGAAAAAATGAAATGCAAAGATACAGAATGGAGGATGCATGGCTCAAGAGCAGTACATGTGAAAAGGATCTAGGAGTCCTCATGGACAACAAGTTAAACATGAGCCAACAATGTGATGCGGCGACAAAAAAAGTCAATGGGATTTTGGCCTGCATAAATAAGAGTCTAGTATCTAGATCCAGGGAAGTCATGCTACCCCTCTATTCTGCCTTGATCAGACCACATCTGGAATACTGTGTTCAATTCTGGGCACTGCAGTTGAAGGGAGATGTTGACAAGCTGGAATTTTTCAGAGGAGGGTGACTACAATAATCAAGGGTCTGGAACAAGCCCTATGAGGAGCAGCTTAAAGAGCTGGGCATGTTTAGCCTGAAGAAGAGAAGGCTGAGAGGAGACATGATGAGGGCCATATATAAATATGTGAGGGGAAGTCATAGGGAGGAGGAAGCAAACTTGTTTTCTGCTGCCCTGGAGACTAGGACGCAGAACAATGGCTTCAAACTAAGGGAAACGAGATTCCACCTGAACATTAGGAAGAACTTCCTGACAGTGAGAGCTCTTCAGCTGTGGAACTCTCTGCTGCCCTGGAGTGTGGTGGAGGCTCCTTCTTTGGAGGCTTTTAAGAAGAGGCTGGATGGCCATCTGTCGAGGACGCTTTGAATGCGATTTTCCTGTTTCTTGGCAGGGGGTTGAACAGGATGGCCCATGAAGTCTCTTCCAACTTATGATTCTATGATTCTATGATAGAGCAAAGGTATGGAAAATATTTAACTATTTCAATGTCATCATAATCTACTCCAAGGTTAGGTAAATCACCTGTGGTCATTCTTCTTGTTTTCATAATGTTCATCTGTAAACCTCTTTGCACTTTCTTCAGTAATTGTTCTAAGTCTTCGCTAGTGTCTGCTCATAGCATGGTATCATCTGTGCATCTTAAATTATTCATTCTCTTTCCTTCAATTTTCACACCTCGGAGTATTTGCTTTAGTCTTCCAGTAGATATTGAGCATAGATCAGCTCTGGAGGATCTAGAGATTTCAGTCGAGGTCATATTGATGAAGTCCATGAATAATAAAATCAGCAAAAGTTTAACTTGTAAATGTAGAGGAACAACTGTAAAAAACATTTGCTCAAATTTTGCCTTAATACTGCCAGTTCTCACCATCCATCTGCCACTGCAACTTTTTTTTTTTTTTTTGCATTTATAGCTGTATTAGAATTGGCTTCAAACATTCATCTTAGTCCGTCCTCCCCAAAAGTTTGAATAGAAGAGCTTTACAAACATTATTTGATCATGGAAAGCCCCATGGAGGGTTGTACCATTGCTAAAGAAGCTGTGTGTCACCAGCTTTTCTTGTTTTAAAGAAATGAAGCTTCCCCACTGTTTGAGGCAAGAGCTAATCTTAGAATGTTTCTTCCAAGAAGAATGAATACAGTTACACACTGAAGTCATAAAGGAACAATAGGAAGCTGATGCTGTGGTTAATCGTGCATCAAAAAGGTGACAATGCTGGGCAAAGTTGAAACCAAAAAAAGAGTGAATTAAAGTCTGTTGCAGGCTGTAGAATTAATGCAGTTTGACACTACTTTAACATAGCTCAAAGCTATGAAATCATGGGAGTTGTAGTTTGGTGAGGCACCATGACGGTCTGGCAGAGAAGACTAAGGGCTTTGTAAACTTACAACTCTAAGGATTCCATAGCATTGAGCCATTGCTATTATAGTGGTGTCAAACTACATTAATTCTACAGTGTAGATAAGTGGTTCTCAACCTGTGGGTCCCCAGGTGTTTTGGCCTACAACTACCAAAAATCCCAGCCAGTTTACCAGTTGTTAGGATTTCTGGGAGTTGAAGACCAAAACATCTGGAAACCTACAGGTTGAGAACCACTGGTGTAGATGCAGTTTCAGTCAGGGGCACTATCAGTGTCCTGTGTTTGCAAGACCTTGCAATAACAGGTTCTCTTGGAAGTTTCTCATTCATAACAATGGCATAAGTCAAAGCTGACTTGATGGCATATAACAGCAGTCATGCACCATAAATAGGAAAGTGGGGAGGAGGGATCTAACAACACCTTCCAGATTAACTTGTATATTTCACCATAAACTTTAATGGACTTTACGCAAGCTCATTAAGACACATGAACTGAAGTCTCTTTGGACAAACTACTCTACAAACAGATGGCAAGCAGGCGGAAGGAAAAGTATACCATGAATAGATTTGCCAGGCTCCTTGAGGGGAAAGTCATTCACATTTGCTCAGAATTTTGTATGAATGGCTTTTCTAGGCATGCACTGGTAACATTTCAATCACATTCTTGCCATGCACTATACATAGGGCCACTCTTGAAGACAACTCAGAAACTGTAACTAATACAAAATACAACAGCTAGATTGCTCAGTGGAAATTAAAGCAATTTGTCTTTTAATCCAAGTTCTCAATTAATTGCACTGGCTATCAAGATGTTTCTGGTCTAAATTCAAGTGGTGCAGCTAGTTAGTAACCAACTCCATTAAATCACTACTGACCAAGAGGTCATGAGTTTGAAGCCAGCCCGGGTCTAACAGTCTAGCTTGCTGTTGACCTTTGCAGCCCAAAAGACAGTTGCATCTGTCAAGTAAGAAATTTAGGTACCGCTTTATGCGGGGAGGCTAATTTAACTAATTTACAATACCATAAAACCTTCCAGCAGTGTGCAAAAGAATGAGGAAGTACTTCATCAAGGACTCGGTGTTACGAGTGGATAGTGAAGCTGCAGCTCTCCCTATGACTGGAATCAAGAATACCCTCATGAAGCCGGAAAGCTGTAGTGTTTAATTGCCTCTGTGTCTGTCTATACATGTTGTATGTCTAAATGGTATTGAATGTTTGCCATGTATATGTGCATTGTAATCTGCCCTGAGTCCCCTGTGGGGTGAGAAAGACGGAATATAAATACTGTAAATAAATAATAAATAAACAAAACCCTGCACAGCTTGGACCTCAATAGTGAGAGAACATCACTCTCTCTATATGTCTACCAAACAACTGAGATCTATTGTAGTGACCCTCCTCTCTGGGCCACTAGTAGAGGAAATACATTGGGGGAGGACATGGGGGAGGACATGTGGTGGCACCCTGTTTATGGAATTCTTTCTCACTGGAGGCCCAACTGATGCCAATATTGGAATCATCAATGTTTTGATACCAAATAAATTAATTAATTGAATTTATTTAAAAAACCTTTTCCAGGGTGTTCGGAATTGTGCAAGTTCAAAGCTTTAGAAGATTGGGAATAGTTGGCATTTATGTTGGTAGCAAAGTCTTGTCCTTGTATTTCCCTATCATTCAGGACTAAGCCAATTTTTCGGTGTGGCCCCCATACTACTCCAGAACAAAAGGTGCTCTCAAATGTCCTCAGACATCTCATTTCATAAAATGGCCTGTGAAAAACATAATATAGCAAAAAGTTCCCTAGATAGATAGATAGATAGATAGATAGATAGATAGATAAGTGCAGACCTACAAGATGTCCTGGAGTTCATGATAGACTGTTAACTGTTATCCAGAGGAGTTTTTCTTCAGCTACCCTCAAATTGTGGAATAACCTGCCAGAAGAGCTTTGACAGCAGATAAGCCATCAGAGTTTGAAAAAGCATTAAATCTCTTCCAGTATTCTTAATTGGATGGTTTTTAAGTTGTAAGTTTTTAAATTATAAATTATTTTAATATGTATGCTTTTTAATTGCATTTACACACAAGAACCAATAATGTTGGCCAATTGCTGTTGTTGTTACATGCCTCGGACTCTTGATGTAAGTCATGTATCATGACACAATGCAATCTGAGTGACCGAACCCTTTATTTATGCTGTCAGATTGGCTCTTCAAGGGAGGCATCCTTAAATATCCTAAAATGCACATTACTGCCCAAAGAAAGAAAATAAAAACGACCAATTTATAGAATTGGACATAATGAGTTAGATGACAACGTTGTTTGTGCGCATTCAGAAGACCTACAAGCCACTCTAAACACCTTTGCAGAAACATACAAGAAGCTCGGCCTGTCATTGAACATTGAGAAAACCAAAGTGCTCTTCCAGCAGGCACAAGCCAATACATCTGCAATGCCAGAAATACAGCTTAATGGCGTAATGTTAGAAAACGTTGACCATTTCGGCTACCTTGGCAGCCACCTCTCCACAAAAGTCAACATTGACACTGAAATACAACACTGCCTAAGCTCTGTGAGTGTAGGATTTTTCTGAATGAAACAGAAAGTGTCCTCCCAACCCTTCTCTACGCCTGCGAGACATGGACTATCTACAGACATCACAGGCAACTGCTGGAACGATTCCATCAGCGTTGCCTCTAAAAAATCCTGTGAATCTCTTGGGAAATGTCAGTGTGCTGGAAGAAGCAAATACCACCAGCATTGAAGTGATGGTCCTCCACCATCAACTCCACTGGACCGGCCATGTTGTCCAAATGCCCGATCACCATTTCCCAAAGCAATTGCTCTCCAAACTCAAGAATGGAAAACAGAATGTTGGAGGACAGGAAAAGAGATTTAAAGATGGGCTCAAAGTCAACCTTAAAAACTGTGGCATCAATATTAAGAACTGGGAAGCCCTGGACCTTGAGGGCTCTAGCTGGAGGTGAGCTGTGACCAGCAGTGGTCTAGAATTTGAAGAGGCACAAGTGGAGGGAAAAAGAGAGAAACATGCCAAGAGGAAGGTGCATCAAACCAACCCTGACCAGGAAAGCCTTCTACCTGGAAACCAATGCCTTCACTGCAGGAGAACAAGAATAGAATAGGGCTCCACAGTCACCTACGTACCCACCGCCAGGACACCGAATTTGGAGGACAATCTTTCTTGGACAACGAGGGATCATCTAAGTAAGTAAGGACTTAGATGTTTTTCTTATTAACTAGAGCAAAAGAAGAATAAAATGTATGTCAATAACATTAGACCTTTCTGGAGAGGGTACAGTCAATAAAAAAATGTCATACCTTTATATATTTTAAAAACATTTGAGGGGCTTTTAAATGAAATAATCAAATTTTATGTTATTATATTAACAATTTAATTGTTAATATGATTTGATATGAAAGAATGAAAGAAAACAGAGAATCAAAAGACACAAGTTACTTCTCAAACACTGTAATCATTTGCAACAAATTTCTTTTCCCAAGACCATTACATGCACAGGAATAAATTTGTTTAAAATAAGTAAAATTTTGACCAAGAACTGCACTTTCCAAAAATACCAATTTAAAAATATTGCAGTAATTAGAGAGGGGGAAAATATGAGTCTCATTCTCATCACTGTTCTCCCTATTGTACTAGCATTCCCATACCATTCAGTATCATGCTGCAATGGTTTTCAATCTTCGTGAACAGAAATGTGGGCATATTTCAAAATGAATGCCTTTTTCTAATACAGCCATAATGAAATGCCTTTTTTCCATTGACCAAATATCTTTGTGTTTATTTCACACACACATACACACACAATTAATTGCATCGATTTTTAACAGAAAAGATTCATGTTTCCTCTGAAATGCATTACAAATCATTCAGATGCATAGATTTGTGTGGCAAGAAACTTTCTGCTTTCCTCCTGACTTGGGAAGTGCCAATCTGACATTTCCATTCAGAAGCACAAATCCAATGAATTCCTTTTGCATTTTTAACTGTAAATGTACAAAATGTGCTTGCCCAGGTCTGACTCAATGAATGTGCATATTTAGGTATACCCATCCAGATAGGTAAGGCGAAAATAGTACTGACATATAATTTGTCTTTCCCTGTGGACATTCTCCCAAAAGCTATTATCCAAGATAATATGAATACAGTGTAAACCGCTCCATAAAATGCAAAAAAAAAAAATGACCAAGAAATATTAGCATGCCTCGCAATATAAAACTGCAAATGTTTCAAGGTCCTTCACTACAGTCAGGAAGATATTAAATTAAATGAGAATGAGATTTTAAAATTAATTTGTCTGAATTGAAATTTGTAGACTTCACTGCTACCTAAGGTGATCCTGACTTCTGGTTTTCAAATTGTCCATTATGTCCTGCTGCAAGAGAATGAAAGTGACCACTTCTACACGTTGCTTCACCTTACACTGTCGTCCATTTGATTTTCATGTACTTACAGTAGGAATTTTATTCACCCATTTTATTACTTATTTATTTATTTACAGTATTTATATTCTGCGCTTTTCACCCTGCAGGGGACTCAGGGAAGATTACAATGCACATATACATGGCAAACATTCAATGCCAATTAGACATACGACATATATAGAGAGACACAGAGGCAATTTAACATTCCAGTTTTCTGGCTTCATGAGGGCATACTCAATTCTGGCTACAGGGGGAGCTGCTGCTTCACCGTCCATTTGTGATACCGAGTCCTTTGATGGAGTATTTTCTTATTCTTTTGCCTGCTGCTGTAAGGTCCATAAAACCATCAAAAATTAGTTAAATTAGACTCCCCGTATAAAGCGGTACCTAAATTTCCTACTTGACAGATGCAACTCTCTTTCAGACTGCAAAATTTGACTGCAAGCTAGACTCATGGGCGGAAGCTCGATCCGACCCGGGCTGGCTTCAAACTAATGACCTCTCAGTCAGTAGTGATTTAATGCAATTGGCTATCAGGTATCTGCACCACAGCACAGTGGCTAAATTTTGTTTATTAAAAATTACAAAGTATAATGCACATAATTTTATGGCCTTGTAATGTCAACACAGTAGTAGACCATTCACTGTGCAAAATTATAGTGCTACTATTTCACTTCAACTGTCAAAGGCCACATCTGCACTGACCATTTAATCCAGTTTAATCCATGATCTTAAATTTTGTGATGGTTCATAACAAGAGATATGTTCAGACAGGTAGACTGGGTCAGAACCATTTAGGGCTTTAAAGGTTAAAACCAGCATTTGAATTGTGCTTGGAAGCTGATCAGCAGCCAGTGGAGCTGGCGTAACAGAGGGATTGTGTGCTCCCTGTATGCCGCTTCGGTGAGCAATCATTGGAGTAGTTGAAGCTTCCAGGAGGTTTTCAAAGGCAGCCACACATAGAGTGCATTGCAGTAGTCTATTCAGGATGTAGCAAGAGTGTGGACCACTGTGGCCAAGTCAGACTTCCCAAAGGTACGGGCACAGCTGGTGCACAAGTTTTAATTGTGCAAAAGCTCTCCCGGCCACTGCCAAGACCTGGGGTTTCATACGTTGCCATACGTTGGAAACAATTTGAAGGCACTGAGTTGCTGTGAGTTTTCTGGCCTGTATAACCATGTTCCAGAAGCATTATCTCCTGATGTTTCGCCCACATCTATGGCAAGCATCCTCTGAGATTGTGAGGTCTTTCAACATCTGATGATGCCTGTCACAGATGTGGATGAAATGTCAGGAGATAATGCCTCTGGAATATGGCCATACAGCCCAGGAAACTTAAAGCAACCCAGTTATTACAGCCATGAAAGACAACACAATTTGAAGGCAAATAACAACCCCGATATTCAACCTCTTACCATATACAGATTCCACTTGCCTATAAAATGGGATGGGAATCAGTCAGCCTTCCAAATGTGGTTTGACTGAAGCTCCCATCTTTCCTCACCATTGGCTATGCTAGCTATAGCTGATGGAAGTGGCAATCCTTTATCATCCAAAGGACCACATGATTATAAACAAAGAAATACATTTGCCAAAAATCTACAGAATTTTGCTATGGCTTCTTGTTTGGTTTGATTTCATGTCTTTGTGGTACCATTATTTTATGGTATTGAATTGGAAGGGTTATTCTGATTTTTGTATACTCCTTGGAGAAATTTCAGTCCTGAAAAAAAGGCACACAACTAATAAAGAAACAAAATGCAAGCAAAACAGCTCTTCAGATTAGAGAGGCATATTTATGGCATTGAATCAGTTTGTATGGTATGCACATTGCACAGTAAACATTTGTGAACTAAAAATGGATCTATAACAACCTAGGAGGCTTCCCTAGTTTCAGTTATCCTATGTTCCCTTTCATGCTTTGCTGCCTCATGATTGGTCCTTTGGGCTTTATTTGCTGAATAAAAAGAAAACATTAAGGCAATTATAATGTCCTTAACAAACCTATAATGAAAGAATGAAGATGAGCCCAGGACACAACCCCTAGAAAAAACAAATATATACACTGCCATTTCCTTCCAACCACTTCCAACTTACTCTTTTCAAATCCTTAAAGATTATATTTCTCTATTTATTTATTTATTTATTTATTTATTTATTTATTTATTTACTTATTTACCATTATGAAAATGCTTTTTATTACATCTGTTGAGAAATATAAGAGAGGGGGAGGGTCACAGTGCATCTTTGAGGCTCTCTTGGGAGCTCTAACAAATTTCAGTTTCTTAAAGTACAGACCACATATTTTCTTGAACCCACCTGTGCTCTGCATCTATCCCTTCCTGGTTGTGTCATAGAATCATAGAATCAAAGAGTTGGAAAAGACCTCATGGGCCATCCAGTCCAACCCCCTGCCAAGAAGCACGAATATTGCATTCAAACCAACCCTGACAGATGGCCATCCAGCCTCTGTTTAAAAGCTTCCAAAGAAGGAGCCTCCACCA
>NW_026844366.1:337416624-337556889 GCF_025583915.1 Anolis sagrei ordinatus
GCGGTATATAAGTGTATTAAATAAATAAATAAATAAATAAATACATTCACTTATGTTCACAGATGCTTGGCATGCTTCTGGTACTGCTACAGCGACTTTGAACAGCAATGGTTGTGCCTCCTCCTCATCTGGGAGCTGACTGACCACTATAGCATTGTTTTTGTATTTAGATTCTAAAGCAGAAACATGAACAAAGAGGGTTTTGATCAATAAAGCCTTACGTGCCCTCTGTGTAGGCCTGGCACTACAAGAGGCGGCCTGGTGCCAATGCTATCCCTCTATTCTGCTCTGGTTAGACCACACCTGGAATATTGTGTCCAATTCTGGGCCCCACAATTCAAGAGAGATATTGACAAGCTGGAATGTGTC
Organism: Anolis sagrei ordinatus; assembly: GCF_025583915.1. NCBI lineage: Eukaryota > Metazoa > Chordata > Lepidosauria > Squamata > Anolidae > Anolis > Anolis sagrei. Next base: position 337,416,994 of record NW_026844366.1, read on the forward strand.
CAGAGGAGGGCGACTAAAATGATCAAGGGTCTGGAGAACAAGCCCTATGAGGAGCGGCTTAAGGAGCTGGGCATGTTTAGCCTGAAGAAGAGAAGGCTTGAGAGGAGATATGATAGCCATGTATAAATATGTGAGAGGAAGCCACAGGGAGGAGGGAGCAAGCTTGTTTTCTGCTTCCTTGGAGACGAGGACGCGGAACAATGGCTTCAAACTACAAGAGAGGAGATTCCATCTGAACATGAGGAAGAACTTCCTGACTGTGAGAGCCGTTCAGCAGTGGAACTCTCTGCCCCGGAGTGTGTGGAGGCTCCTTCTTTGGAAGCTTTTAAACAGAGGCTGGATGGCCATCTGTCAGGGGTGATTTGAATGCAATATTCCTGCTTCTTGGCAGGGGGTTGGACTGGATGGCCCATGAGGTCTCTTCCAACTCTTTGATTCTATGATTTCTCCAATGTGCTCAAGAGAGCTACAAGAACATTCAGCACCTCTCCTCCCCGCACCCACCAGGTTGTTGTTGTTGTCAGATTTATTTATTTACTATATTATATACTGCCCCTCTCAGCCCAGAGGTGACTCGATGAGTCTACTGGGGGAGGTGGGCATTTAACTGATATTTACTGGGACCTTGCCCTTTGGGACCCTTTATTCTTCTTCAGTGTCATAGTGTTAAAAAGAATGAAAAGAGATCATGAGTTGAGTATAAAAGACTGCTGATCAATGCAACCAAGGGACCACATCTATCAGTGGTCATTTAAGTAACCTTATAAACAGTTCTCTTGGTGTTCCTTAGTTACTCTCCCTTCCAATAACTCCTTTTCCTGTTTGACACACCCAGGTGGTCCTATTTAATGTCCATCTCATCATTTAAATGCTTTGCAGTTTCTATGCACTGCTGCTATTATTCATATTTATTACTGGTGTGTTTGGTCTCTTTGTCTGTATGATTTAAAGATGTTGTAAGCTGCTTTGGGTCCCGTGAGGGAGAAAAGTGGGATATAAAAAAATGCTATGCACAAATTTTATTCAACATAAGTATTCTTTGACAGTCTGAAAACTACACAATTTTGAAAGACTTCAGCCCACTAAGAAACAAAACAGACCAAAACACTTGCCATTTCCTTGTCATTTTCCAAAATTAGTGTGGAATTTCATCCCTGAGTTTACTATCTTTGGGGAAACCTGTTGGGACCACAAACCAAAAGCATGTGGGCAAATTACTCAGACCATGTGGTATTTGGCTCTGCTGATGTTGCCATCAAGAAATCTATGGCTTCTTGAACCATACTCTCTGGTTTCATGAACACACAACTCTGGTTTGAGATGGTCTAGTTCTCACAGCAGTTGGTAAAATGATATTTGCTAAGAATTTCATACATCTGACTAGGAGGACTTTAAACTAATCCAGTTCTGGATGAGAATATTTGAGAGACTTAACCATTTCTATAAGAATAACTTCTTTGAATTCAAAGGCAGCTCTGACGCATCCTTGAAATTTGTCATTTTGTTAATAAAATAAAACTTTTTATGTGGATAAATTAAGATCTCTGTGGTGGAAAATTCACTTCTGGGACATTTCTCCACCAGCAGAGAAAAATGCTTCAGGGTGTACAACTGATTTGTTCTGGAATTTGAAGGTCCATGAGAACTCATTGATGAATGGGTTATGAATCCTTAGAATTAAAAAAAAAGCCCAGCAAATATAAGTGAATGAATTTAGATGAGATAAGTGAAATTTCTGATGATGGAATGAGGAAGATGTCAGAAGTCAGATGTCACATATCCTTAAATTGCCACTGTGCTTTGCCTAAAGCAAATTATTGAGATAATTTGGAAAATCTTGCTCAAGTGAAAGAATTTCCAAGAAACTTCTAGGTAAACATAGTTTGAAAAAAACTGACAATATTTTTGTCTACATAAAGCATCAATCAGTTTTGGATATTTTGAGAAATGCTGTCTCTAGAGACATTTCATGAGTTAAAACTTTTGCAGTACTTTTTAAAGATGTTAATATTTGATTCACAGGTTCAGCAAAGTGAACCATTAAAAGTGAAACAAACTTAGCTGAGCGACAAATTAAAATGAGCCTCAAGCAGCCAGCACATTTCTTTTTAAACTTCCATCTGTCGAGTGTTAGCTTCTAAGGTATGTGGCAAAATAAAAAGAAAAAAAGAGAAAGAAGGGAAACGAGAGTAGGGATGGGCAAGAGAGAAAGATCTTTGTTTACTAATGACCACTTACTTTCTCTGGCACAGTGACCAGGCTTACATAAAGGCACTGAGTTTCTACAGTATATTTCAATGGAACTCTTTGTCTATAAATTAAGTGAAAAATTCTTGCTGGAGAAAAATGAATGAGAAAGTGATTATTTCCTGTACAATAGTGATATTCAAGCTCTATGTAGGTCCTTGTGTAGAATACGCAACATCTTGCTATGGCCTACATCAGGAGTGGGCAAGCTGGTGCCTGCACCATAATTTAGCATAGAAATCTTGAATAGCACTTATAAATGGCCATGCAAGTGGGCCTGATAGTAGGCCTGGGTAACAACGGAAAAATTTGTTTCTAAAATTGATTTGTATTTGGGGGGTTTTTTTGTTTCGATATTTAAAATAATTACAAAATTTTCCTTTTAAAAAGTTCGATATTTACGAAATTTCGTAAATGGTAAAAAATTAACGAATCGATTTCCGAAACAATAACGAATCGATTCGTTAATGGCAGACGCGACCGCGAAATACGCTAAAAAACCTCCAAAACCTTCTGAAGCTTCCCTCTCCCTCTGTTGTTGACTGTTGGTGTGATATTATAATTTTTTTTCACTAATTAAACCATAAAACTGGCCCAGACATGCGGAAATAATAACGAAACGACCTCAAAACAATAACGAAACGAATACAATATCGAAATATGAAGCATTTACAAAACGTTTTTGAAAATTCGTTTTTTTAAATAATTGCTCCAGAATGGTTCGTTATCGTTTTGTAATTGAAAAAATTAACGAATTATTAACGAATTACGAATTAACAAAACGAAACCGCCCAGCCCTACCTGATAGTATTTATACTCCAAAACAATTTGATGATGGCCTATTCAGAAAAAAAAGTGCAGATCAGTCTGTGAAGACATGAGGTAGACACAATATTCTCCACCAGATATATTGAATTTTCATTTACAATTTTTTAGCAAACATGCATCTTTACATCTAAATTAGCCTATCTGGAGAAGGTCAGCTATAGGAATACTTGCATATGCATTTCTTTCTCCTTCCAAAAGCAAAACCACAAGATTTAGGACTGGGAAAAAATTAGGACTTCATGCACATGTGATCTGGAACTCATATCAGAGGAGACTTACAGATATCCCATTTATGTGTTTATGCAGCTGTTTTGTGATTACTGAAGAGATCAGTTTTTGCATCTAGGACAGCCGATATAAGGAATTTCCTCTCCCCATGAAGTGGGGAGAGAGAAAATGATTTGTCTGCCTCCCACGAGGCAGAGCAGGTTCCATGTGGAACCTTCCAGGCGTTGGGGGGCGTGGCTTGCATATTCAAGCCAGCTCCCAACCAGGCTCATTCCGAGCCTGGAAGAGGAGAGGAAGAAGGACGGCTGGTAAAGAAGACGAGGGAAGAAGAAGGAAGAAGTCGGAGAAGCCAAACAGAAGAAAGGAGAGCAGAAGTAAAGGGGGGCGAGGAGTCCGAATACAGGTCGGTATGGGGGACCCGGTGGGAGGGGGTTTTTTACCTCCCCCTCCCCCCTTACGCGTTGTTTCAGCCCTCAGGTACGAGGGCGGCCCCGGGCTGTGGGCCACTTATTTACCCTTCGGACGGGCTTGCCTTAGCCGCGCCGGTGCGCGCGGGAAAGGGAGGCAAGCGGCGTTGCTTGGGCGGTCGGGCGCGGCGACCATCTCTCAGCCGCGGCCGCCTATTGGTCATGTGCACGCTGTGCCCGGGCTCTCTCCTTCTGCCGCCATTTCGTCCTTCCTTTTGCCGGGGCCCTTCCTTTTTTCGCGCCGGTGTGCGCGTGGGAGGAGGTGGTAGGCAGCGTTGCTCTGGCGTGAGGGGCGCGGCGGCCATCCCCTCGGTCGCGGCTGCCTCCTTGTCGGTGGTGCGCTGGGCCCTCTCCTCTTCGCCGCCGACCCTGGGCTTGTGGCGGCCTGGGCGGCGGCGGGGGAAGAGTTTGGCGTTCCGGGGGGGCGTGCGCGGCGCCCCTCGGATTGTTCGGGCGGGGGGGGCTGCGCTCCGCCCTCCTCCTGGATTGTCGAGCTTCAGCCTGCCTCCCACGGGACAGGCCTCGGCCGTTGTTTTAATGCACGTGGCAGCATCCAGGATGCATTGCGAGATGCACGTGCTCTGTGGCCGCAGCGCCTAACTTTCGCGCCATTAGGCCCCCTCATGGTGGTTGGAGCATCTAGAGAAAGCGGCCATTTTGTGATTGGGGCGGACCCCCATTTTGAGATCCTGTCAGCCGTCCGGGGCTGGCCTGGGGGATTGCAGGCTGAGCAGTCTTAATAATAATAATAATAATATATAAAAAAAAAAAAAAAGAGAAGGGTGTATGTGCGATATACATACATGGGTATGTGTGTATAGATATATATATATATGTTTGTATCTATGTGTGCATGTTTATAGGCATATATAGGTATTGTGTGCATGTGTATACAGGTATAGATAGTTATATATGTATATTATGCGGGTTGTCTATACGTATAAGTAAATAATCAGTTTAAAATAGATTCACATTATGGATATGCCAATGTTAATGCAAGAGCCTTAACTCGGCAAGGACGTGTTGCCTATAGGCAAATGTGAGTAGATCAATAGGCTGCACTCCAACAACAACAACGTACCTTTTGTATATACGCCACCAATACCAGTCGGTAAGGGAAGTGGCGTTATGCTTGGATAAAGCAAAGGGCGTTAACTCCAAAAGGGTTTTGATTAAAAAAAAAAAAAAAAAAAAAAAAAAGGGGCTTCGGCCCTTAGCCTCAACGGTAATTTAAATTATTTACTACGAGATGAGTTTAAGGGCATAAGTGACGGTCAGCTTTACCACATTCTCACGGATTGGTCATTAATTCTTTTTCAGGATGGCGCCGAAGAAGAATGTGGGCGGCCCTAAAGGAAAGGGGCCTGCCAAGAAGACTCAGGCAAAACGACCCCTTCCTCCTCATGAATCATCATCTGAGGATGAGGGCGTTTCTGCCGAAGATCTGGATGCCTTGATGGCTCGAATGGATAATTTTGAGAGGGAAAGGGGGCTGTCAACGCGGGCCGCGGGGCCACGCCCGGCACGCCGGGCTAGCAGAAAGTTAATCTTTAAAAATTTGCTTTCTCGAATGTCTTTTCTAGAAGCCGGCATAGGAGTGGCTGCACCGGTCGGAGAGCAGGCCACGCATGCAGAAACCAACCAGAGGGATGGTAGTTCCCCGTCCCCAGGTGTAGTCCAGCCTACAATGACCTGCGAGCAAGAAGCATCAGCTTCCAAGGCCCCATCGGTGTCGCCTGGGCCAGCTCACTCCACGCCGGCATCGCAACCAACAGCTCCTATAGCACGACCAATAACCACGCCGCCGACAGCTGCCCCCAAGCCGACTGCCTCCGAGACTCCAGTTCTGCCAGCAACGCCAATAGTGCCCGGACTCGTGGTGCCCAGCCTGGCCGATACGCAGCTGGTCGTTCCGGACGGACCGTCCACCTCCTCAGGTAATAGCACCACACTGACATGGCCTTGGGGCACGAACCAAACACACACTGCAGCACATACTTTGCGCGAGTCAGGACAGGCAGAATCGGGAGTTCAGGTTACTAGGGCCATTATTCCTGATTCCATTAGTACTCCGATATCTCTAGAAATGGCGAGGTCAGGAGACGACAATCAGTATTGGGGTACCGACAAATGGGTTCGGCCGATAATTCCCTCAGCGGCCTCGGCCTCATTAGGGGCCCATTTGTCGCAAAAAACTATTGATAGAATTTTAAGGAATGAATACATTGACATATTTTCCCTATATTTTAGAGAATTGGAAAAGAAAGAAAAGGAGGATTTGGATGAGGAACGCAAAGAAAAATTAAAGAAAAGGAGGGTGGAACAAAATTGGAAAAACTGGATAGCCTGCTACACTATATATGCATCATTGATTGTAGAGGCACATCCATATAGGGCTAAGTCTATGTTCAAGTATCAGAACATAATTTACGGAGCATACGTCAATTATTCAGGGCAAGCGTGGCTTACATACGATAGTCGCTTCAGAGCACAGGCTGCCACAATGCCCAATAAGCGTTGGGATCTTATTGATAGCCAACTTTGGATGGAAGTGATGAACACAACCAGATCAGTATCTGGTGAGAAGGCCGATAGCGGTCATACCATCCAAAATACCACTACAAAGCAGTCCTTTCGGCAGGGAGGCCCAGCACAGCAGCCGCAAAGACAAAAACTTATGTGCTGGGATTATGCGGCGCAGGGGGTTTGCACCCGAAAAAACTGTAAGTTTCAACATGCCTGTACAGTATGTCAAGGCAATCACTCTGCCAGGACATGTTACAAGGGAAGGCTCCCTAGATCCGATGCGAGAGGCACCCAATTTACAAAGAAAAATCCCGTACAAGCCAACGTTCCAAAGGGGCCCCAGCCCAATTAAAGTGGGCCCGCTTATTGAATGGCTGCAAAGATACCCCAATAGGGTGGCTGCAGCTTATTTGATGCGCGGTTTCACCGAGGGTTTTCGTATCCCGGCTTTGGGGCCGCGGTCCGCATGTTTATCCCCTAACTTAAAATCGGTAATAGGTTTAGAGGCAGTTGTAAAACAAAAAATAGACAAAGAGGTAAATGAGGGCAGGGTCCTTGGACCTTTTTCTGAGCCTCCGACACCCCAATTTAGAGTTTCACCTTTGGGAATAGTGCCCAAAAAAGCCATTGGGGAATTCGCCTCATTCATCATTTGTCCTACCCACGGGGGGGCTCTGTGAATGACGCCATCCCCGATGAGCAATGCTCGGTGAATTATACCTCTTTTGACGCAGCTGTGCGATTGTTGCGGCGTTATGGAGTGGGAGCAGAACTAGCTAAGTGCGACATTAAATCGGCATTTAGGCTGCTCCCGGTTCATCCAGCCGACTTTGAGTTGTTGGGTTTCCAATTTCAGGGGTTTTTCTATATGGACAGAGCTCTGCCCATGGGGTGCGCAATTTCTTGCGCCGCGTTTGAAACATTCAGTACCTTTCTGGAATGGGCTGTTAGGACAAAGTCAGGCCTCAAGGGAGTCGTCCATTACCTGGACGATTTCCTTTTTGTCGGCAGAAGCGGATCGAGGGAATGTGTCACCCTGTTACGCGCGTTTCAGGAGCTGGCTCACTCACTGGGAGTGCCGCTGGCTGAGGAAAAAACGGAGGGTCCACAGACGGTGTTGACCTTCTTGGGGATCGAATTGGATTCAGTTAATCAATTCTCCAGGTTGCCAATGGCAAAGGTCGAGGGTTTGATTGTCAGGATTCAACAATTTATGGCACGACACAAAGCCACCCTCAGAGAGTTTCAACAGCTAATTGGACATTTAAATTTTGCTTGTAAGGTAGTCGCACCAGGCCGTGCATTTCTGCGCAGACTGTGRGAMGCCATATCGGGGACATCGCAGCCTCACCACCACATTAGAATAACCCTAGCCATAAAGTCAGATCTGTCGGTATGGTTGCAATTCCTGCGCCAATTTAACGGTGTTTCGTTTTGGCGACAGGAATTGATGGTTAAAGATGCCCTAAAGGTGGCTTCCGACGCATCGGGTGCCATAGGGTTTGGAGTATATTTCGAAGGGCACTGGTGCGCCGAGAAGTGGCCTGAAGATTGGCATACTTCAGGAATAACAGCTGACTTAACCTTTTTGGAATTTTTTCCTATTTTGGTGGCAGTCACCCTTTGGGGCGACAGGTTTGCCAATTCCACAGTCCACTTTTGGTGTGACAACATGGCCACAGTSCAGGTTATTAACTCCCTCACATCTAGGTCYCGWAGGGTTATGGGTGCRGTTCGTCATTTTGTTTTGCGGTGCTTAAAACTCAATATATTGTTTCGRGCATTTCACATTGCGGGCCTCGACAATGCCTTGGCTGACGCTCTTTCTCGCTTCCAGATGGAGCGTTTCAGATTGCTGGCACCCGCCGCGGACGTCTATCCGGAGCGGATGCCAGACCATCTCTGGAGGGCTGGAACGACGAGGCAGCTCTAGGTATGAAGTTGGCATTAGCACCCAGTTCCAGGAAGTCCTACGCCAAAGCCATACAGGAATTTATAGACTTTAGGCAGCACTATAGCTTGCCAGAAATAATGCCAGTTCCATACGAACAATTGGCTCAGTTCTGTGTGTACCACAGAAGAAGAGGTTTGGCCCCYCAATCCATCAGGTCGAAGTTGTCAGCGCTGGCATACTGGTTTAAGGCTCAGGGCTRGAGCGACTCCAGTGACGACTTTCGGATCCACAAAATTTTGACAGGGTGGMCCAGGCAGCGTGGTCCCCCTAAGGARAACCGCCAACCATTGACGCCTGCAATTTTAAAAGGTCTCAAGCAAATTTGGCCCCTTTTATGCACATCGCCCTATGAACAGGCACTGTTTCATGCGGCATCATTGACGGCATTTTTTGCAGCCCTTCGTGTGAGTGAATTGGTGTCTCTTGCCAAGTCKGATACCTCACACCGGGCTTTGCTGATTTCTGATGTCAGGGTTGTTCAAGAGAAAGTCGACATCAGGGTCAGATCGTCAAAAACTGACCAAGGGTCAAAAGGCCAAATGGTCAGCCTGCAAAAATGCTGGGACGAGGACTTGTGTCCCGTTAGAGCTCTGGTTCAATTTATAACTTTGAGGGGTTCTGAAGGAGGCTACTTGTTTTGTCATAAGGACAGAACACCGCTTACCAAGTACCAATTCTGGACAGTAACAACCAGAGCATTGGAACGGTTGGGAATGGGTCATCTCAAATTCGGCACGCACTCCTTCAGAATTGGTGCTGCCTCGTCAGCAGCAGCGATGGGATATGAGGATGAGACAATAAAAGCCGTAGGGAGATGGCGGTCTAGCGCCTTCAAAAGTTACATACGGCCGGTTTCATTATAGTCCCTTGTCTCTACAGGTCACGTTGGGCCGGCACATAGGAGAAGGGTCCTGGTTTGTGGACACAGCTTCGTCTTCTGGGCAGAAAGAGAGGCCCTTAAGACAGCCTATGGTCGGCATTTGGGCCTAGCTTCCATCGCGACGGTCGAGTGGAGAGGCGTGAGAGGCTTACGTTGGTACGGTTTGTGCCCTTTATTGTTGAGTGCCAGGAGCGGGCCACCTCCTGATGTTTTGGTTATCCACCTCGGTGGTAACGACCTGGGCTTGTTAACAGGGAAAGCCCTTTTCCTACAGGCACGTGCAGATATGCATAGGATCTGGCGGGCATGGCCCCGCGTACACATTGCATGGTCGGCCATTATACCACGTCGCAGGTGGTTGGGAGGAGGTGACGTGCGTAGCCTGGAAAGGGCGAGAAAAAGGGTCAACAGGGCCATGCGAATGTTTATGATTCGCCAGCGGGGCTATTACATTGAGCACGTAGCCATCACTCGAGAAGATGAAAGCTTATACCGAGGTGATGGAGTGCACCTTTCCGAATTGGGCAACCAGCTGTTTTTATCTGATTTACATGAGGGTATCCGGGGGGTGTTAGAGGAATTGGTGGGGGATGGGGGCGAAATAGACATTTGCCCCCAATCCGTGGCGTAAATAGTTAGGGAAATCCTGTTAGTCGGTGTGCACCTAAGGCACCCCCTTAAGGGGTGATTGGCCATTAGTTGATACACTCACCTACTGTTGTGTTAAAAGGTGAGGTGAAGTTAAAATGGCCATGAAATGAGAGGAGTCAGGCTACAAGATCTTTAAAAGAGACTCCTCGTTCATTTCCCTTGTGTGGTGGTCCGGAGTTATTACCAGGAAACCCAGGTGCTTCGCCCGTAAATTGATGTTATGATTGGGTAGTGAATCTACCTGGGTTTTGGTTATACCAGTTCCAGACACCCCTTTGAGTTAGATAAGATACTTAAATAGGTAACGTTAAATAAAAGTTGCCCAATTTGAACCCACAGAATTGTTGTTGTGTTTTTATTCGTGCGTCTTCATTTCGGGGGTTGGCAGACAAGGAATTTCCTCTCCCCATGAAGTGGGGAGAGAGAAAATGATTTGTCTGCCTCCCACGAGGCAGAGCAGGTTCCATGTGGAACCTTCCAGGCGTTGGGGGGCGTGGCTTGCATATTCAAGCCAGCTCCCAACCAGGCTCATTCCGAGCCTGGAAGCTGCCCACCACTCCCGCCCATTAACAGTGTAAATACGGTTGCTTATGGGACCGGGTAGGAATTTTTTCCCTCCTTTTTCAAAGGGAGGGTTTTTTGCCTACCCTATACTGTTTAGGGGCTAGATAGAATGGTGGACTATCGTAAATAGGCCAGCGTAAATAGTTAGGGAAATCCTGTTAGTCGGTGTGCACCTAAGGCACCCCCTTAAGGGGTGATAGGCCATTAGTTGATACACTCACCTACTGTTGTGTTAAAAGGTGAGGTGAAGTTAAAATGGCCATGAAATGAGAGGAGTCAGGCTACAAGATCTTTAAAAGAGACTCCTCGTTCATTTCCCTTGTGTGGTGGTCCGGAGTTATTACCAGGAACCCAGGTGCTTCGCCCGGAAATTGTTGTTATCGGGTAGTGAGACTACCTGGGTTAGGTTACACCAGTTCCTTACACCCTTGAGTTAGGTTAAGAAATTAAATAGGTAACGTTAAATAAAAGTTGCCCAATTTGAATCCAATTATGGTTGTTGTGTCGTTATTTCGTGTTTCTTCATTTCGAGGGTTGGCAGACAAATAACAACCCCGATATTCAACCTCTTACCATATACAGATTCCACTTGCCTATAAAATGGGATGGGAATCAGTCAGCCTTCCAAATGTGGTTTGACTGAAGCTCCCATCTTTCCTCACCATTGGCTATGCTAGCTATAGCTGATGGAAGTGGCAATCCTTTATCATCCAAAGGACCACATGATTATAAACAAAGAAATACATTTGCCAAAAATCTACAGAATTTTGCTATGGCTTCTTGTTTGGTTTGATTTCATGTCTTTGTGGTACCATTATTTTATGGTATTGAATTGGAAGGGTTATTCTGATTTTTGTATACTCCTTGGAGAAATTTCAGTCCTGAAAAAAAGGCACACAACTAATAAAGAAACAAAATGCAAGCAAAACAGCTCTTCAGATTAGAGAGGCATATTTATGGCATTGAATCAGTTTGTATGGTATGCACATTGCACAGTAAACATTTGTGAACTAAAAATGGATCTATAACAACCTAGGAGGCTTCCCTTGTTTCAGTTATCCTATGTTCCCTTTCATGCTTTGCTGCCTCATGATTGGTCCTTTGGGCTTTATTTGCTGAATAAAAAGAAAACATCAAGGCAATTATAATGTCCTTAACAAACCTATAATGAAAGAATGAAGATGAGCCCAGGACACAACCCCTAGAAAAAACAAATATATACACTGCCATTTCCTTCCAACCACTTCCAACTTACTCTTTTCAAATCCTTAAAGATTATATTTCTCTATTTATTTATTTATTTATTTACTTATTTACCATTATGAAAATGCTTTTTATTACATCTGTTGAGAAATATAAGAGAGGGGGAGGGTCACAGTGCATCTTTGAGGCTCTCTTGGGAGCTCTAACAAATTTCAGTTTCTTAAAGTACAGACCACATATTTTCTTGAACCCACCTGTGCTCTGCATCTATCCCTTCCTGGTTGTGTCATAGAATCATAGAATCAAAGAGTTGGAAAAGACCTCATGGGCCATCCAGTCCAACCCCCTGCCAAGAAGCAGAATATTGCATTCAAATCACCCCTGACAGATGGCCATCCAGCCTCTGTTTAAAAGCTTCCAAAGAAGGAGCCTCCACCACACTCCTGGGCAGAGAGTTCCACTGCTGAACGGCTCTCACAGTCAGGAAGTTCTTCCTCAGGTTCAGATGGAATCTCCTCTCTTGTAGTTTGAAGCCATTGTTCCATTGTGTCCAGGAAGCAGAAAACAAGCTTGCTCCCTCCTCCCTGTGGCTTCCTCTCACATATTTATACATGGCTATCATATCTCCTCTCAGCCTTCTCTTCTTCAGGCTAAACATGCCCAGCTCCTTAAGCCGCTCCTCATAGGGCTTGGTCTCCAGACCCTTGATCATTTTAGTCGCCCTCCTCTGGACACATTCCAGCTTGTCAGTACCACCAGAAAAAAAATGGCTCAGAGAGAAGGAAATTGCATTAAATGATGTATATAAATGCATATTTGCATTTCTATGCATATTGTAGCAAGCATTTTCCAAGAGGTTGCTGTTCAATATCCCACTTTGTAATTCATTGATACACCTCTTTTGTAGGGAACCGCACTGAAATATTTGTGTATTTTATTATTTCTTTAAACACTGAAATGTGTATGTATTTTATTATATCTTTATTTGGATCTTCACTGTGAAGGATTTCAGGACTGTTGACAAATTGTTAATTTGACAATTCCCAAACCTAACACATATGATCTAAAGAAGACACAATACACAAAGGAAAAGGATATTAAAATGGGAGGGATTAAAGCCAACATAGACAGACTCTTTTTCTCGTTCTCTGAGGCTGTAGATTCAATTCAATGCTACTTCTGCAGTGCATATAAGCATGCAAAGACCTAGGCATTGTTACCAAAATCAACTATCTGCCAGAAGGGCGGAGTGGGGGGGGGGGGGCAAATTTCCTGGCATGCCGTGCTACTTTGACAGCCAGGAAGGCAATAACATAACTTTCATTCATCTGGCCAGATGGATGTTAGAACAGCATAATCTCCAACAGAATTGGCAGAACATGTAATAAAGTGCAAAGCACTTGTTTGATTATTCTGTGTCTGAACCTTTTTCAACTGTAACAATATTGCTTGATCCTTAGCAGAATTCAGCCAATGCCTCCTTATTTGTCCTAATGTGCAACATATAATTTGTTCAGTGTTGAAAAATAATGAGTAAGTTTTTGATGAGATTTAATAAGAAGCAGCATTGCTTCTGTCAAACTGAGAAAAAAGAAAAAGAAATTGGAAAAACATGAGTACTGTTTCCTTTTAGTGTCTGTAACTGAGGAAGATTATTTTATTATACTAATTGTGGGACTAGTTCTTTGGCCAAAGGCATTATTGACTCATGCAGAACTCATGAACAGCATATGTAGATATACAACAAATGACCTATTACAGAAATAACGAGACACAAGACTTGGATTGAATAAGGTCTCTTCATTTAACTATCTAGCAATGTTAATATGGCTGTTAAAGTAGCATAAGTTGCATTAATTCCATGGTGTAGATGCACCATTGGTGATGACCCAGCTGACTCTTCTTGCAGGTAGACCTTCCTTAGGAACTTCCTTCCCTCGAGTCTTAAAGTAAAAGCATGTCCCAGGCTGACCATAAGGATCATTTGCTTTCTTAAGTCCTATAACCAAAGGGGACAATTCTAGAGACAACTCCCTTCAATAAATAAATATCCATTAGTGCTTGAACTCTCCCCCCCCCACCCCCACCCCCACCACCACCACCACCACCACCACCACCACCACTTGCAAAGTGGCTGCCTTTTCCATGACTGTATGCATTGCCAAAATCACAAACTTCACCAAACTTCAGTGTAGGAAGGTAGGAAGAGCTTTTACTTGTCCTGGATGTGATCAGCTGAAGTCGGCAATGTAAGTGCTAGAGGACAGGCAGATGGGTCAAGCATCAGGAGTCAATTGGACTTAGATTCCCTCTTGTTTCACCATTACACCCTGTGTGGTTTTCTTTGCTAGCCTCCATTTCATCCACTGTCAGAAAAGGCAGTTCCTTGCTTCAGCCTTGCAAGCACTTGTAGATATAGGGCTGGATTACAAAGCAAACAAAACAAAAGGGAGGACATGATGCGATTATACCTTGATGCGTCTTCTTACATCACAAGTTTTTTTTAATTGTCCACTCTTGACTTTGATCATTAAAGTTAAGATGGTTATAATTTGGTCACTGAAGGTAAATTGTTTGCCTGCCTCTGAGAAAATACCGCTGCTCTCTCACTTTTACAATTTCTTGCAAAATATCTAGAGGCACTATTACCAGGATGCCACTCAGTAAATGAAAGTATATTGCTAAAAGCTTCTGTTAAACTCAAGTACACATTAACAGCTAAAAATAACAGAGTTTTCAAAAAAGGTTACAAGGAGACCTGAACTCACAATTATAATACCAGAACAGTTAAGCTTCACTTATACTTTTGTTGGGAGTAATAAATCTGAACTATAATTTAGGGAAGGTAAACAATAGAAGAAGAAGAAGAAGAAGAAGAAGAAGAAGAAGAAGAAGAAGAAGAAGAAGAAGACGACAACAATTTTATCTTTTACCAACCTCTTTCTATGACTAGAAGTACAACATAGTTAAAATACATAAATGAAACATAGAGCCAAAAGTAAATACAGAAACTGCTTTTGTTTTGCTTGAGGGAAATCCTGTCTAGAAATTTAGTGGAGGAAAACAATAGAAGGAGAAGGAGACAATAATAATAATAATAATTGCAATCCCAGGTGACAGCAGAATTGAAGAGAAACAACTGGAAAAGCTATTGTACTAATTTAATGTTTTAACCATTTGTAATTACTGTGTTCGTGTATTTTGGGGTTTTTTTTGTTGTTGTTGTGTTGAATTTTAGGCATTGAATATGTGCTGACTGGAAGCCGCCCTGAGTCCCCCCTAGGGAGTTGAGAAGGGTGGGGTAGAAATGCTCGAAATAAATAATAAAATAAATAAAAGCTGACACGATATGAGGATTTAAAGATCTAACTGCAAAGACTCTTGCACAAGCCATTCAAGGTGGTCCCAGTGGTGATTGGCACAGTGGCAGGCCCGTAGCCAGAATTTCGTTTCGGGGGGGGGGGGTTGAATTTTTTTCAGGGGGAGTTTCGGGGGGGGCTGAGTTTCGGGGGCTGAGTCTGAGTGAAAGAGGGTCTAGCCTAGCAAACCTTTTGTATCATTACCCCAATACCCCCATGCATATGGGATATATTGAGTATGGTGATCAGATCATGATATGAATAAACATAACAGTTTAAATAATTCACCAGTAAGGCCTTTTCGCGAACCACCATGAGAATTTCGGGGGGGGCTGAAGCCCCTCAAGCCCCCCCCCCCCCCCCGGCTACAAGTCGGCACACTGGATGCAGTGCCTAAAGATCTTGGCCTGCACTTAAACACAATCGGCGCTGACAAAATTACCATCTATCAGCCGCAAAAGGCCACCCTACTGGGATCTCCACGCAATATTTGCCGATACATCACACACTCCTAGACACTTTGGAAGTGTCCAATGTGTGATCCAATACAACAGCCAGCAGAGTGGCCTTGTTTGCTGTGTACTAATCTTTTTGTGTTTCAAATAGTAATAATTATTATTTTATCTTTTATCCACCTCTCTTCATGGCTCAAGGAGAAGTACAACATAGTTAAAATTAACCTTTTTCTATTTAAAGCAACTCAGTTGAGAAGTGCACATTTGGAGTGGATTGGTGTAAATTGCAGATATTTGATCTGGATCAGGATCTTGATCCTTGTTAACAGCTTGCTTGTTTTAACTTTGATTGTAATGTGGATTGTATGCTCTATGGGTATGTGTTAAATGTGTTTGTTAAATGTTTTGATACGGCCGATGGGCTAATCAATAAACCATATGATGACATAGATTAAACATAGAGCCAAAAGTAAATACAGAAATTGCTTTTGTTTTACTTGAGAGAAAACCTGCCCGCCCATTGTGATTGTGTTTGATTTTTCACTGTATTATTTTTGCATTGTTTATTGTATTTTTATGTTTTATTTGTTTTATTGTAATGCTTTTATTTGATGTTTTTCGTATTATTTTATTGTAATGCATTTTTGGGCTCGGCCTCATGTAAGCAACCCCATCCCCTTTGGAGAGATGGTGGTGAGGTATAAATAAATATTATTATTATTATTATTATTATTATTATTATTATTATTATTTCTAAAGTTTTCCAACATTACTATATGGTCATCTTCTCCTGGACACTGACCACAAAATTGCACCGGAGATTCCTATAGAGGTGTCCTTTCTAGACATCTCTAGGGTCTCCAACATTGTTATAAAATATGTTCCAAAATGGGACATAGTTTCAAAAACATATGCAAAAAAGAGATAACGGATCTTGTTCCAGGAAACACCAGTCTTTCATAATGAGACCTGCTCTTCTTTCAATAGCCCCATCCTGAATTCCCTCCTTTGATCACACTATTTTGGAATTTGGAGCACTGATGCACCTGTCCATGTGTGTGTGCATGTGTGAATGAATGCAAGACACAGAGAGAGCCTGCATAATGTGATAGCACAGTAGCTCCCCAGCATGGGCTTATGGGGATGAATGATTGTTAAAGATCTCTAGGATACAGGAAATCAAAATTCAGTGTGTCCATATAAAGGCTGCAAAAATATGCAGGAGATTTAGTCTTTTTTCTTGGCAGAGCAGCCTGGGATGAATAATTCACTATGGAAATGCCCAGTAGGGGAAGCATTAACCCTTTTAAGGATGAATTATAGATGCACAACCCAAATAGAGATGATTTCATACCATCGCTGGAGTCCACTTAATGAAATTAGCCAGAAAATAGATGTTTTTTAAAAAGAAATACAGACAGAATGTACTTGTAATAGAAAGGAGGATTAATCCTATGAATCTGATTAGTGGGAGATGATGAAGAAAGGTTTTGGCAACTGTCAGTGGAGAGACACATCGGTAAATTGTCTGTTATTTTAAAAAACTGGAGCTTCATATTCTAAGTTAGACACTGGCCAAAAGGAACAAAAGACAAAAAATAAAAATAAACCAGTTCTCAATTCCAATTATTCAGAGGGAGCCAAGAATGGCTGTGATCTGAACAAACAATAGATAAAGAATCTAAACGTTGATATCTATAACTATTACAATGCTTGAAATGTATAGCCGTATTTATTTATTTATTTCTCACACTTCTACCCCGCCCTTCTCAACCCCCGAAGGGGGACTCAGGGCGGCTTACAAAAGGCACAATTCGATGCCAACACAACAACAAGATAAAAATAAAACATATATAAACAGTAATTAAAACAATTAAAACAATCCATTATGCATCATACATCAAAATCCATAAAACCAATCTAATGCTCAACGTTTGCCAGCTCAGAGTCCGTAAATTCAATTCCACATTGTCAAGTCCATCAGTTCTAGCCGTCGCTTGTCTTTTGTCTGTCTGCCAGATTACCCAAAGCCTGGTCCCAAATCCATGTTTTTAATTTTCTTCTAAAAGAGAGGAGGGATGTCGATGACCTAATTTCCCCGGGGAGTGAATTCCACAGGTGAGGGGCCACCACCGAGAAGGTCCTGCTCCTCGTCCCCACCAACCCCACTTGTGATAGAGGTGGGGCTGAGAGCAGGGCTTCCCCAGAAGATCTTAAACTCCGAGGTGGGACGTAGAAGGAGATTCGTTCGGACAGGGCTTAAGGAGCTGGGCATGTTTAGCCTGAAGAAGAGAAGGCTGAGAGGGGATATGATAGCCATTATAAATATGTGAGAGGAAGCCACAGGGAGGAGGGAGCAAGCTTGTTTTCTGCTTCCTTGGAGACTAGGACGCGGAACAATGGCTTCAAACTACAAGAGAGGAGATTCCATCTGAACATGAGGAAGAATTTCCTGACTGTGAGAGCCGTTCAGCAGTGGAACTCTCTGCCACCGGAGTGTGGTGGAGGCTCCTTCTTTGGAAGCTTTTAAACAGAGGCTGGATGGCCATCTGTCAGGGGTGATTTGAATGCAATATTCCTGCTTCTTGGCAGGGGGTTGGACTGGATGGCCCATGAGGTCTCTTCCAACTCTTTGATTCTATGATTCTATGATTCTATATCATACTTCAAGGAGGAATTTCTGCTTGGTTGGGTAGCTGTGAGTTTTTTCAGGCTGTATGGCCATATTTCAGAAGCATTCTCTCCTGACGTTTCACCTACATCTATGGCAGGCATCCTCAGAGGTTGTGGGGTGCACTGGAAACTAGGCAAGTGAGGTTTATACATCTGTGGAATGTCCAGGGTGGGAGAAAGAACTCTTGTCTGTTTGAGGCAAGTGTGAATGTGGCAATTGGCCACCTTGATTAGCATTGAAAGGCCTTGCAGCTTCAAAAGCTGGCTGCTTCTTGCCTGAGGGAATCTTTTGTTGGATTCCTCCAGGCCACCATGTCAGACTACACAAAGAAACCATTGAAATCCACAAGCATGTGGACAATTTCAACAGAAAGGAGGAAACCATGAAAATGAACAAAATCTGGCTGCCAGTATTAAAAAAAATTCTAAAATCAGGACAGTAAATAAAGAGCAACACTCAAGAAACAGGAGAATTCCAGACAGGAAACAATCATGGCCAGCTAATGCCCCCCAACAAAGGATTCCCCCAGGCAAGAAGCCGCTTTGGGTGAAAACATCTGGAACATGGCCAAACAGCCCAGAAAATTCACAGCAACCCAGTGATTCCAACCATGAAAGCCTTCGACAACACATTTTGCTCCTTTCTTCACCAGGGTTTTGCAGCACACCAGAAGTGAAATTACATCACTTCCACTTGTTATTCTTAGCCACAATGAAGTCTGTTTGGTTTTGGAAAATTTTAAGTGATTTTGAGCCAGAAAATTCAATTTAGTGAGATAATTAAACGGGGACCACCAAGGGCTTCAGGGGCCATATGTAATCCATAGACCACATTCTCACTAACCCTGGCATACTGAGACAGAAGATCCATTCATCTTCATGAAACCTCCAAGTTGGTGAGAACAGAAGTACGTATAGTCTGCTTGTTGTTGTTACTGCTGCTGCTGCTGTGTTCAAGTTTACTGAGCTTATCTTGTAGAAAAACTGACTGGTAGGATAAAGATAGCTAGAGAAGAAAAAAAGACCTTTGCTACATTCTTGTCCCTTTTTATTTCACCCATATAAAGCTGTGTAATTGACCATTATATCCACACACATTTTGGATCTCATGTCTTTAAGATATGGATATTATTCAAGGGATATCATGTAACTATTTTTAGATAGAGCTAAGTTTAAAATCAATTTTTCTGATGCTTGGTTGAATGTACTGTTGTCCTTTCGTTTGCTTTTATCTTTTGTTTTCTTTTTCTTTTCCTGTTTGTATTGATTTTTTGTTGCTGTTAATTGTGATGAATAAAAAAGAATACTGACTTCTTGAACAATGTTTACTCCAACTTTTGGTTGACCCTATCCTATGGGTTTCTCGCTAAGAGGTCAAAGAGACTGCCTCAAAGTATCAAGTTTCCAATTCTTATTATTGGTACCTGATGGGGACAAGGCACCAATGCAGCTTGCCCCGTCTCCACCATATGATGGGAGAAGGAGGGAGGACACACCATGAAGTGCCCCATGCAACTACCAGCAAAACTGCATGGCCTCAGTTTTCAAGATCAGATGGGATCTGGTACCTCTACGGTTTGTAGCCTATACCCTCCAACATCTCACCGGGAAATGTGGTCAAGTAACATCACAGTGTAGTCAAGATGTCAAACATTATTAATGAGAAAGAACATGCAAGCTAGGTGAGCCTGCAACATTTTGCTTTCACCATATAATCCAGATTTTCAAAGCAGATAGAAAGGGCCTCTGTTTATACCAATTGTGGTAATGTAACAACAATGGAAAAAGTGCAACGAAGAAAAGTGAAATGGGTAAAAGTAGCTGAACAATTAGGATATCATAAAGGTTAATCAGGACTATTTCTGTCACATCAAGATGTTTGGAAGGCATGCTATCTCATAGGCTGCATTAACTCTGTCAAAACTATTTTGAAGCCTCCTAGAACCTCCCAAAATTATTTTTGTCTTTTTAAAAAAAGATTTGCTTCCTAAGAAACATGGCACCAATTTCACATTATTTTAAGAGGGTCTGAATCTGCTTTGTATTTGGGTGGAAGACCACCAACCAACATCAGGAAGAAACTGGCAAATGGGAGACTGCCAACCAGGTACTATAGGAAGAAATTAACAAAACGACCCTAACCCTAACCCTTTCATTGCCTTAAAAAAACCCATGGAATCCATGGGGTCAACATAAGTCAATTGGTAATTTGAAGGCACTGTTACACTCAAGAACAGGAATAACCCTCTGACTTTAAAAATACCACACATTGAGCATGAAAACACTCATTTTTTATTGAAGAGAAGTAAAAAAAACCCAGCAAGGTAGAAATATGCTTTAGAAAAATAGGTAAGTCCAAAAAGGTAGGAAGATAAACAAGAACAAAGTATTCCAAGGCAGGGTTCAGCAAAGTTCAAAAGCAAAGTCCAAGCTTTTATAACAAAATCCACAGAGGCAGGAAAACATTAATCCACAGCATGAGTATATAATTCCAAGAGACAAAAAGTCAACCATGAACAAGAAATCCTTAACATGAATCTTCCAAGCAAGGCTTCCATACCATAGAACAAACAAGATTCTGAAACAATGCTTCATCTGACTAGATTTTCCCTGGTGAAAACTTTATATCCCTCCATTAGGCTATTCCCAGCACCCAGAAACTAGTTTCATTTTCCTTGACTGCCTCTCGCTTTTATCTCTCGAAGCCTAGCAGAATGGTGGAGGCCTTGGCTAAGCTGTCTGTTTTGGCTGAATTCCAGCCATCTCTCTCTGTGCTTATCTATCTGCTCATTAGTTTCTCCAGGGACCAAGTTGTTTTCAAACCCCAAATCTTGAGAACTCTCTGGGTTAGGGAGTAAACTATCATCCCTATACCCTGTAGGAACATTCTCAAGGGGCACTACACTTTGAACCGGTGTCCCTATGTCATTCTCTACATTAATATCATTGACCATCCCATCTCCATCTTGACCCTCAGTGACATCATTCCCCACATCAGAAGCACCTTGATCCTGAAACACAAACAGAGGCTGAACTCCGACAGGCACATTGCATACACATATGGCTGAATGGGCCATTTAAGGCCTAAGATGGAACTTTCTTAAGCAGAAATGGATTGGAAGTTGATTTCCAGATTTTTCCCTGTCTTAAAAAGTGGCTTTCCAAGACTTAAATTAGTCTAGATATCTCCAAAAGTGGCATAATTGCCCACCAGACCCAAGGAAACATTTGGGACCAAAAATTATATTAAAAATGGAAGTGGGAACCCTTTCTAGGGGGGGAATTCATTCCCCAAACAAGTGCCAAACCCTGATGCAATGGCAGGTGTAATTGTATCGAAAGTATTGGTGTGTGCCTATATATTTAAGCACACACTTGCCTCCACACACACACACACACATATCTTGATACAACTATACAAGAGTTCTGTTGAGGGAGATGCATTTGCTATTATGTCAGGAGAAGTGAAGCACAAATGAACTGGAGAACTTGAAAGCTGTGCAATTTGAATAGATAAATTCAACTATGGGGAATTCTACAACATCTATTCCAATGCAAAAATAAAATGAGATCATTCAGAACTCCCAATTCAGAGGGGGAATTTAGATAAGAAGGATTTTGGAAGCATCACTGACACAGTCCTTCTGCAGATGAAAGGGAATTTAAAGGCAAAAGGTACACACAGGTAATTGAGCTAGCGGAACTGCCTGCTTGTTTCTATAGGAATGGTGGCAAATGCCAAGGCATGTATCTCTCTCTCAGAAAAGACCCCTTTTCATTCTTGTCTTACACCTTGTAGCAACTTACACACTGCAAATCTCTAGTCAGTTTCAATTAGCATATTGCATATATTTGCCCTGATTTTAATTTCAGCAAGGATCCCACTAGGAATGATGCTTAATTAGGATGTACATTTAGATTCTGTAATGATAATAGAATGCAAAGGGGGGTGGAGCAGGAAAGAATTTATCCTTATGGAAAGATGTCTATAAACTTTTATCCTATTTGAGCTAACTACTATAATATTCAGCCACATAAATCTGACACAGGGGGTGTCTTGGAAGCAAAATTCAATCTTCCAGTATTTCAGTCCACTCTTCTGAACTGTATATTCAAATTGGGACCCCTTCCACACAGCTGTATAAAATCCTCATTGAACTTGATTATATGGCAGTATGGACTCAGATAACCCAGTTCAAAGCACATACTATGGATTATCTGCCTTTATATTCTGGGTTATATGGCTACGTGGAAGGACCCTTGGTGGGGGTTTTTGTGCCTGTTATGTTTTCTTGCTGCCAGGGCAAGTCAGAGTTTTATTCCACAGAAATTCAGCAACTAGTGTGTTTGTACAAGGACTTGGAAACATTCTACATTGACTTCCTAGGGCTTGTCTACCCAGATTACTGTATATACTTGAGTATAAGTCTACCTTTTCAGCCTTTTTAGGGCTGAAAAAACCCCCTCGGCTTATACTCGTGTACAGGTCCTGGTGGGAAAGTGTGGGACTAAAAGAAGCTCTTTTTTCAGCCCCACACCTTCTGACCAGGACCCTCACCTCTTTGCACAGCAACCCAGCTCTCTCCTCTTTCATGTGCTTACCTTCTCTTCCCTTCTCTCTCACACTTGCCTTCCTTCTTCTCCCTCTCTCTCACATGCTTTCCTTCCTCTCCTCTCCCTCCCAATGGCCCTGGCCCCTGAAGTGAGAGAGAAAGGGGCATAGTGCCACCACCCATCTCCTTTACCAAGGCAGCAGCTCCTCAGATGTGGTGTCTCCCTATTGATTCCAGAGCATGATATATATGGGGGGGTTGGCATCGAGTGTTGGTGGTAGGAGAGGAGAAAAAAGGAAAGAATGGAAACAGGCAGGAGGAAGAAGAAAGGAGGGGAAGGAGTGAGAAAAGGGAGGAATTGAGGTGAGAGGGAAGTTAAGGGGAAAGGAAAGATCGGAAAGAAGAAATGGAAGAGATGGAAAGAAAGGGGGGAAAGGAGGGAAAGAACCCCCTTTTAACACTCAAGACTGAGGTCTTTCTCACTTTTCCAGTCCCCCTTTCCATTCCAACCATTTTCCTTTTCCACTCCCCTTCACACCTCAGCCTTCCCCAATTGCCCTCATCCCATCCCAATCTGTCCTACTTTTCCAGCCACCCCTTTTCCACCTCATTTTCCCACTTTTTCAACCACCCCTTCGCATTCCAGCATTTTCACCCACTTCCCACACCAGTCTTTCCCACTTCTCCTTATTCATATATACACAGTATTTTCTCCAAAAATGTATAGTTAAAATAAACTATGGTGATTACTGGAAGGATACGTAAGCACATTTGCATCGAAGAAAGTTAGAATAATGATTTAATGAGTTGAACAGTCTTATCTTACAATTTTATGTAAATATTCAGAAACATTTAACCTACTGATGTTTCAATTAATGTAATTTTATTTACCAGTAGCCACTGCATTTCCCACCCTCAGCTTATGCTTGAGTCAATAAGTTTTCACAGGGTTTGTGTGTGTGTGTGTGTGTGTTTGAAAATTAGGTGCCTCAGCTTATATTCGGGCTGGCTTATACTCAAGTATATACGGTATCTCAAATTAACTTCTGGCTGTTCTCATGACATTTAGCTACTTCCAGTGAGCATCACAGGCTTTTCAGGGTTAAACTGGCTTTCCCCTGCTTTTGGCAAAGCCTGCTGATGGAAACTGATTTTCTGACATCTTCCCAACAAGATAATGGAGTAGGTGGCATGGCCTCCTTGCAGGTGAACTAATTGAATGTCTTTCCTGCTCCTCAACTTTCCTTGGCCAAATTATGGCTCACCTTATCACTTCCAAAATGATTAACAAACTAAAGATTTATTACTGTACTAGCAGGTCTTTACAACTTGGAATGAATGTTTGTGCCATGTTCCGGAAACCTTATTATCTTATTTATTGCTGGTACCTCATAAATACTAGGCATTAATCTTATTCTGAACTGTCAGGTGACAGTTAGCTTTCTTGCTCCTCATCTTCATTTGCAGGGCTATAATTAGGTACTAGGCACCACTGATAATGGAAAGAGAAATGCCATTAATTGTGAGGTTATTTTCTTTCTGCCAGACAGCTAGTCATGGCAGGTTAGGCAACTTAATCACCTTTCACTCCCTATTTGAATCAATAAATAATTGTAGCAGCTGGACCTGCAGCAGCATTGTATTGATATGTCATGGTCCTCCTGTTAATGCATACATACACAAAGATGCTGATGCTACCTATCAATGAAAAAATACACACTTCTTTTCCTTTTCATGACTGATATTCTACATCATAGTCTATGTTTTTTAACTTGACATATCCATAAGTATGTTGCAAGAATAAAATGAAACCCTTTAGTCCATTACAAAAATGTGCTTCCAGGCACTACCAAGAGTATTTTCATGTGCACAGCATCCTTCTGATGTTGATTGGGTATTCCTGATGAACACCAGACACTTCTGATGCACATTGGGAATTCCTGTAGCAATTTGGCATTTCTTAGCTATGCCTGAATGCACATCAGGCATGCATCAGTTTACATTAGTGCCTATTGTACATCAATTTTGCTAAACTGGCTGTGTTGTCTGAATGTCTGATCATCATCTCCCAAAGCAGTTACTTTATTCTCAACTTAAAAACAGAAAACAGAATATTGGTGGACAAAAAAAGAGATTTAAAGATAGGCTTAAAGCTAACCTAAGAAATGTGATATAAATACCAAGAACTGGGAAGCCCTGGCACTCGAGTGTTATAACTGGAGGTGCTTTTTTCAGGAGTGATTTAGTTGTGTCTTCAGAAGTTGGACTAGATGGTACTTGTGGTCCTTCGAATTCTGCATGCGACTTGGAGAGACTTTGAGCCCTTCTACATGGCCATATAATCCAGTTCAAAGGAGAGAATTTGGATTTTATATGGCAATGTCGAAGGGGCCTCTATCTCACCTCACTGTAACCAGTGGCTTATAGACCTAAGCCAGGCATGTGGTCTACCAGAAGGTTGACCCAAGATTGGTTAGTGTGGTCCTGAGAAATTGGAGGATCCTGTAAAGTTCTGGAGTCCAGAAGACAGCTTCTTTTCCTGATAGATGCAACTTCTGCTGTGCCTCTCCCAATATTGTTGTGGATCTATGACCATGTCAACCCTAAACCTGTGCCACTGCTACCAATGTAGATATGCCAGGCAATTGGATTGCTGCTTCTGCAAGCTGCAGCTAACAAAGGCTGTGACCCAGGAAACCCCATAGTATGCCTTGATGTGAGTCTAGACCAGTGGTTCTCAACCTGGGGTCCCCAGATGTTTTTGGCCTTCAACTCCCATAATTCCTAACAGCTGGTAAACTGGCAGGGATTTCTGGGAGTTGCAGGCCAAAAACATCTGAGGACTCTAGGTTGAGAACCACTGACCTAGACCCATGACCTCCACTATTTCCTGTGGATGCTGCAAGTGCCTATCTTCTATCTTTCTTCCAGAATGGGATCCTGCTCCCAGATTAGCCAGCCTAAAGTAACACTTTATGATTGAACCCAACTTTAAAAAAAACCCTACAAACACAAAATCTTTTCACTGCAGATCAAGAATGACATCGAGGCAGGGATAACAGCCACAGAACAGCCCCAAGCAAGATAATTGGCTTGTGGAACAAAGACTGCATTTGGTGCCAGAGCACAATAGCATAAAAGAGTTAATATTAGAACTTCAGAGGACCTATTATGAATCTGTGAAATGTCACAACTTCTGTGCCGCCTGCAATACACTTTTATTTCCTTTGCCTTCTAAGACATCATTATGCTTCAGTAGGCATCACAGAGTTTAAAGTAATGGAATGAGATCAACATCGTCGTTCTTTTCAGCTGGCATTGCATTTTTGCCTCAGAGAAATTAATCGTTTTTTATGATAAAGTGCTTTAAATACATGCAGTGCTCCTCTTGGGAGAACTTAGCATTTTATATTTGGCTTTATGGTCTTCCATTTTTCTCTCTATTCAGTTCATCAGCCTCTCCTGTATCCCTACCTCTGACCTTCCCTTATCCTTCTCCACAACTCTTGTGCTTCATTCAAAGATCTCTTTCTTTCTAAATGTTGTTATTAATTGATTCCAGGTTAGCTTTGACTTATGGCAACAATATACACAAGAGACTTCCCAGATACTATGTTTTTAGCAGTCCTTCTCAGGTCTTGCTGATTCAGGATTGTGGCTTTCTTGATCAAGTCTAGTATTCACCTGTAGTGTGGCCCTCTTCTTTTCATGCTGTCTTCCATATTCCCAAGCATGACCACCATTACCAGGGAGTCATGTCATCTCATGATATGTCCAAAATATGATAGTGTCAATTTAATCATTTTGGTTTCTAGCAGGAACTTGGCCTAGATTTCATCTAGGTTCCACTTATTTCTCCTTTTCTCAGTCAATGACATCCCTGGATCTTTAAAATTATTATTCAGTTTTTCTTTTATACTTTTTCTGCTATCAAGTGATTCCCACAATTACTCTGTGAAGCCATGACTATGACATTTTGTCATAGTTGACATGAGAAAATAAGAAATGAGTGGTCAATTAGCAGTGCAAGGGACAAGAGCGAGAGGAACAAAACCAACAGGGAGCCATTCAGAAGTGTACTCTGTATTCATGAACAGAGCCAGGTCTCTGATCCGGCTCAGATGTTTCTCACAAAGTAGCCGTTCAACTTTGTTTTCCAGCAGCTGTTCAGTGTTTGCTGTCTGCCTTACCTAGAAAGGCCAGTTATTTGATATAAACAGCTGGGGGTCACAATAACAGACCTTCAGGTGTGCCAATTCTCTCCCTGGACACTCAAATCCTACTAGTATCTTTGAAGGAGACTCAACACCTCCTTAAAGCCTGGCTTTCCCAGATTCATTTTGTTTCACCTTGCCATTCCAGGGATGTGTCTCCATACTGTCTTCCTGATATCACCATAATGCCATTCCTATCTATCACTAACCATTGTTTCATGAGACACAATGTCTTTTATTTTATGATATTCTTTTTTGTTATTATAATGATGGCATAGTCACCATGTCCTGCTATTATTTTTTTAATTCAAAAACTTGCTTTTATCTCATCCACCCTCCCTCTTCTGCCCCTGTCATAAATGTATACAAACTACTTCCTGTCAGTCTTCTTACTAATACATTAACCTTTACTTAATAGTCAGATTTTATTAATGATAGTTAGATCTCGCCCTAGTCATTTACTCAAAATCCCACCTGGTCTAATGGTGGTTTAAATCTGCTATTGCTCTGATATACCTAATAAATGGTTTCCATATAACCTCAAACACATTCTCTTTTATTTCCCCTCTCTTTAATATTATTTTGTGCAATTGAAGTAATCACTGGTTTTTCCTGGCTTACCACTTCCTCCATTTTCCTGTTGGTCCCCTATTGTCCTCCCACACCGAAATAACGAGACCACACAAAATGATTGGGTTAAATATGGGCAACTTTATTAACGTTACCTAATTAACTTTAACTGCTTTAATTATAACTGAATTTGGTGAGGGGAAGCCGAGGCAGCGTCCCTGCCCGTCCACTCCTCGGCAAACTGGGGAAACATTTTGGTATCCCTTTAACAAAATCTGGGCAACCTGAAGTACAAAATGCAGGGAACCAATCTTAAAAGTAACGAAGGCCATAATCTCCCCTCTCCTTTCCAGGCATTTCCTTTACGTCTCCTGCCAAAATGAACCTTCTGAGAGTGTTTTGTTAATAGCCTCTTAACCTTGAGAGGGGGTGCCTTGTATGTATCTCCAATAATAAACTTTTGTCTACCTGTTTACCGCCACAGATTGGGGGAAAATGTCAATTTAGTCCCCATCCCCCACCAAAATCCCTTATTTTGCTAGCAATGACTGCTTGTAGATTGGCCAGAAATCTGTCAATGCCTGAGTCCGAAAGATAGACACCATCAACCTGATATAGCGAAGTGTTTTCGCGGGTAATTTGATCATGCGATACATAGGATCCATTGGCTTGAGTCAACACCGCCCTGATGTCCCTATTTATCCTCTTTCTGGCCCTTTCGAATTTACGGACAGCACCCCCGCCGGGCCACTTCAGGCGCGGGATCACAGCAGACCAGATAACGTGTGCATGGGGCCTCCGCTCCCATATTTTCGCAAGATCGGTCCGTGCATGCAAGTATAATGCTCTCCCTTTGAGGAGGCCCTAATCATTTCGACCGATGTGGGTCAGACAAATCATTCCGTGCATGCAAGTATAATGCTCTCCCCTTGAGGAGGCCCAATCCTTTCCACCGAGGTGGATCAGCAAAATCGGTCTGTGCATGCAAGTATAATGCTCTCCCTTTGT
Source organism: Anolis sagrei ordinatus (assembly GCF_025583915.1). NCBI lineage: Eukaryota > Metazoa > Chordata > Lepidosauria > Squamata > Anolidae > Anolis > Anolis sagrei. The sequence goes on from NW_026844366.1 coordinate 337,445,374, forward strand.
GGAGGCCCAACTCATCCCACCGAGGTGGATCAACAGAATATCCGGTGGTGCGCAACCACCGCGTAACAATAACATTGGGATCAACCCGTCCCATTTCAAACCTCTTATAACCCTCCATTCAACTGATGCTAAGGAGGCAAGCCCCAAGTGCTGGCCATAGGGACCTCGACGTGCGTGGTGCTCTGTCCAATGGACCTAACTGTGCCCCCAAATCAGCACCCTTCTTCTATGGCCCAGCAGAACTCCATCTGAAAAACAAGACACAGCGTTAACGGGGAACAGGGCGAACGTAGCCCTTGTAGGCATCAGATTTTCATCCCCTTAAGCTTTTGTCCTGTCGGCACCATAACCAAGGATGGCCGCTGATGATGCAGCGCCTCTTCGGAATGAATGAGTACCCAATTTAAATTGCCCCAAGGCCTAAAAGCTTTAACATGGAAGGTATTAGCTCACTTATTCTCAGCGCTCTAAAAATTGTAGTCAACGACCCGCCTGAAAGCAGTTGCCCATAAGCTGAAGAACACACTCGTGTTCAGATCTGTTTTAGGCCTCTAAAAGGACCAGTGTTATGGGTTGCCTATCATCTGACGGCCGTTGCCTTTCCCGTAACCAACCTGTTATAAACTTGTGCAACCTGAAATCAGCTGTGTAATTTTGACACAATATATTAAACAATATATTAAACGATTTATTAAACAATATATTAAAGTTTGGGCAGTGGAGTGTGAAATGACCAACCACCTCCATCGCCCTGGGAGATCTGGTGTATAATAATAACTTTAACCGTGGCTTGATTGTGGCACCAAAAGTGGACCGCCGAATTTTGAAAACTTTGGACCGTCGAATTTTTGAAAACTTTGTATCAAATTGACACGGCCACCAATATTGGAAAAAACTCTAGAAAGGCTAGGTCGGAGGTCATTCCCAATTCATGCCAACGTGGTGGCCCCTCGTCGGCCCCCCAGTCGAGTCTCCAAACGAGACGCCACTAAACTTGGACAAGGATTGTAACCTGACAAACAGATCGGCCTTGACTGACCGTGTTAACTTGATATGGTGATGCGGGGAGGAAACCCCTAAGATGGCATCACACAATCTGCATAAAAAGGATCTACCTGTGGTAATCACCTTACCAGCCAAATTTAGATGTCGTATTATTTCCTGAAATTCTCTCAGGGTAGCCTTCTCCCGCCGAATGAAGTGTTCAACTCTAAAAAGTGGGGTCTGTTATTTTAATAGGTGGCAGCCTATTGGTGCCCGATGGTGTCAATTTCTATCCCGAGGTAAGTTAAGACTGTAGCAGGGCCCTCCGTTTTTTCTTCAGTGAATGGCATCCCAAGTTGATCAGTGAGGTCTTTGAATGAAGCTAGCAATAGATTATACTCGCCCGAACCGGTCCTTCTGGCAAACAAATAATCATCTAGATAATGCCCAATTATAGACCTCAGGTTACGGGAACAAAAACTGACTCGAGGGCCATAAGCCGGGATATGGAAGCCATGCGTAAAGCCGTCGAGAAAATATTCAGCGGTCACCCTATCAGGATAGTATTGCAGCCATTCCTCCCAGGGTCCCAATCCTAATTGGGCTGGGGCCCTTTTGGAATAAAGGTTGAGGCTGTGTTTTTTCTTGACAATTGGTTATCATTTGGATTCGCTCTGGATGTCCTAGCCTTGTTGCAGTTTTTTGATGAGTGAGCTCCGGCACAGATGGAGCATGCATGCTGGAACTTGCAATTGCGGCGCGAACAGGCTCCTTGGGCCATGAAATCCCAGCACATGGCCTTTTGGCCCAGCGGCTGCTGCTGGGTGGCCCACTGCCGGAAGGGCTGCACACCTTTGTTATTTTGAATAGTGTGTCCGCTGTCGGCCTTTTCGCCTATGTTTGGCCTAGGGGGGGTTATGACATCCATCCATAATTGATCATCGATGAGGTCCCATCGACTTGTCGGGTAACGGACCGCATTGAAACGGAAACGCTTGTCATAAGACAGCCATGCGTTGCCTGTGAAATTGACATAGGCACAGTAAATTATATTCTGATATTGTAGTAAGGATTTACCCCTAAATGGGTAGACTTCCATAAGAACGCCAGCATAAATCATATAACATGCTAGCCAATTCTCCCAATTATGTACCACCCTTCTTTTCTTAATTTTTTCTTTAGTTTCGTCATCTAAGTCCTCCTTGTCTTTTTTGTCCAAATCTCTAAAATATAAAGAAAATATGTTGATGTATTCATTTTTTAGAATTTTATCAATTGTTTTTTGTGCCAGATGAGATCCCAAAGCTATTGAGCTCATTTTCGGGGTCGAGGGCAACGGCCATTTTGCTGTGCCCCAAAACTGATTGGCTTCCTCAGTGCTAACCAGCACGGAGCCTGTTGTTGTTTGAGATGGTGTTTGATGACCCAGTTGTATAGGAGGTTGAATAGAAGTGGATGTGCATGGCTGGGTATGTTGCGCCAGAGGCCCTCCCTGCGCCTGACTGCTGTCCCATGGCCACCCACCCGTGGTGCTTGTACCTGTAGATGTGGTGGGTCGCTGAACCGATAATGGGTTGGAAGCAGCCACAAACACCGAATCTGGCTGGCTGCCTGTTTCTGAGTGTTGGAGGGCTGTTGATGATGACTGCATCCCAGCTTGAACCTGGGGTTGTTGAGCCTGGTCCACTGGGGACTCGCTGGGGGTTGAGAGGGCAGCCTCGCCTCCCAGAGGATGTTGTTGCAATCGGTCAGCCTCTAAATGGGAGACATGAGAGAGCAAAGCTTTAAACATTGCCGCCTTACTAGCTAGCCTCATTGGCCTGGGGCCAGCAGGCGTTGTCGGCCCTCTTTGTTTCTCAAGTGCATTAACTCGAATGAGACATGCGTTGAGTTCTTCCGCCGGTACGCCCTCGTCTTCCGATGAAATAGTGTCAGGTGGAGGCGGGCGCTTGATCGGCGCCTTTTTAGCAGGGCCTTTGCCCTTGAGGCCCCCAACATTCTTCTTAGTAGGCATCCTGCGGGAATAAAGTCATAAATACGTGATTTAACTTTGGTTCACACACGGCCCGGGTGATGAAGGATTATTTATGGGCACACTGAACAATGCAATCTTAGTTGGATCGTGTTCCAAGAGTGGCGGTTGTAGCTGACAGAAAGTGTCCATTGCAAACTTGCCGGGACAGTTTTAAGAGAGCCATTCAACAGTGGAACTCTCTGCCCAGGAGTGTGGTAGCGACTCCTCATTGGCAGCTATTATTATTATTATTATTAGCATTAAACAGAGGCTGGATGGCAATCTGTCAGGAGTGATTTGAGTATAATGTTCACTGCTTCTAGGCAGGGGATGAATCGTAATGGGATCGTGGTCCAGTAGTGGCGGTTGTAATTGCAAGAACATGTACAATGCAAAATTGCCAAGACATAAAGGGGAGGTTCTATGAGAGCCGTTCACCAGAGGAACTCTCAGCCCCATAGTATGGTAGAGACTCATTATTTGGCAATGTATTATTATTATTATTATTATTATTATTATTATTATTATTAAACAGAGGCTGGATGGCGATCTATAAGGGGCGGCTTGAGTGTAATGTTCACTACTTCTTGGCAGGGGATGAACTGGATGAACAAAGAGGTCATCCTAGACTTTTTTTTCTGATTACATATTATAGGTATACATATATACATGCATATACACGTACATATACATATACCTACATATATACACAAACATATACATATATACCATTATTATTATTATTATTGTTAATATTATTAGTATTAAAATAATTAAAGTATTGGTTTAACATAACATAACTGTGGATAACCAGTAGGCGACATGCACCACGACCTGCCAAGGGAAGGGAACAGCATGGCATTGACTATAGTATTAAAGCTTTCCTATAGCTAACAGACTCCAAATTGTGTGTAGGTATATATTCAAAATGGCCACCGTCCCCACCAAAAATGGCCACCAGCCCCTGTAGCATGGCCTCCAGCCATGTGGTTGGTGCGCTGTCCGTGCTGACCGGCAGGCATGCTTTAAAATGGCTGCTGTTCACGCGGCCAAAATGTCCGACAGGCTGTTGAGCCACCAGGCCTAAGCCCCGCAAGCACCGGGTGTCCTTTAAAGGACTCCCGTGTATCTGTCCTGATATGAGCCAAGATAGATGGCATTATATATAGCGCCAAATCACCTTTTGTTCATTTATTTATTTATTTATTTATTTATTTATTTATTATTATTGTTCTTTTTCCCTCACCCCATGCGAGGAATGGGAGTGGGGGGGGGAGCGCCGCCAGCGTCGGAAGCCCCTGCCGCGCAAAAAAAAAAAAAAAGCCCAAAGCTGGGGCCTTGCAGACATAGCGGCACGGCGGCTGCTGCTAGAGGCCCACTCCCTCGCCAACGCCCAGGCAGGCCGCAAGGCCGAGGGACCACCAAAATACGGCGCAGCGCCAGCGCGCGGACGCGCGTATCCCCGCCAGCCCCTTCCCTGGCAACTGGCGCCAAGCGCCAACGCCGGCCACGCCACTCGCCACCACGGCGGCAAAGTAAAGACTGCCCAAGGCAACAGGAGCCAACCGCAAGGGCGAAACGGAGCGTGCTCCATTCGGCCCCGGCGGCAGTGAAGGGAGAAAAAAGGAAGGAGAAGAACCCGCGTCATCAGGGGAAGCACCCTCGTCGTCCTAAACACCCGCCGGGTAAAAACCCCTCGCCAGGGCCAAAAAGGCCCGCTACCAGTTTACTACGGTGCAGGGTGAAGGGAAGAAGGCCCAAGGCCCGTTCCCCCCCCTTCAGCCCCGAGACCGACCTGAGAGGTGCTTCTCCATCAACGGTTGCCGGCCGAATGACTTGGAAGGGCGGGCCAGGCCAAACCTGGCTCCGCCCCTTCCTGTTGGAGCTGTGCCCGAAATGATCTCTCCCTTCGGCGAAGGGGACAACTGGCCTTCCCTGCCCAGCTTCGCCGGGCAGGTAAATCCTTTTGTGTTAGTGGAGAATTATTTTTCAGCTCATTTTATGAAAAATGAGAGATAATCACAATTCATACATTTCTTTATTCTCAATTGTAAGACAACACTAATCAAAGTTTTCTTCTGAGATGCTACTCCTGTCAGGCTTGAGAATAAGACTTTTATGACTTCTGCAGACCTCCACTAGCCAATGGAGGATTTTAGCTTCATAGTGAGCTCTGCCAAGTTGGGTGTTAATTACTAAAAGCAGAGGAGGTCAGGGAAGGGTGTGACATCTCTCCAAAGGTGATGATGTGTAATCAATGCCACTTACTGAACATTTAAGTCAGTCCTTTGGGTAGAGAAGTAAGCTTATTGGGGTTTTCTAGAGACAATAGGTGTATCACAGCTTCCCAGAAAACCTTTTGCTGTTTCCTAGAATATGGTCAGGTCAGCCTGCTCTCAGGGCATCCTAAAGTTAACTTTAATTTAGAGACCACTGCTGAATTACAGTTGTAACCAAAAAGCCTTTTTCATTGCACCTAACTTCGCCAAAATACTATTTCCACAGTATTCTGGAGAAAATGAATGGCTATTATGTGTGTTTAAAAGCCTGTGCTGCAAATACACCTTCTCAGACATTGCATTAGAAGTGTCAAGTTGAACTATGGCCAGGATGGCCTTCACGTGGAGAGAGCTAGGGTATAGAAGCTGAACTTCTATGGTATAGAAGCTGAACTTTGGTGGTTGAAAGCTCAATACAAGAACTGCAGGGCATGACATGGTGAACATACCATCATTGTTAGTGTGTTGCTGCTGGCGACTCATGTCAGCTGCCACCAGTCTAGCTAATACTACAGGATGATAGGTGTTGTGGTCCAACAACATTAGAAAGATAAAATTGCCCACCTCTGGCCTACAGCATAGCTGATAAATATTCACCCAGAGCCTGTATAACATCTCCAATGAGGGGGAACTGCCCAGAAATTTTCTCATTCTTGATTAAGATGGCTGTGTTTACAAAATAGCATATGTCTTGATAATATTATTTTATGTGCAGTGAAAGCTGTTTCTTGTGCCAGAAGACCTCTCAAGAGGGTTTGCACTGCCAGCAGGCCCATTAGGTAAGTTTTTTGATTGAAATGGGGGGCTGGGAAGGGAGGATGAGAATGCCATCCTGCCCCTTGAGGACTGACCCCCCATAATCACGGAATCAGTCCTGGGAGTCAATCCCCACAAGGCTCACATCTGGAAAGATCTGGGCCTTAGCTTAAGTTCCAGATCTTTCCAGATGTTTGATTAATCCAGAGCAAACTGGAAAATCTCAGTTTTCTCTGGATTAATTTGGTTTTACCTGAGGTGTCATTTGGATGCCTCAGATAAAACCAAGACAGGTCCCACATTTTGGACCTATCTGGAATGACCCTAAGACTAGAACAACAAAGAACAAATTTGCTCCACCTTCTACATAATAGTTCCTGAGATATGTTAAGACAGCTATAATATGCCACTTTTCTCCAACCTAAATGTTCTTGAAATATCCATAAATAAACTGGGTCAAAGTAATAGGTCATTGCCAACATCTGTTGCCTACTGTAGTTATCATTAGTTGTGACCCATCTAATGAAATGCAGCACCCCATCTATTTGAACCAGTCTATCAAGGACTGACTAAGGCACCATCCAGATAGACCCAAAAACTGGGACCTGTCTCAATATTACCAGAGGTATCCAAATGATGCCTCCAGTGAAACCAAATTAATTTAGAAGAAACCAGGGTTTCCGGATTTGTTCTGAGTTATTTAGATACCTCATTAGAACCAGGCCTTCTTGAAAGGCCTAGGATTAAAGGACTATTGGGCCTTTGGGGACTCACCTATAAAAATAAAGTAAAATTTACCTTGCCACTATAACATTACTCCTCACGCAAGGAAATCATGTACCAGGAGGGTGTGAGAAGAAACATTGTGGCAGCCACATACGTTTTACTTTATTTTTAGAGATAAATTGGGGGGCTTTGGAATGGCATGTAGCCAATCCCCCCCCCCCCAACAAGGAAAGCTCAAGTTTTTTGGTGAGAATGGGGAGAAAAATCTGCACATAAGTGGGTTTTAAAACCCGCTTTGATGTGGATTTTGGTGCTGAGCCCTCAGAGACCTGGCTCTGTTCATGCCCTAAGCCCTCAGATTTCTGCTTAGCAGGGATAAAACAGGGAGTTTCTCAAACTTCTGGAAGTTAACAGAATGTGCTTGAAGTATTTTATTTGGCTTAGTGTAGTGGATCCCAAATTTTGATTTCCAGGTACCTTGAATTCCAACTCCCAGAAGCTTTGGACAGTTTGACAAATTGGGTGGAGTCCAAAACACCTGGAAGACCAAAGTTGGCAACCACTATCTTAGGGCACATAGGCACAACTGCTGCAGAGGTGGAAGTCCTGACCTCTAGCAGTGCTGAACACCCTTGCTTTCCTTTCCTGCCCTTTATGTCCTGATGGTCTCTGGTCACAATATGGATTCTACCTGTCACTGTCACCGGCAGTGATATTGGGCAGAGAAATGGGGTGATGAGAGAAGGAGGAGAGGAGGAATCCTCCTACCTCTCCCCTTCCCTTCCCCAATCACCCCATGTCCCTGGCCAACATTACTGCAAGAAACAGCAGAAAGGTAGGACCCATGTCATGGCCAAAGACCACCACAACACAGAGGATGGGAGCGGATGGTAAGTGCCATCCAATGTTCCCAACCTGCCATAGCCTGGAAAATATGTGATGACAGTGAGAACAATTGCAGTCAGATTTGTTCTGAAACTAGCCCAATTGTTCAGATGGGCCCAAAGCCATGAGATAATCCAAATTATGGCCATGTTAAAGTCACCTAGCCCCACATTACCCCAGATTAGCTCTGTGTTATATTTGGCAGTTACAAAGTTGATCCAGGTCCATGTAGATGTGCCCTTGGTGAATTAGAAATTGTACATGTGCCATTTAGATACCCTGAAGCTATATTTATATCAACCACTTAAAATAGTGTTCGCAGAGGATTCAGAATTTCCTGAAAACTCCTTAGTCTTTCCCACCTGTTGAAAGCAGAGCAAAGTCAAGGGCAAAAAAAACTCAGGATACTTACTGGAAATTGCCATGGATCATGTAGGCTTCCAGCACTGGATTCAAGGTGAATACAGTTTGTGTGCTTTTCATTTGTGTAGATAAACCCATAGTTTGCTTTTTCCAATATCTTCATCCCCATGATAGACTTCAGAAAGCAGGACAAAGGTTAACACTGATGGCCCTTCTATGCTGATATATAATCCAATTTATAAAAGTAGATAATTAACATTATCTGATTTGAATGGGATCATATGAGTCTACACTGTGAGATAATCCAGTTCAGAGCAGATAATCTGAATTTTATATTGCAGTGGAGAAGGAGCCAGAGTTCAAAACTTCAGAGAGGTTCTCCCCTCCTCTTCTGTGGATTCAGATTCCAAGGAGGCTCAAACAAAGCAAAACTTAGGTCATTCAGCTTTCATTGTTACTGTTGGATATGACAGCTTTTACAATTTGTGCTGGAGATCTTGTCATCAAAAATGGGCCATGTGTGCTTTTGCTACTGTGAAAAAGAAATAAAGCTGCTGTTATCATTTTTGACATCAGGTGGAAAAATCAATCTCCATTTTGCCCTCAGTGTAAAGATTGCAACATGGCTCCTTTAAAAAAAATGTGATTGTCTTTGAAGTCGATTGTTATTCTTAGAGCACTTCCATGTAGATGGTGCTTCACAAAGACTGAGAACATATGTCCTATTCCCACTTGGATCTAGAAAATGACAATGAGGGAAGAGTAGGCGTATGGAGGGAATGGTAATTGAAAGTAAAGAAGTCGCGGTTTCTAGAACTCCTTCACACACCATAGTGTGTGAATTAAATAAATTAATTAAATAATAAATAAATAGTTATAGTGGTACGATTCCACTTGAATTGAAAATCATGAAAACCCAAGATTTTCAGTTTAGGGAGGGATATTTGGAATTTTCAGCCAGAGAGCTCTAGTGCCGCATCAAACTACAAATGCCAGGATTCCATAGGATGTTCCCATAACAGTTAAAGTGGAATGAAAGTGTTGTAATTGCTTAGTGTGAAAGGACTTCTGCCCCATGTAATTTAGACTTATAGACATCTTGATCAGGCTGGACTATGACACAACTTTGGGGTACTTCTGTGGTGTATCCCGGGCAGTTCCAGAACAGACCATTCTATATTATTTTGTCTGATATAGACTAGACACAGCCAACATGTAAAGGAGTTTCCTGTGATCTAAAGCAGAGTATGTAGCAAAATGGATAAATCAGTTTGGTTTGTGCTGCTTCCACACATTCATTCCATACACAACTCCATTCCATGCCATTTTCACATCAAACTTTGGAAACATATTCAGGGGTAATCATGATGGTCAAAATGGGAGTGGTCTTTTCTGAATCAATACCCCTGTAGAGCAGGGATTCCCAAACCATGCTTCCAGGAGTCCTTGGGGCACCGTAGGTGATAGTGAGGGGCTCCACAGGACCATGCTGCTTCCTGCCGCCTCCTCTTTTCTCCTCCTGAGAAATGCAGGGAAATTAAAATTTTGAGCTGCCAGAAACAGCAACAGCAGACGTCCTCCAGCAGACCCTTTCTCACCTGCCTCCCTCACTGGACAGACTTTTTCTCACCACCTGCACTTTTCTCCTCCCACCCCCGGATTTCTTTGTTTTGACAATTCTATTTCCCTCCCAACGCTCAGGGGGTGCTTTGATTGGTTTTTTCTGCATGGCAGAATGGGGTTGGACTGGATGGCCTCTGGAGTTTCTGCTGCTGCTGCTGTTGTTGTTGTTGTTACTGTGCTGTCACATGCTGGGCCTGTGCATAAGACTATAGACAGGACATAAATTCTGTGTGCCCAACGGGACGCTGGGGATGCCTCAGATTAAAGGCCTTTGGATTTCCTTAAAACAGAGTCTTTAGATTGCTTAAAGGTTCAACAAAGTTCTTTATTATTGAAAACAAACAGGTACTTTAAGGCTTTCTTAACAGTCTATTGGCTCTCTCTCAATCTTGTCCACAGGGAACAGGCACTATCTTCATAACTGTAACTAATGGGGAAATCCTTAACTTCTAATCTGGGCAGTCTGTCTTTGCCTCTGTTGGCATGGAGCCCCTGCACCCGGTACCAATTGCTTCTGGCTTCCGCGAGTGACCCTTACCAGGCAGAGCTTTATAGACTTCCAGGGGGAAAAGAACTCAGGTTTCCATGATGGCTGACTGAAGTCCTTCAGCAAAGGAACTGTAGGGTTGTATAACCCAGCCAAGCTGTGGGCTGTATATCTCCCCAGCCAAGCCGTAGAAGACGAAGCTTTCTACAGGAGCTCTTGGTATTATGTCCTGCATGGAAGGCTTCTCTGTGTGGACTGGCTCAAAATGGCTCCTATTCCCTACAAAACCCAAAAAGGGGGCAGAACCAGGGAACCTAATGATAATTGACAGGTGGCTTGCCCTATGATTGCAGCCAAAAGAAGCCACCTATCTGCAGAGCCCCTGAAACTTAGGACTACAATAAACATTCAATGCAAAGCAAACAAAATTGGAGCTCCTGGTACAGCTGTACCTGCACAGTTACAAAGGCTGGATGGCCATCTGTTGACATGTCCTAAATAGGGTAGACCTACTCATGTCAACAACATATAAACTAATAACATTAAAATGTAGATTGAAAATAGAGCAACGTTTTCAGAAATCCATTTTGCAACCATATATACAAAGGACCAGAGTATATTTTTTTCTAAAAATTAGGGGGAAAAGGGTGTTAGAATTTCCACCCTGAAGGATGGAAGAATTTCCAATGGGAGCGCTTTGGGTTAAAAAAAGTTCTTGAATCTTTTTTCTGCATGGCAGAATGGGGTTGGACTGGATGGCCTCTGGAGTTTCTGCTGCTGCTGCTGCTGCTGCTGTTGTTGTTGTTACTGTGCTGTCACATGCTGGGCCTGTGACAGCATACTGTGCTGTCACATGCTGTCACATTTACCCAGGAAGCCCAAAGCAAACCAGAAGTCTACACTTGATGGAACTAACAATAGGATTCATGGTGCTTTACCAAAGAATATGAATATCCTGCACATCTGCATATTACCTTAAAATATTCATCTTTATAGGTCTTCTAGTTCTTTTTGAAGATGAAAAATCTATTGTAAAATTCAGAGATATGTGAAAACCAAAGGCTAACTGTATTCCATTTCATGAATTTACCCAGTAAGCCCAAAGCAAACCAGTTTGCTAAAAATGCAAGCCAAACAAAATCCTCAGGCATTCCTAGTTGTATCAGAGACTTCACTGGAAATCACATTTCCTTGCATTTGTCTTCCAGCGCATGGTGGGTTTTCGCTGTGGCTCTATTTTGAGGTTCTATGAGCAGAACAAATTAGTAGCAAAGAGACATTACTAGAGGGACTGTCAAGTCTAACAATAGATTCAGTTTCTCCTCATGCCTTTCGGTGTAACACAATATCTCGTTCTAGTAATCTAGTTAAAAGTGTTCCATAGCTATTGGGTAAAGCAACTAGGGAATCTCAGAGACATTTAGAAAACTTTCATCTTCAGGATGTATGTTTCTAGCTGCTCCTTAGCAGGCCCATAGATCTTCCCTCCTATTATTCTCTGCTTTGTGACTCATTCCTTAATTAAAGAAAATGCTGAACCAACTATCTCTCTGTTTTCTTTTTCCTTTTTCTAATGGTTGAAGGATCAAATAATCATAAATGTCCTGAAACCTGCTGAAAGGGTTCCTAGTTTGCAGACCATTTTAATCATATCTCCAGTATGTAAAGCCTTTATGCCATTTTAGATTGAAAATAGAGCAACATTTTCAGAAATCCATTTTGCAACCATATATACAAAGGACCAGAGTATATTTTTTTTCTAAAAATTAGGGGGAAAAGGGTGTTAGAATTTCCACCCTGAAGGATGGAAGAATTTCCAATGGGAGTGCTTTGGGTTAAAAAAAGTTCTTGAATCCAGGGCTCCATGGGACTAAATTTAGAAATGTACATATTAATGTGGAGCTCCTCCGAAGTAGTCTGAACATGAATCTGAACATTCCTGAAGTTGTGTTGTCAGATGGCTGCAATCACTGGGTTGCTGTGAGGTTTTCAGGCTGTATGGCCATACAACCAAAAAAAACTCACAGCAACACATTCCTGAAGTTTAAAAAATGATTTTAATGTAGAGCAGTAAACTGGCTGGGATTTCTGGGAGTTGTAGGCCAAAAACCTTGGAACCCACAGATTGAGAACCACTGCTGTAAAGGAAACCTGAGAACAATTTTACACTTACCCCAGGGTCAATCGAGCATGAGGAATGTTGGATCAGTTCCACAGTAGTTTAGAACACTGCTTCTTAAACTGTGGGTCCCAACCCTGAAATGGCCCCCCTTAGCTCAATGTTGGGGTTACAAAAAGTTTGGTAGCAGTGAAAGGTTTTTGGACACCACCCATCTATGATCTCCTCAAAGATGAGGGAACTGACCTGGCATGTTTCTCTGAAATTTGACTGGAATGTGATAGTGCTCCAACCTGGGCCCAGGCCCTCCCAGCACAGGTATTGCCTCAGTGAGCAGGTGAAGATGAGTGGGTGAAGGGTAAGGTAGCTGTGGTATACAAAGACCAGAAAGAGCGAATGGGCTGGATGAGGAAAAACCAAATTGAAATTCAAACTGAATCAAGATAAAACAGAGGTGCTTGTCTTCAAGGGTCCTAATCTGGAGATGGAGGTGTGTCAACCAGTTCTGGGTGGGGATACACTTCACCTGAAAGACTGTGTTCACAGCTTGGGAGTGCTCCTGGATCAGTCTCTCCAAGTGTCAGCCCATGTAAATGCGACGGTCAGGAGTGCTTACTATCAGCTTCAGTTCACATGCCAGCTGCACCCATTCTGAAATTTGGAGGACCTAAATATGGTAATGCCCAAGCTGGTTACCTCAAAGTTGGATTTCTACAATATGCTTTACATTGGGCTATTTTTGTACCAAGTTCAGAAAATCCAATTGGTTCAAAACACGGCAGCCAAATTGGTTACAGGAAGCTTTGGGAGTGTATATTACACCTATACTAAAGTCACTCCACTGGTTTCCAATTAGTTCTGGGCAAAATGCAAAGTGTTGGTTTTGGCTTTTAAAGCCCTACATCTGTGGTTCCCTATCTTTGGTCCTCCAGGTGTTTTGGACTTCAAATCCCAGAAATCCCAGCCATAATTCCATCTGTTAGGAATTATGGGAGCTAAAGTCCAACATACCTGGAGGGTCAATGGTTGGTAATCACTGCCCTACATGGTTTGGGTTCAGGTTACCTACAGGATCACCTTTTCCCATACAGTCTGCCCTGCACACTTAGTTCCTCTGGGGGCACCTGCTCCAACCAGCCAGAACTCAACTGGCAATCGTCACCCAGAGGACCTTTTCATTGGCCGACCCAAGAGTGTGGAATGACCTGCCCGTAGAGCTCTGATAGCTAAATGAGCTGTTAGAATTTTAAAATCATCCAAAGAGCTATCTCTTCCAACAGACCTACCCAGCCAATTTTAATCACGATTTTTCAACTTGTGTCTTATGTTTAATCTTTGTTCTGTGTATTTTAATATGTATTTTATACAAATATGTTTTAATATGTGTATTTTGTAGAGTGTTTTTAGATTATTGTGTGTGTTTTAGTGATGTTGTAACCTGTTATGAGAAAAGGCCTAGGTAATCAAAATTAATCACATTGCTTCCACTCTTATTTTTCAAAAACATCTTATGTTGAGTGTCTCTTATATCAAATTTTGCAATCCAAAATGCTCCAAAATGTTCATAAGGGTGGCTGATATAATAACACATATGATTTCTAGAGGTGTAACATACACAAACTTTGTTCCATGTACAAAATTACTTAAAATATTGTTTCCAAAATTACCTTCTGGCTATGTATACAAGGAATACAAGGGAATCTGTGGGGGAAATCCAAAATCCAAAGCATTTCAGATAAGGGATGCTCAAGTTCTAGTTATTCATTTCTTTCTCTATAGCTGAGCATGGGTCCTTTCCATGAAGCAGAAATCAGATTTAAAGGAAAATATGGGTAGCTTTGGGAGAAGTAAATTACTTCAAACATTGAGGTTTTTTCAAAATTGTTTTGGGGTGTCCTGACAATCCACTGAAAGTAGCTCAATAGAATATTTAGGATGTTCACCATCCAAGTTGGAGACTCTAATGTTTGCAATTTTGTTTTGAACAGTGTAGCGGCTTTTTACATTACGGTAAAGAGAAAAAATACATGCGATAATAAAGGAAGAGAAAAAAGGCATGCAATAATAAAAGCATCATGCCTTTTTCCACATTCTAAAAATTGGCTTACTCCCAATATCCTCTGCCATCAGAAAACTAGTTGCAACATCTAGCCAGCAAATTCTACATTATAGTCTATTTTCCTTAAAATGATTACAAAATATGCTTATTTCTACAATCTTGCCTCTTAAGCCCTTGAGGCACCCATCAAGATCAAATTTAGCTCAATTTGACCAGTGGGAAATGCTATAATTACTTCCAGAAAAATGTCAGGGTGTTGCCTTGCCTTTTACCCTTATCCAAGGCCCATTATAAGCAGCAGGGAGTCCCCTTTTTGCTAATGTGTTGAAGCTGCTTTGAAAAATCTGGATGTACTGTTTTGGATTTGTTGGGTTTTTCTTAACCCACAATGAGCATTTAATTGTACGGGAAGTCTTATGAAAATGAAAATTCAAATGTCTTTCATTTTCAATGACTTTCACATAGAAATAAACGTGGAATGGGAGTGGGAGAGAACAATATAATAAACAAGCAAATTATTTTGCTTATTACAATTTCCTGGGGTCTTTTCATGACTGCTAATTAGGAAAATCAGCCTCTCTCGCACTTTGCCTCTATTTCCACCTAGTTATTTGGACCCAGTAGTCGAAGGAGAATGCTGAATATACCACCTCCCCATTCGCTGCCATGGCAATGCTTGGCTTTGCTACCTGAAAGAAGGACCAACCCATTAACAAGGAACATTGCTGAAACAAACAAGTTTTTTTAAAAAAAAATCTCTATTTCTAATTAATATTAATTCACAATTCCAATCTAGATTCATCTTCATATTTCATTTCATACAGTATTCATATCCCCCTCTTCCACCCCAATGTAGACAACATCAGAAAACAACAAGTTAGTATGAGGTCTCACTACAAACATCCAGATAACAAGTGACTTTCACAATAAAAGAGTGAAAAATGAAAGTTATACTACTAATATGCAAAATCTGTAAGAATTAATTCAACCAAAAATGGTGAGATCAAGTATGTGAGCATTGTTCCTGGGGTACATCCATGTTTCATAAAGTTTATTTATCAGGAAACTAGAAGTGTTGTGAAGCATGGAGGAGAATCAGGTCTTGCTCATATGAAGTGCAGGTCCCAGCAATCCAAGCTAATGGTGAAGAATACTGGGAGTTGCAATCCAACAACAACTGGAAGGTTGATTGATTAGCATCTCTGTTCTTCAGGGTTGTTGGAGGTTCTATAGCAGGGGTCCTCAAACTAAGGGCCAGGGGCCGGATGCGGCCCTCCAAGGTCATTTATCCGGCCCTTGCTCAGGGTCAACCTAAGTCTGTAATTACTCAAAAGCATACAACAACAACAACAACAACAACAACAATCCTATCTTATCAGCCAAAAGCAGGCCCACACTGCCCACTGAAATACTTATAAATTTATATTTGTTAAAATTGTTATTCATTTTAATTATTGTATTGTTTTGAGTGGTTTCTGCACTACAAATGCGCAGTGTGCATAGGAATTCATTCTTTTTTTCAAATTATAATCCGGCCCTCCAACAGTTTGAGGGACTATGATGTGGCCCTCTGTTTAAAAAGTTCAAGGACCCCTGTTCTATAGTGAAATGATTAACTTGGAAACAAATTAATCAATCAAATAACTATGCTCAAGATTTTCCATTGTTATCCAAGACAATTCACAGTCCTCTTTGCCTATTACCTTCTACTTTGTCAAATGTTACAGCATGTCCTCCATACACACAGGACAGGTGCCCATAGTTTCACACACCACTTCCAATAAAATATGCCTTCTCTAGCAATTTCCTAGGTCCCCTTGGGATGCTTCCACTGAAAGTTACCTGTTTTCCTAGAAATTTTATAGCAAGGATAATTCTCTAGAACTTTTCCAGATGTTCCAGGACAACTCTGTGCTAAGTTTAGTGGAAGTTATTCATTTCAATAGGATTTGCTATTATCCATGGGTTTTTTGTTTTCACAGAGTTCAGGAGTCCAGTGGATTCAGGTAGTATATTGTCTTTTCTAATGAGTCATAGAATCATAGTGTTGGAAGAGACCTCATGGGCCATCCAGTCCAACCCCCTGCCAAGAAGCATGTCAACTCATGACATATTCTGCCAGACTTGGTTCAGTCATCATTCCTAGCTTCACAGAACAACAAAAAAATCATGATAAATAATATGCATTCAAAATCTAGAGGATTGCATTTTTGCTGACATGCAAAGAATGACAAATGTAACTTGTATTAAGGTAAAGGTTTTTTCTTGACATTAAGTCTAGTCATATCCAACTGGGGGCTGGTATTCATCTCCATTTCTAAGTCATAGAGCCGACATTGAGAGAGGAGATTCCATCTGAACATTAGGAAGAACTTCCTGACTGTGAGAGCCGTTCAGCAGTGGAACTCTCTGCCCTGGAGTGTGGTGGAGGCTCCTTCTTTGGAAGCTTTTAAACAGAGGCTGGATGGCCATTTGTCAGGGGTGATTTGAATGCAATATTCCTGCTTCTTGGCAGAATGGGGTTGGACTGGATGGCCCATGAGGTCTCTTCCAACTCTTTGATTCTATGATTCTATGATTCTATGATTGTCCGTAGACATCTTCTAGGTCATGTGGCCAGCATAACTGCATGGAGTGCTGTTACTTTCCCACCAAACTGGTACTTTTTGATCTACTCACATTTGCATGTTTTCAAACTGCTAGGTTGGCAGAAGCTGGAGCTAACAGCGGGAGCTCATCCTGCTGCCCGGATTCAAACCACTTTCGGACAGCAAGTTCAGCAGCTCAGTGGTTTAACCCATTGCACAACCTACCCCTTTTCTTTCTAAAATGTTTCCAATAAGTCTAATAGTATCCATAACTAAGAATATAAAGGAAGGGGATGAAAGGATAATAAATTTTGCTATATATACTGGGATGCACAAATTCTCCTCTTTTCCATCCCACAAAATCTAATCAGGAGAATTAACTTCAGAATCCCTTCTTGTCCACACCTGGCTAGTCCTATCATTAACTGCTAAGTAACATTTAGGAAACCTTAGACAAAAGTGGAACAGAACTAAATAAAAGGAAAACAATAGGACATATTTCAAAGCAGAAAAGAGGAAGGCCATCTTTTAAAATGATTTTATGAGCTAGCTCCCTGGGAAGTGGAGTAGAATGGGATGTTACACCATTTTACACACAAAGTCCCATCTCATTCTCTGCATGAACTATCGCACATCTCCTACTAATAAAAAGAAGAAACCAAATTGCTCTTTGATGGCCATGATGAGCCCTTGGATGCACCACAACTGCTTTCTTTAGCATCTACAATATTGCCAGACACAAATTCTACCATATTATTAAGCAGTTATAAGCATCCGAACATTATGATGGCTCCAGTGAGGCATATTGTAAAATACAAGGTAAAACATTATAGAAAATTGCCTTTAATTTATTCATAGGTTGGTGGAATCAGAAAGGATTGTGGAGGAAATGGATTAAACTAGAGCAAACTAAATAGGGATTTTCTCACATGATGCTGTCATATCTTCAAATATTTCACAGATGAATACCATGACACCTTTGCCAAACAGCATCACAGTGCAATCACGAAAGTGTGACCGTTCCACAAGGGGACCAAGGTTATCAATGCAAAAGAACATACATCATCCCTCTTGTTAAGCAGAGAGACATTGGGATATATGTAATGAAAAAGAGAGAGAAAAAAACATGAATACATACAATACAACTCATGTATCCATGGGGGATACATGGAACAGGAAGTCCTGAAAAAATAATAAACCCTATCAAAATGAATGACTTCTGCCAGAAGTTTCCAAAAAGTCAACCTGATAAAGGTAAAGGTTTTCCCCTGACATTAAGTCTAGTCATGTCCAACTCTGGGGTGTGGTGCTCATCTCCATTTGTAAGCCGAAGAGCCAGCATTGTCCATAGACACCTCCAAGGTCATGTGGCCAGCATGACTACATGGAGTGCCGTTACCTTCCTGCCGGAGTGGTACCTATTGATCTACTCACATTTACATGGTTTCAAACTGCTAGGTTGGCAGAAGCTGGGGCTAACAGTGGGAGGTATCATTTCTAGGAATGTGTTATCTCCTCCAGGGAGAGACTATCATAATTTCTTGTCGAAGCATACCATAATATCTCCTGCAGACTTAGAAAATTAATAGAAAGACACATTTTGCTGGATGTGGATAGGTGAAACCCAGGGACCGTATTACTCTGTGCACACAGATTAGTGATTAACAGTGAATATCAGATAATGTATAATTATAAAATCAAAATGACTTTATCAGATCTGCTGATCATTATAATTTTCTCTCAGATCCATAGTAACAGCATGAGCTATGCGTTCGAATACACATCCTACCCAATGTACATTATTATAGATCGGGTCAAATCCCATCTCCCTCAAAACATAACAGTCATTGGGTCATCCTGAGTCTCTCAGCCTAATGTTCTTTACAGAGTTATGGCTGGAATACAGATGAGTTTGGGTTGGTGGGTAGATGTGGATGGAGGAAAATAATGTAAATTAATTGTAGTTCCTGGTGATGAATGGAATCGTATCAGTTAAGAAAAGTATGGCTTGGGGAAAAATGATTATCAGAAAGAAGTGCATGTTTTCTAATGGCCTGGGCCATGGCTGCAATCTTATACACATTTTCTGAGCAGTAAATCTCACAAGAGCCAATGTGGTGTAGTGGTTTCAGTTTTGGACCATGGACCCATCTACATTGCCATATAAGGCAGTTTGATACTGTGTTATATGGCATTGTAGATGGGGCCTATGACTCTGGACACCAGGGTTCAAATATCACATCAATCAACCATTGAAGCCCACTGGATCAGACTCTCACAACCTCAGAGGAAGGGAAAGGTAAGGCCTCTCTSAATGAAAAACTAGAATAAGTTTGTTGTACAAAACCCTGTACGGTTCCGGTCCAGTGTATCTGTCCGAACGTATCTCCCTCTACGTCCCACCCTGGAGTTTGAGATCATCTGGGGAGGCCCTGCTCTCGACCCCACTGCTGTCACAAGTGAAGCTGGTGGGGACGAGGAGCAGGGCTTTCTCAGTGGTGGYCCCTCACCTTTGGAACTCACTCCCGCGGGAAATTAGGGCATCATCATCCCTCCTCTCCTTCAGGAGGAAGGTAAAGACGTGGTTGTGGGACCAGGCCTTTGGGCAATCTGACAACTAGATAAGACAATCAGACGAGTAAGACTGACAGGATGGACTATGTGGAATTGAAATTGGAACTATGAGATAGCGAACGCTGACCATTTATGAGGAGGAATTGGGTTTGTATTGGTTTTATTGATTTTATTGGTTTTATGGTTGTAATGCAGGAATTGTTGTTTAAGTGTGAATTGATGCTATTTTGTTTTACGACTGTTATGTGATGCGGGCATCGAATTGTGCCTTGTTTTTGTAAGCCATCCTGAGTCCCCTTCGGGGTGAGAAGGGCGGGGTAGAAGAAACCGAAATAAATAAATAATAAATAGGGTCATRATAAGTCAGAAATGMCTTGAAGGCACACAACAACAAAAGGTCCTTGGAAGACATTGGCRCTTACAGCTGAGTAGACATGTCTGGGATTGCATCATTAATGTAGCAGAATATTACTTGGGTGTGGGGAACCCTCTCTCAAAGAAGATAGTAAAAATCTTTCCTATTTATTTATTTATTTATTTATTTATTTATTTCAAATATTTATATCCCTTCCTTCTTAACCCGCCCCCCAAGTGGGGGGGGGGGTTCAGAGCAGCTTACACCGGCAGTCATTAGATGCCAACACCAAAACATACAAAAGCAAAATAATCACAAGTTAAACATTAGTTAAAACATTACATTATAAAATATCCATTAAAACACTATAAAACAACAATACAACCAAGACCAACTCCAATTCAGCGTCCAGAGTCCCAGTCCGAGGCCCTACATTTAATCTGTTTTATAATCAAAATGTCAACAAATGCTTTGCTGAAATCCAAATAAATAGTGTCTACTATATTCCCACTATCTACTAAACTACTAGTAGTAGACCTGATGTAAAAACATATATAATGTAGAAATACATAAACTGGTGCAGTGATTAATAGGAGCCAGCATGGATTGGTCAAGAGTAAACCCTACCAAATTCATATCTATAATCACTGCACCAGTTTTGGGTTGTAGGTTTTTCAGACTATATGGCCATGTTCTGGAAGTATTCTCTCCTGACGTTTCACCTGCATCTATGGCAGGCAACCTTTGAGAAGAATACTTCTAGTACATGGCCATACAGCTCAAAAAACTACAACAACCCAGTGACTCTGGCCATGAAAGCTTTAAACAATACACTACACCAGTATATCCATTTCTGCATGGATAGTGCCATATGCTACATTCTATATGTATAATACCTGATACTATAATACATATATGCATGTATTATACAAACGCACACTTGTATTTATATTCATTAGTTCTCTATCTCATTGACATCTTTTATTGACATGCAGGGTAATGAAGTCATCAGTTTGTGTGAAGCCTGTTATCATCTCAGGATGGTACATATTTTATATCTCATCTCTATTCCGTGCTAACACATTGTATGGATCCTGAGGCTAAAGAAAAGTTCAGATTCATTCATTTATTTTTAAAGGCAGTCTCTAAATACTCACCACATGTGACATACCCTTAATAAGCTTAATAATATTGAGAAATGCAGCCCTCCAAATTCTTCTTAAAATGCTAGAATATTTGACTTGCTCTTCCTTTGCCGCATTGCCTGAAGTGACATTTTCACAAATGTTGTTATCAGGGATCTGATGAGCTGGACTTTCATTATATGAGAGATGGACCAATAATGGTACAAAAGAGGAGAGACAGTGGGAGAATTTAAATAAATAATGAATAAATGAAATACTTGATCAGCCTGAAATTGCATCTCCTACTTACAATTTGCTGACACTTCTTATACTGGAGCTTAACAGATAATTTTGAAGACAGACACTAAGAAACACACAGTTTTACCATTTGTTGAGAAGTTTGATGAGACTTCAAACTCCCATTTAGCTGACCTATGGCTTTCATTGATCCAGTCCTTCCTGTCTGCCAGTTCTCAAACTATCCAATCACAAAATGCTCAGGGGCAGGAGGAACACTTACAGAAATGATCCACTAAAACCAATCAATTCAAACATGATGTAAACTCTACAAAAGAACAGATACAGAAACTCATACAAATTGTGGGGCAATGGGCCAAATCCTTCGCCCAAGACCCCGCATTGCCCACTTGCCCATCACATGCTGGAAAGCCTACCTTTCCAGCTGGCTCTCACACTATCCCTAGCATTTTCAAACGGGTACTCTCCTGTCACAGGTACGTTTGGCAGAGATGAGTGACAGGACCTTCTCAATGGTGGCCCCTCAACTATAGAATGCCCTTCCTATAGATATTAGATCAGCCACCCCCTCCCTTTTAACATTCCAGAAAAAAGTCAAGACATGGCTTTTTGAGCAAGCATTTGCAAATGCAGAGTAATTGACATAGGACAACAGAACGACTCGACAATGAGACCGGACAATGTTTTTAACAAGGAGACACTATGGATTTATGTTTTATTGATTGAACAATGGCTTCAAACTACAAGAAAGGAGACTCCATCTGAACATGAGGAAGAACTTCCTGACTGTGAGAGCCGTTCAGCAGTGGAACTCTCTGCCCCGGAGTGTGGTGGAGGCTCCTTCTTTGGAAGCTTTTAAACAGAGGCTGGATGGCCATCTGTCAGGGGTGATTTGAATGCAGTATTCCTGCTTCTTAGCAGGGGGTTGGACTGGATGGCCCATGAGGTCTCTTCCAACTCTTTGATTCTATAATTCTATGATTCTGTTTAGTTTTTATTATATGTAATGTTTTAAATGTATTTATGATATTGTAAGCATTGAATTTTACCCTGTAAACCGCCTTGAGTTGCCTGCGGGCTGAGGAAGGTGGTATACAAATACAGCAAATAAATAAATAAATAAATAAATAAATAAATAAATAAATAAATAAATAAATAAATAAATAGACTTGTTATCTGACACAGCCAGCACAGAGCCCACCGGAAGTAGCTGTGCATTATGTGATGCAATCCAGCGGGCTCCATGCTGGCTAGACGAACTATTCTAGGCCAGTGTAATTTGGTAATGTGATTAGGTCTCTAGGATCTGGAGCAGTAAAAAACAGATTGGCTCCATCTTCAATATTACATGCTTTTAAATGTTTAAACATGGTTGTCATATCATCTCTCTACCCTCTCCTCTCTAAGCTAAATACACCCAGTCCCCTAAGCCATTCCTCATAGGACACAATTTCCAAAATATCTGCCCTTTTGGTCACTTTCCTGTTAACATATTCCAGCTTGTCAATATCCTTCCTAAATTCCAGACAGAATTCTTTCCTTGCCCTACCTCTTTGGTATTACTTGCTAATCTCTCATCCAAATATTAACCAGACCTTGCATAGCTTATCTGTCAAAATCGAGCATGATTGGTGTGTTCAGGTGGCTGAGGGACTTTGAAGCAGGGAAACAAAAGCTTCCTGCAAATTGCCTTTCATGATTTCTGCGGCTATTCTCACCCTTTTCAATAATCTTGTAATAGCAATAGAATTCCTGACAACTATGTGGCTATCCGTCATCTTTCAACCCTCTGTGCTGCATTCTATCTTTTTGAATTGATAATGATGCTGCCAAATGTCTGAAGAATATAAGAGGAACCATGTTGAAGTATGTAAAATCAGACCATATTGTAGTTGATCAGACTTCTATGGGAACTTCACAGACAGAAGATGAGTGCAAAATGCGATGACCCACCTATCTGAAGGGATACATTCCCAGCGTTTGCGTGGATATGCAAAACCATGGATAATAGTGAACCCTATTGAAATGAAGGACTTCCCATTCAAAGAATAAAACAGGATTACACTGAAGGATCTAGTAATGCAGACAACATATTTTGTCAGAAACCAGAGATACTGATCCTGTGTATACAGGGATCATACTGTACACATAGTGTATGACTTTGAACATCTGAAATACAAGCTGCCCAAGTTGGCAGTGATCCCTACAGCCTGTGGCAGTCAATTCTACAATTTATGTTACAGTACAGATTAGATAATAGAAACTCTCTTCTGGATTTGAAAAATTCAGAGATAAAAAGTCAGAATAAATCACCAATCCCTAAATAATATCACAATTAATGTGAGAAAATATATATGTATATGTATGTGTGCATACATGTATAGAGAGTGTGTATACACACACAAACACACACAGACAGACAGACAAGACAAACACAAACACACACACATTGATCAGGTTTACCAAGAGTCATGATATCGTATTAACATATTATGTATCATCTTTTGTCAGCAAAGCAAATCTTTTATAATCTAAAAGATTGTGTACAAAATATGAGAAAATGAGAAGAAACCAGTTGTTTGGCATATAATCGCTTACTATCGGCCTGCTAGATGGGACTGCTGGGGCTTTAATTTTAAATATCTGAAAGACCAAGGTGCTCCATTCTTGACACGAAAAGTCTGAAATTACAACCTGTTCTTCAAATCAAAATGCCATCTTGCTTTATGTGTGTTTTCAAGTTGCCTGTTGATTTAGGACAGTGTTTCTCAACCTTCCTAATAGAGTTCCTCATGTTGTGGTGACCCCCAACCATATAATTATTTTTGTTGCGACTTCACAACTGTAATTTTGCCACTGTTATGGATCATATTGTAAATACCTGATATGCAGGGCATATTTTTATTCACTGGTCCAAATTTGGCACAAATAACTGACATGCCCAAATTTGAATACTGGGATGGTTGTGGGAGGCATTGACTTTGTCATTTGAGAGTTGTAGTTGCTTGGATTTATAGTTATTCTACAAAGAGCATTCTGAACCACCAACAATGACATTGGCACACCGAACTCCCATGACCAACAAAAAATACTGAAAGGGTTTGGTGGGCATTGACCTTGAGATTGGAGTTGTAGTTTACTTATATCCAGAGATCACTATGGACTCAAACAATAATGGATCTGGATCAAACGTGGCATGAATACTCAATATGCCCAAATGTGAATACTGGTGGGGTTTGGGGAAAATAGAGTTGACATTTGGGATTTGTAGTTGCTGGAATTTATAGTTCATCTGTAATCAAAGAGCATTCTGAACCCCACCAATAATAGAATTGGGCCAGACTTCCCACAGAGAACTCCCATGACCAACAGAAAATACTGTGTTTTCTGATGGTCTTTGGTGACCACTCTGACACCCCCCTCGTGACCCCCCCCCTCAGGGGTCCCGACCACCAGGTTGAGAAACACTGATTTAGGGTGACCCTATGAATTTTGCAGGGTTTTCTTAGGCAAGGAATACTCCAAGGTGATTTTGCCAATTCCTTCTTTTGAAATATAGCCTACAGCAGCTGGTATTCATTGGTGATTTCCCATCCAAGTACTGACCCTGATTAGCTTCCAAGATAAAACTGGATTTAGCAATATTTTAAATATATATCCAAATTGCCTGAAATATTAAGCTAGATAGAACACTGAATTAGAGACAGAATGCATTATAAGGAACTTCTTCCTACACCATGCCTGGGTATGCTAGGCCTCAGGCAAACCAACACAGAAAATAGACCTTACCTCTGGAAAGAACAGTCTATTTTTAAAAATTGAATTTTCTGCTCCTGGCACTTCCCATGGATGCTGTCACTTCCAATTTGCATTGTGAGGCAGCAGAACTATTTCCTTTGTAATTATGTAGATGTCAACATGATTGGCAGGGAGAAACTGGCTGATCCTGCTTGATGACAGCACACCTGTCTGCTTGGTCTGCTGTAGAAGGAGGATCTGTCACCAGGTGGACACTCATCCTCCGTCCTTAGCTGTCTGAGAGGCAGTTGTCATGGATACAACTTAAAGATTTCCTTTGTTCGATATGAGGCTAAGTCCTGACATTTGGGGATCAAACTCAGGGGGTAACATCACATTTAGAAGAGGGAAATCATCATGCAATCTGCCATCCCAGATGTAAGATCCCTGCTGTGAAAACACACTAATCCACAGTTTCTTTTGTACTCGAGATCTGACACTTTAGATCCATGGCAGAAATGGGGAAATGTCCACTAGAGACAGAAGATGGTTCTACATGGACACTTTATCCCAGACTCAGCGACTCAGAATAACAAATTTCAGATTGGTTTCAAAATGGTTTTCATTGTCTGAGCCACTACAGAGGTGAGAAGAAGTCCATACTGCCAGCCCTTGGGCCACTGTGGACATGGGAAAGAGTCTAGATGAGGGGTCCTCAAACTAAGACCCGAGGGCCAGATATGGCCTTCCAAGGTCATTTACCTGGCCCTCGCTCAGGGTCAACCTAAGTCTGAAATGACTTGGAAGCACACAACAACAACAATTATAGAATCATAGAATCCTAGAGTTGGAAGAGACCTCATGGACCATCCAGTTCAACCCCCTGCCAAGAAGCAGGACAATTGCATTCAAAGCACCCCCAACAGATGGCCATCCAGCCTCCATGAAAGGAACCCCACCACACCTCAGAGCAGAGAGTTCCACTGCTGAACAGCTCTCACAGTCAGAAAGTTCTTCCTAATGTTCAAGTGGAATCTCCTTTCCTTTCTCATCCAGCCTATCTCATCAGTCAAAAGCAGGCCCACACTTCCCATCGAAGTACTAATAAGTTTATATTTGTTAAAATTGTTCTTCATTTTAATTATTGTATTGTTTTTAAGTGTGGTTTTTTTGCACTACAAATAAGATATGTGCAGCGTGCACAGGAATTCATTCATGCTTTTTTCAAATGATAATCCAGCCCTCCAACAGTTTGAGGGACTGTGACCTGGCCCTCTGTTTAAAAAGTTTGAGGACCCCTGGTATAGACTGCCCAGACTGTCTGGCAGCGCCAACCTGATTTGGCACTGCCAAATGTCCACCCTTACCATCCCCCTCCTGTTCTCAACATAGTGGTGGAAACCGGGTGCAACATGGCTAGTGTTTGTCACTCATTGCCTGGAGTGATGTGGGCCAGGGTGCCAGAACAAAATGGGAGAAGGGAAGGAGAAAGGAAGAAATCATCTCTACCTTTCCATCACACCACTAACCCCTTCTCCAATCGACATTAAAATGTTGAAAACACATAAAACAATGCCTTCACCGTTAACCACATTGTCCAAAGCCATAGGCTGTTCCAATAGTCATTGCACATACAGTAGAGTCTCGCTTATCCAACATAAACAGGCCAGCAGAACGTTGATAAGTAAAAAGGTTGGATAATAAGATGGGATTAAGGAAAAGCCTATTAAACATCAAACATACATTATGTTTTTACAAATTAAGCATCAAAACATCATAATTCGACAGAAAAAGCAGTTCAATACACAGTAACGTAATGTAGTAATTACTGTATTTACAAATTTAGTACCAAAACATCGCAATGTATTGAAACAGCTGTGGTTCCAGGTGGTTAGGCCAACTGCATTTGATAATACAGAATATTGGATGAGCGAAGGTTGGATAAGCGAGACTCTACCTTCCATAATAAAGTAAAAATGTGGCTTTTTGATTAAGCCTTTGGAGATCTTGTGCAATAGATAAATATGGAAATATTTATCTGTTGCGCAAGATCTCCAAAGGCTTGATCAAAAAGAAACATTTTTACTTTATTATGGAAGATCAGGAAGGAGGGAGTTGATCAAATGTCCTTTGACCAATAGCTAGCCACTTGAAGTTCCTCTGGTGTTGCCGCAAGGAGGTCCTCCATTGTGCATGTAGCAGGGCTCAGGTTGCATTGCAGCAGGTGGTCAGTGGTTTGCTCTTCTCCACACTCGCATGTTGTGGATTCCACTTTGTAGCCCCATTTCTTAAGATTGGCTCTGCATCTCGTGGTGCCAGAGTTCAGTCTGTTCAGTGCCTTCCAAGTCGCCCAGTTTTCTGTGTGCCCAGCGGGGAGTCTCTCATTTGGTATCAGCCATTGATTGAGGTTCTGGGTTTGAGCCTGCCACTTTTGGACTCTTGCTTGCTTTAATCAACTACCAGGCTTGCAAATTCTGTGTTTTGTCTGTTTATATGTTTTTGTTAAAAATGTAATACAAATGTCTGGTTGCTGATGACATGATAAATAAATAAGGAGGGAGGTAGTTGATCTAATATCCCAACGGAGGGAATTTCACAGCTGAGGGGCCACCACTGAGAAGGCCCTGTCTCTTATCCCCATCAGTCACACCTGCAAAGGAGGCAGAACCGAGACCAGGGCCTCCCTAGACAATCTTAAGCTCTGAGGTGGTTCATAGAGGGAGGCCCATAAGCTGGGCTGGAACCATTAAGGGCTTTATAGGCTAAAGCCTATAGCAGACTGGCAGCTAGTGGCACTGACATAATTGGGAGGGGGGGCAGGGGTTGTATGCTCCCTGTTCCCTGCTCTTAATGTTTATTTATTTATTATTTATTTAAAACACTTATATTCCGCCCTTCTCACCCCGAAGGGGACTCAGAGCGGAGACCACAACATATACATGGCAAACATTCAATGCCTGGGTACAATACATAAACATTAAAAAACATTTATCTAAATATTAAAATACACCATTTAAAATAACACAATTTAAAACCATCCTAGCTACCCGCGTCAAATCCAATTGGCCCTGTCATCTTTCCTAATGTCGCTTCATTGCCCTGTCCCAAAAGCTTGGTCCCACAACCAAGTTTTTACCATCCTTCTAAAGGACAGGAGGGAGGGGGCTGACCTGATCTCACCAGGAAGGGAGTTCCATAGCTGGGGGCAATCACCGAGAAGGCCCTGTCTCTCGTCCCCACCAATCGCGCCTGTGACAATGGCGGGATGAAAAGCAGGGCCTCCCCGGAGGATCTTAATCTCCGCGATGGTCCACAGAGGGAGATGCGTTTGGACAGGTAATTTGGGCCAGGGCCATTTAGGGCTTTATAGGCCAAAGCCAGCACTTTGAATTGTGCCCGGTAGCAAACTGGCAGCCAGTAAGCAATCTGGCTGCCACTCTTTCGAACAGTCTTCAAAGGCAACCCCATGTAAAAAAATAGTTTTTAGAATAAGGTAGTATTTGTAATTTAGAAATATTATATGTAGATTTTAGATTAAAAAATAACAAAATTAATTAAAAAATAAAAACAATTAGCCTAATGCGATGGTGAAGTTAATTTCACTGGTAGAAGCCCCTAAAAGAGAGTACAAAACCACTTCTAAATTGTACTGGGGAAAAGAACCAGCAGGGAAGGTTCAGTCAAAAACAAACAGAAATGCCAGCTTCTCAGTCGAATGCTTTTCCCCTCCCTTCCACCCTGGAGCTCCTTGCTTCCCAGAGGATCAACGGTTTCCACTTCACATTGCAACAGCTGCCACGGGAAGGGAAAAAAATGTGACAAGCTTCAAAATATTTCTCCTCTTTTCAACTTCTCATATTTTGAAGGACTGTTTAAAACGGCAGGTCATCTTTGTCCGGGTTAAATATGATTCTCCTAAAGGAAATGAAGGGAATGTGTCAAAAGAAAGATTGAGCAGTGTTATTCGGGAACTTATGCACTCTTTTCCGAAATGGATGAGAACACGCAGCAAGCTGTTATGTGGATTTCAAAGGCTCCGTGTTAAACTCACAGTCATGCTACATCTTCTTTCAAAAACACAACCTTTAATTGCATATCCTGTATAGGTTTCCCAATTATTTTTCCTCCTGAATTGCAGACTTTGGAAATATATATATTCAGAAAGTAAAGCTAAAAGTAGGGTAATGTCTCAATTAGATATTCTCTTTCATAATTTCTTCTCTTGAACTTTTTCAAATTCATAGTCCTGTAGATTAAACCACCCAGAGAATACTCATTCAAACAGCATATATTAAAACTGAATTGGCACCTGACAATGTTGGAGACCATCTTTTCTGTCTTATGCCCACAGCTGGACATAGAACACGAGAAACAATTACATTGTAAAACTTGCTGTAGTTGGATGGTCAGGCATTTTGAAGCAAGAACGATAAATCCTTTAAAAGAATGCACAGAAGTAAAAGGACTTATATGTGGCATGCCTGATACAGTTCACCTGAACAGTCTTTCTCAGAGGTATTGAATAAAAGATTGTAGAAGTTCACTTGGAGGATGCTTTCCTCATATTTTTATTTTATAGTAAACCTGTGTCAAATCAGGGAGGGTACACACATACTGTACAAAGGCTGAGATCCTATATAAGCATTTCTCAACCTGAAGGTCGGGACCCCTGGGGGGAATCGCAAGGGGGTGTCAGAGGAGTATTTTCTATTGGTCATGGGGGTCCTGTGTGGGAGGTTTGGCCCAATTCTATCATTGGTGGGGTTCAGAATGCTCTTTGAGTCTAGGTGAACTATAAATCCCAGCAACTACAACTCCCAAATGCCAAGGTCTATTTTCCCCAAACTCCACCAGTGTTCACATTTGGGCATATTGAGTATTTGTGCCAAGAATGGTCCAGATCTATCATTGTTTAAGTCCACAGTGCTCTCTGGATGTAGGTGAACTACAACTCCAAAACTCAAGGTCAATGTCCACCAAACCCTTCCAGTATTTTCTGTCATGGGAGTTCTGTGTGCCAAGTTTGGTTCAATTCCATTGTTTGTGGAGTTCAGAATGCTCTTTGCTTGTAGGATACCTATAAATCCTAGTAACTACAACTCTCAAATGGCAATATAATTCCCCCCTCCACAACCCCACCAGTATTCAAATTTTGTTGTATTGGGTATTCATGCCAAATTTGATCCAGTGAATGAAAATACATCCCGCATACCAGATATTTACATAACATTATGTTCATAACATTAGCAAAATTACAGTTATGAAGTAGCAACGAAAAGAATTTTATGGTTAGGTATCACCACAACATGAGGAACTGTATTAAAGGGTTTCACCATTAGAAAGGTTGAGAAACACTGTCCTATATGGTTTTATTTAGTCACCCTACTACCAGTGTCCCTACTTATTGTCCCATTTAGCAATATGGAACACACAGTGGCTGTTTATGAAATCCCAGCAAACAGACTAATGCATTGAAGACAATGATGAATAGTTGTGCACCAATCAAGAATGTGGAACTGCATGGCTAGAATCTGGATGGTTAGTTCCAATTAGAATAGACATATTGAATCAATTATTGAAAAGTGAGTTAGCAATTAGCTGAGTTTAATTGATTCAATAGTTTTACTCTATAGGAAGTAACAATGGTCTTTAGATTTTGGGAACACATTGCACTTGAAGAACTTTGCTTCTGGAACTTGGGAATGAATATGTCTGTTGTACAAAGCTAAACAAATGTGAATTGACACCTACTCATCCGTAGGAACCTAGAAAAATTCTGTCCATTCTAGACTAATAATCAAATAAAACCCAGCAATTGTCATTCTGTTTTTCTCCCAATATTCTGTGTGTGTACATATATGTAATGTATAGCCTGCTTTTTGTCCAGAATATACAAAGATACAGAGGTAGATGAAAGCAACAGGCAACTTGCTTGTCCTGTTGGTATATCTATTTTAGAGTGAAATGAGCTATGAGCTATTAAGGAGCACTTCCAACTCAGAATTAGTATATTTAGTTATGTGTTGTTTTTAACTGCTGTCAGGTTGATTTCAACTAATGGTATCCCTATGAACACGTGATCTCCAAGCAGAGGCGGCCCTAGGTAATTTTCAACGATAAGCAAACAGTATTTTGGCACCCCCACCCCCACCCCAAGCAATCACTGATATATATTTTCTGTTCGTCGTGGGAGTTCTGTGTGCCATATTTGGTTCAATTCCATCATTGGTGGAGTTCAGAATGCTCTTTGATTGTAGGTGAACTGTACATCCCAGTAACTACAACTCGCATATGTCAAGGTCTATTTTCCCCCAAGAACACCTCAACTATACTGCAAATGCTTACTTACGTAATGGGTTGAGCCGCCCCTGTCTCCAAGAGCCTTGGCCACCAGCAACCCTGTTTACATCTTGTAGGGATAAAGCATTTTTGATTGAGTCAGTCCGCCTCTAATGTGATCCCTCTCTTTTCCAACTCTGTTAACCTTGCCTAGTGCTATCATCTTCCCTAATAGGCTCCACTGCCTTAAGATGTAGCTAAATTTGTTGTGTTCATTGTGCTACGTTGTGTGTGTGTGGGCAGGGGTGGTGTTTTGGTATTCACTGTTTCCTCAGTGATGGAAAACCCAAAGATATGCATGTGCTTTCCTTAATAGACTTATACTATAATAAGGGCTTTATTGACATACACATTGATAACTGTTAGGAAGAAATAATAATAATAATAATAATAATAATAATAATAATAATAATAATAATAATAACTTTATAATAACCTCCATCTCTCTGAAGGGACTCAGGACGGCTTACTAAGGGACATGCCCAACAAAACAGGTTTTAAAAAAGCATAAAAAACAAGCAATATCAAACATCAGTAAACATAAAATCGGACAGCATTATAAAAACAATTAAAAGCAATATCATGGCTGAGCAAATAAAGTGCTGTTTTTGGTTCATAATTACTAAGTGCAATGAATCCTAAGTAGAGCCAGGGAAAGTGTGACCATTGGAGGGCTGGGCTAGGAGGCAAATGTCCTTAGGCTATTAAAGTGCTAGAAATGCCAGAAAGGGATCATGTTAAACTGCAGGAGCTGGGCAGGTCAGGAAATTCTGAGGTGAACTACCGAATCAAAGGCCAATGGAACAGCCAAGTTTTTAATTCCTTGTGGAAAATGGAGAGAGTGAGAGCCTGTCTGGTCTCCCTGAGGAGAGAGTTCCAGTGCTGAGGGACCACCACAGAGAAGGCTCTTTCCCTCATCCCCACCAACTGAGCTTGTGAGGGCCATTGAAGTGATAGAATAGCCTCCCCAGAAGATCTTAAAGTACATGTTGGCTCATAGGGGAAGATGCGATCGCGAAGATAGGCAAGTCTCAAACCTTTTAGGGTGGAAAGATATGGTTGACAGTGGAATACACTTTCTTGCATTCTCCTTTTGTGGATATTTTTAAACTGAGGTTGAATGGCCATCAGTCAGATATAGTTAATTGAGTGTTCCTGCATGGCAGGAGGTTGGATTGGATGGTCCTTGTGGTATCTTCCAACTCTTATTCTATATCAGTTAAGGTGAGGATCCATGTCTGCATTAGACTCACCACAGTATCTGTTCTCATCACAACAAGCCATAATCTCATTCTCCCTGCTCTCCCTTTCTGTGGTTTAATATGGTATCTGAATATAGCCTCTCTCTGTGTGTTGAGCTGGATTCTCCCTGTTTGTTTTGTTATTTGTGCCTGCTTCCTAATGTAGACAATTCAGAGTTCTGCTTAGCAGCACCAAGGCAAGTTGTTGGGTGTGTTGAGGGAAGATGACATCAATTCTGAGTGCCATTTCCCTTGGTTAATAAACACATCAGATTTTGGAATTGTTTTCATTTTCCCAGACAAGTAGATTCCTTCTTTGTTCCTCTCTACCCTTGCCTCCCCACTCACCCCAATTTCATAGTTTAGGCCCACAGGCTGTTTAATTTCTTTGTACAGACCTGGATGCTGTTAGTGTCTCAGCAGCATTATGTGGGTGATTTCTTATTCAATGGCTCAGGGTGACTCCAATCTATGTGAGCAGTTACTGAAGAGTTTTCCTGATGTGACAGCCAAGTCAACTCACTGAATAACAAAGGCAGAGCCATCAACTTTGTATGGTGTGGGATGTCGAATTAGATTCACAGGCAACAGCATCTATATAGCTGCAAGAGAAAACTGCACTTCATTAAGTTGGTGGGCAATGAGGTGAGAGCTGCTAAAATAGTAATAGTTGGAAATTTTGTTCTATTCACACAGCAAGAAAATACATGAACCAACATTGTATCCCACGTTCTAAAGTGCTAAAGTGATTGTGAATGGTTTCAAACTATAATTCTACCATATTTACTTTCTTTTAAAAGTTCAAAATACACAACAGGAAGGTTCTTAATTTCTCATGCATATTTAAGTTCTGATATGGAAGCAGTTGGCTATCAGCTGCTTCCATATTCAAGATTGCAGGGTTTGTTTGTTGTTGTTTTTTTCATGTCAGGAGTGACTTGAGAAACTGCAAGTCTCTTCTGGTGTGAGAGAATTGGCTGTCCAGGATGCTGCCCAGGGGATGCCCAGATGTTTTGACATTTTACCATCCATGTAGGAGGCTTCTCTCATGTGCCCATATGGGGAGCTGGAGCTGACAGAGGGAGCTCATCCACACTCTCTCTGGATTCAAAGCTGCGACCTGTTGGTATTCAGTCCTGCTGGCACAAGGGTTTAATCCACTGTGCCACCAGGGGCTCCTTATTGCAGAAATGAAGTTGTACATGCATTGACAGCTCCCCATGTGGGCACATGAGAGAAGCCTCCTACACGGATGGTAAAATGTCAAAACATCTGGGCATCCCCTGGGCAGCATGCACATTGTACAGCGATATACATAAAGTATATCGCTGTGCATTTCCAGCTGTGCATTTTGTTGCACATCTAATTGCACAATGTTAGAACTCACTAGCAAGATGGCATTGTGCAGCATTGCATATTTCTGCATAACATTATATTTTTCTCAATGAAGGCTCTCAGTTATTTAAATGTGTATTAAAATGTGTGTGTTGTCTCAAAATAAAAATGTAAACTGCTTCTGGCACATCTAAACTAATGAGAACCACATCACAACTTTTGGGGAAATAAAATAACTGCAGGAAACGTAAGTACCAATCTGCACATTCATCTGAGGAGTTAAGACTGGTGATTTTATGCAGGCCTTGTAATAGCGGAATTCATCTCTCTGTCTATCTGTCAAGTACACATAACAGCAAAAATGACATAAAAACAAAGAACAAGTCAGAAAATGAAAAAGATGACCAATAACAAAAACAAGAGATGCTACAAATGAATTCCTAGATAATAATCAGTTGATCAGACAATATTACTGATGGTTAGTCAAATGACTATGACACCATTTGATCATGGTCTAATACAGGCAAGTATTTCATGAAGACAAAAATGCTGATGTCACTAAAGGAGCTGTCCATAGTCCTGAATCTATTCTGCACCATAGAGAGATCCTTTGGATCTCAACACTTCAGACTCAATACTTACAGTAAATTAACCATTCTACACAGATGGAAGTCACCATCCTCCCTCTTATGACCCCTTGATGTCAACAGAAAACAATGGTTGCTGTGTTTTTTCTGTTGTCTTTCAGGAGTCAGAGTTTCCTAAATGGATACAGCCTTCACATTGGAGTAGACATTCCTTGCCTCAAAATTCTGCTTGGAGATCTGGGTTTGGCATCTTTTCTTTCCAACTAAATCACCTGGTCAAACTTCCACATAAGACATATCTAAACATGAACAAGTACCAGTGTTCAATTGTAGAATGAGCAGGATGGGATAGATACCCTTGCGCTTTGCTGCTCTCCTGATGAATACGCATGCCCAGTGTGGAACACATTTAAAACAGTGGATGTGGCCTTAATGAGGCATGCTGCAGTATCACAGGATGTAGCAGCCAATAATGAAAGGACCAAGGCAGTGACATCTCAGGCCCATCCCTTGTTTGGATATTAGCCAGCATGCCAATGTCTTAAATCAAGAAATAGTTTTCTAAGATCTACAGAGATACTTGCAGGAACACCTCAGCAAGCGAGAGTCCAAAAGTGGCACACTAAAACCCAGCACCTCAATTCATGACTGATACTGAATGAGAGACACCCCTCTGGGTACACAGAAGACTGGGTGACTTGGAAGGTACTGAACTCTGGCACCATGAGATGCAGAGCCAACCTTAAGAAATGGGGCCCAAAGTGGAGTCCACGACATGCAAGTGTGGAGAAGAACAAATCACAGACCACCTATTACAATGCAGTCTGAGCCCTGTCACTTGCACAATGGAGGACCTTCTTATAGCAACACCAGAGGCACTCCAAGTGGCCAGCTACTGGCCAAAGGACATTCAATATAATGCCAACTTGATCTGCTTCTGATATGATAAATAAACAGATGAATTTTAAATAGAAAGACAGACAGATCAATCTATCTGAATTTTTGGAATTATTTATTTATTATTTATTTACAGCTTTTATATTCCACCCTTCTCACCCCGCAGGGGACTCAGGGCGGATTACAGTGTACACATATATGGCAAACATTCAATGCCAATTTTTGACATACAAACATATACAGACATACACAGAGGCTATTTAACTTTTTCTGGCCGCCAGGGGAGCTGTCGCTTTCATCGTCCATCTGCGATGCTGATGAAGTACTTCCGCATTCCCCGCATGCTTCCCTGCTGGAATGCTTTGCTGGAGTCTTCTTTATGGCCTCATAAATTAGTTAATTTAGCCTCCCCACACTTTAAGGTGGTACCTAATTTTCCTACTTGACAGATGCAACTGTCTTTCGGGTTGCAAAGGTCGACAACAGGCTACACAATTGGTTGGAAACCCACTCCAACCCGGGCTGGCTTTGAACTCATGACCTTTTGGTCAGAGTGATCTTTAATACAGCTGACACTCAGCCAGCTGCGCCACAATCCCGGTGCACAATCCCATAGCCATAAGGCTATGGCCACAGGAACTGTCTGCATGAAAAGATGCACTTCAAAATCTGTGCATTTTTAGTAGTATGTTTGCAGTTTGTAGTTTTGTATTTTAGTTATTTTCTTTTGCTCCTGGATTTTTCTTTCTGTATAACTCCCATTATATGCAGTTTTATATGTTATAAAACATTTTTATCTTTTAATAAAAATACTATAATAAACAAAAAAACTGACCACTACTCCATTGTTCCATGCTTTAAAAAAAGTCAACAGAGTTTAAACTATATGAAAAGGAATGCTAGGGAGAAGTATTAGGGAAAAAAGCTATAAAAAGAGATTTATTCGAAAGCTGAAATTGAACTATATGGATTTACCAATAGTACATTTCAAGCTGGGATGCTTCTCCCTCCCCATATCTCATAGAGCAGATCAAAGAACATAAGAGAATACTACACTTTAAAAAAAGGGAAGAGGCTAATTCATTCACATAGACCAAGGAATGCATCAAAATACTGGTTTGATAAATTAGTAGCAAAGGTTTCACTAATTATAGGATATGTCCAGACTTACATACCAGACATCAAAGGCTCATCTCTGGCCTGATGTTGACATCCAGAGTCACATAATTAGCAAATGAAAGTTTTCTCTGAACCTTGTGTTTCTCCATAAGTTTGAAATGTCATGGGGGTCCTAAGGTCTCACAAGTGGTCCTTTGTTTGTGATTAGTTGATTTCTGTGATGGGGCCAATAGAACTGGAAGAGACCACAAGGGTCATCCAATCCAACCTTCTACCATACAGGAATATATAATCAAAGCATTCCTGCAATGGCCATTCACCGGTTAAAGGCCTTCAGAGAAGGAGTTGCCACCACATTCTGATGTTGAATATTCCACTGTTGAATAGCACTGTCCAGAAATTCTTCCTAATGTTTAGGTGGAATCTCTTTCACTGCAGTTTCAATCCATTGCTCTATATTTAACCTGTGATGCAGGGGAAAACAAGCTTGCTCCTTCCTCAATAAACATAGATACCACATCCCTTCTTAATCGTCTCTTCGCTAGGCTAAACATACCCAACTCCCTAAAGCTTGGTTTCCAGACCTTTTACCTTTTAGGGTCACCCTCCTCTGGACGTGTTCCAGCTTGTCAATATCCTTCTTGAACTGCAGTACTTAGAACTTGGCATAATACTTTGGGTGAGCCCTGATCCAAGAAAAATTAAGTGGTACTATTATTAAGTGGTACTATTATATTGTGTTGTCAAAGACTTTCATGGCCGGAATCACTGGGTTGTGAGTTTTCGGGACTATATGACCATGTTCCAGAAGCATTATCTCATGATGTTTCACCCACATCTATGACAGGCATCCTCAGAGGTTGTGAGGTTCATTGGAAACAAGGGTTTATATATTTGTGGAATGTCCAGCATGGGAGAAAGAACTCTTGTCTGTTTGAGGCAAGTATGGATGCTGCAATTGATCACCTTGATTAGCATTGAATAGTCTTGCAGCTTCAAGGCTTGGTTGCTTCCTGCCTAAGGGAATCCTTTGTTGGGAGGTGAGACGCTGGCCCTGATTGTTTCTTGTCTGGAGATCCCCTGTTTTTTTTAGAGTTATTCTTTATTTACTGTCCTGATTTTAGAGTTTTTAAATACTGGTAGCCAGATTTCGTTCATTTTCATGGTTTCCTCCTTTCTGTTGAAATTGTCCACATGCTTGTGGATTTCAATTGTTTGTCTGTGTAGTCTGACATGGTCATTGTTAGAGTGGTCCAGCATTTCTGTGTTCTCAAATAATGTGCTATGTTTAGGTTGTTCCATCAGGTGCTCTGCTATGGCTGACTTCTCTGGTTGAATGAGTCCATAGTTCCATTCATGTTCCTTGATTCATGTATGGACAATGCTATGTTTGGTGGTCCCTATGTAGACTTACCCACAGCTGTATGGTATATGGTAGACTCCTGCAGAGGTAAGATGATCCCTCTTGTCCTTTATTGAATTGAGCATTTGTTGGATTATTATATTCTTTGATGTAGACACTATGGTTCTATTGATGTAGCCTAGAACCACAATGGATTTTCTAGCTGTTGCATCAAATTGTTGATTTATGTTGTCATTTTATATCCCTGCATTACTTTTGCTTTTTTTCTTAAGTAGCTTAAATTTCTCCGTGTTGAAATTCATTTTGATAGGTCATTTTGAATGGATAGTGTATTTCAGGAAGCTCATCCTATGGTTCAGGTGCAATCTCTTCTCCTATTGTCTGAATCCATTGCTCTGTGTCCTGGTCTTTGGAACTGCTGAAAACAATCTTGTTCCCTCTTTAATATGAACCCATTTCAAATATTTTAACATCTCTTAACCTTTTCCTCCTTCAGCCTAGACATACCCTAAGCTATTCCTCATACAGCATGATTCTCAGACCTTTGCCACACTTTTTCTCTTCTTCCTCCTCCTCTCCCAAAATTCAGAAACAAGGTTGTTCATCGATTGGATACTGGTATGGAGATACACAGTAACAGCCACTGAAAGATAATAATGTAATCTTGTGGGATGCTACTCAAAATTAAATTCAGTGAGCTTGTTGTCCGAAAGGTCACAGGTTCAAATCCAGGGAATGGCGTCAGCCCAAGCTTCTGCCAACCTAGCAGTTCAAAAACATGCAAATCAATAGGCATCGCTCCAGCGGGAAGGTAATGGCACTCCATACAATCATGCCGGCCACATGACCTTGGAGGTGTCTGTGGACAACGCTGGCTCTTCAGTTTAGAAATGGAGATGGGCACCAACCCCCAGAGTTGGACAGAACTGGACTTAAATGTCAGGGGACAACCTTTATCTTTACCTTAAATTTAGTAGAACTTATTCCAAGGCATCTAACATGGCAGATTATTCCCCATGGTCTTGCTAAAGATATTGATTCCTTGCCACAGAAATGATTTCTCAGTTGGTTCATATAGTATCCCCTGGTGTTAATGAGGTAGTTAATCCAATCTGGATTTTAGCCAAACTTTTAAATAAAATTCTCAAGGTGCTGGATAGTCCCATCAGACAAGATTGGATAGCTCCATCAGACTAAAACCAGGAGAAGAATAACTGCCCTGCTGACATGAAAGACAGCAGCTCCCACTGGACATAGAATACAGAGCAGGATATAGATTAGCACTGGTATACTCCCCAGTATCTTTTCAGTTTGTTATACTCACTCCTTGGATGTGACCATTTATCCTTGGGCACAAATGTGGGATGTAGCTGTCTTCTAATTGAACAACTTGCCTCTTTTGAATGATGATACTGGGGTTAGCTATTTGGGTGCTGTCATGCTCTTCAGTTGAAATATCTGTTGTCGATAAACTTCTCCAGAGCCATGGTTTGGGCCCCAGTGATTATCCCAGGCTTTACAAAATTTAGCTGCTCTTTACTGCAATGTCAATGTAGTGGACTTTATAATAGATATTGATGCCAGGGAACATTAAATGCTTTATAGTAGAACATCACCTCAATAGCATAAGCCTTGTGATGGCTATTTATTATGCTGTGAAGATTTTGTGATACTGATCGTTACTTTTCAGATTCACTCTATCTATAATGGAGCAAAAATATGTAGCAGAGCCTTGAAGTAACGAGTTACAATTAACACATTCTTGGTAATAAATTAACTGTTGCAATAACAAGGCATAGATAATTTGCATTATGATTGAAACTTAACAAGTAATGGTTTAATGCCTTCTACCATATCATTTATTTATTATTTATTTATTTCGGGCACTTCTACCCTGCCCTTCTCAACCCCGAAGGGGGGACTCAGGGTGGCTTACAACCGGCACAATTCGATGCCAACAATTCAACAATTCAACATAACAGCAATAACCACAATAGTTAAAAACAATAAATTAAAACAACAATTAAAAGCCAATCTAGTGGCCAATGTTCACTGAGTTCTGATGTCCATAAGTCCATTCAGCATCACCATAGTCCATTCCAATTTCTGGTCATCATTACCTTGTCAGTCTGCCAGATTACCCAAAGGCCTG
The DNA here is from genome assembly GCF_025583915.1 of Anolis sagrei ordinatus. NCBI lineage: Eukaryota > Metazoa > Chordata > Lepidosauria > Squamata > Anolidae > Anolis > Anolis sagrei. The sequence continues at coordinate 337,485,339 of NW_026844366.1, forward strand.
GTCCCATATCCATGTTTTCAGCTTCCTTCTGAAGGAGAGGAGGGATGTTGATGACCTAATTTCCCCGGGGAGTGAATTCCACAGGCGAGGGGCCACCACTGAGAAGGCCCTGTCCCTCGTCCCCACCAGCCTCACTTGTGATAGAGGTGGGGCCGAGAGCAGGGCCTCCCCCGAAGATCTTAAACTCCGAGGTGGGACATAGAAGGAGATACGTTCGGACAGGTACGCTGGGCCGGAGCTGTATAGGATTTTATAGGTCCAGTATTTTTTCTATGTATGGAGTTCTGGCCTCATTAAATGATAGAGGGAAAATCTCACATGGTTCACTATTATATTAATCTTGTATTGATGCCCAGGCTAAGATCTGGCTATTGTGCTGTGAGGATGGTTCAATGAGTGTGGATTTTGTACCACAGGCAATATGTATATGGCCAGCTCTCCCCATTCAATAGGTTAAGAGCAAAAAAAACCCCATGAAAGTTGGAAATTGCAAATGAAAAAAACACTTTTTTAACAAAAGAAAACACCTCTCTTGAAATTTCTGTTTTCTGGTACATCTCTAAGGTCAATTTATATGAGAAGGTGACCATAGAGCACTATTTATTTAGTTATTTACAGTATATTCTGCCCTTCTCACCCCGCAGGGGACTCAGGGCGGATTACAATGTACACATACCTGGCAAACATTCAATGCCATAGACACACAATGTATATAGACAGAGACACAGAGGCTATTTAACTTTCCAGCTTCATGAGGGTATGCTTTTTGAATTCTGGCCACTGACAGGGGAGCTGTCACTTCACTATCTACTTGTGACACCGATGGAATACTTCCTCATTCTTTTTGCACGTTGCTGGAGAGTTTTTATGGTGTCATAAATGAGTTAGTACTGCTTCTTAAACTGTGAGTCTTGACCCCAAATGGGATCAGCTTAGCTCAATAGTAGGGTCATGAAAAATTTGGCAACAGTAAACAGTTTCTGAACACCACCCATTTGCAGAAATTCATTAACAACATGCAGTGTTTACAGTGGACTCTGAATAAAATGCTTCAGCTGTTCACAAAAAGGAAATCAGCCTTCAAATGCTGATTTGTTATCAATAAATGTCTATTGGATGGGAAAGGGTTGCAAAAAAACTTATCGGGTAAAAAAGGGGTTATGAATGGGAAAAGTTTAAGAAGGCCTGAGCTAGAGGACCTAGATATTCCCCGAGAAACCATATTTATCAAAAATGCAAATAATCAAGTCCTCAAACATTAAACCCATGAAATGGAGGGGTGGCTATACATAAAATCTGTACTAACCCATGGTACCAAATCCTCCCTGTTCTGTTCTCTACTTTATCTCTCTATCTCTATCTCTCTCACACACACAGAGAGAGAGAGAGAGAGAGAATGAGAGTGATATTCTTACATGAGAAAGAGTCAGACTTTTAGACACACACACATGCATAACTTCCCTTATCTCTACATCTCTCCTTTTTGGGGACGCTGTGGCAGTTGGAATTCCCTTGCTTCCTCAACCACACTCAAACTTCCCACACTTATTATTACTCTTGGTCAGACCCAAAATGATTACAGCAGCATGAACCTTCAATGATCCTGACAGATCTGTGGATGATATAATCACCTTACATCCATCTACACAGGAGGGTTGGCATGGGCAATCCATGGTTCTAAATGGTTCTAAAGTACTTACATAACTAGGGGCACTGGTGCTTTGCTTTTACAGTGTTGCTAAAGTTCTGGTAGTGAAAATTTCAGAACTCTAACAAAACTTTCACCATTTCATTATTTCATTATTGGCGATTTTTTAATCACAGAACTAATTAGGAACTGCCATTTATAATGAAATTTTGAAAGTTTTGTTAGAATTCTGAAATTTTCACCACCAGAACTTTAGCAACACTGTAGAAGCAAAGCAACAGCACCCTCTAGTTTTCACCACCAAACCACCAGCGCCCCCTAGTTTTGTAAATACTTTAGAACCATTTAGAACAGTGGTTCTCAACCTAGGGGTCGGGACCCCTGGGGGGGTCACGAGGGGGTGTCAAAGGGGTCACCAAAGACCATCAGAAAACACAGTATTTTCTGTTAGTCATGGGGATTCTGTGCAGAAAGTTTGGCCCATTTCTCTCATTGGTGAGGTTCAGAATGCTCTTTGATTGTAGGTGAACTATAAATCCCAGCAACTACAACTCCCAAATTTCAAGGTCTATTTTCCTCAAACTCCACCAGTGTTCACATTTGGGTATAGAGAGTATTCGTACCAAGTTTGGTCCAGATCTATCATTGTTTGAGTCCACAGTGCTATCTGGATGTAACTGAACTACAACTCCAGAACTCAAGGTCAATGCCCACCAAACACTTCCAGTATTTTCTGTTGGGAATGGGTTTTCTGTGTGGCAAGTTTGGTTCAGTTCCATCATTGGTGGAGTTCAGAATGCTCTTTGATTGTAGGTGAACTATAAATCCCAGCAACTACAACCAAATGACAAATCAAACTCCCCCTCCCAACACCACCAGTATTCAGTATTTGTGCCAAATTTGGTCCAGTGAATGAAAATACATCCTGCATATCAGATATTTACATTACTATTCATGACAGTAGCAAAATCACAGCTATGAAGTAGCCACAAAAAATAATTTTATGGTTGGGGATCACCATAACATGAAGAACTGTATTAAGGGGTTGCGGCATTAGGAAGGTTGAGAAACACTGATTTAGAACCATCGATTCCCTATGCCCAGTAGTCAGATACTTTTCCCACCTGCATACTCCCCACAAGAAGAAAAGGACCCAGTTGAACAGGGGAAGGCTTCAGAGTCTCACATGTGAAACTACAACACTATACTGATCAATGCCAAAATCCAGCCATAGCATTTTAATATTATCAAAGAGCTACTATACTAATTAGTTTCAAGAAATGCTACAGCAGATCATTTCATCATATAACAGTATCTACTTTGGAAATCTCGGCCTCCAAGTCCAACTTGTAGTCATGCTATTATGTGGTTTTCTGGGCCTGAGGGTAATTGATTCATCCAAGTTCAGTCAGCAGGTTTCTATGACTGAGCAGAAATTGAATCCTAGGACCTCATCACGCTACAGCATCTATACACTTGAAATGCAGTTACTGCCTCCTGCAGAATTCTAGAGTTTGTAGTTTAGGAAGGGCCCTTTGAGTTGTTTAATCATAAAGATTCTGGGTCTTGATAAACTACAAACCCCAGAATTCTGAAGGAGACAGCAACTGGATTTAAAGTGGATAGATGCTCTTGTGTGATGAAGTCCAGTCCCCAGACTTGTTATCCAACTCTCAAACCATTATATGAATTTTAACTGATTAATCTTTACAACTAACTTTATGCATTTTCATCTACACTCTACATCCTTATTAACTCTAATGTACAATACTGAGTGATTTCTTCTATTTTTTATTACTCAGGATTAGTTTAAGGTAACCATGTAAACCTTTTGGCTGATTTGAAACCCAGTCTTCCTATGTCTAACTTTCAAACTTTGTTCCAGATCTATGCTTCACTTAAAATAGATCACATTCATTTAAATTACCCCAACATCCATTGGAAAAACATTGTTTAATTTTTGAAATAAATTAATGAATAGGACTTAGAGCTTTAATTAAATGCAATCAGTCCAAATAAGGGTGCCACTAAATTATTTGCCATAATGCTGAGTTCTAACCTGCACATTTGAACCATGCAAACTGAGCCATTAATTTATTATTGGATGGTCAGTTTTAACTGAAAGCAAAATAGTGCCTTCCCAAATGAATTAGCATATGCAGAGCTAAGTGCTTTGCAGATGGAATTTGCTGAGATATGCACACACATCTCATCACCATGTAGCTAATGTGGCAACAGCATTTGGTAATAGTCAAAATAAATAAGCAGACAGAACAGAAAACTGCCATGGAAGCCCTCTCAGTCTCTATGCTGAGAATATAGGAGAAAGAATGGAATCTCTAAAACAGCTGTGAAATATATTCATTTCAACATACGTACACAGCAGAGAATAAATCAATCACATCCACATTAATGTAAATAGTGTTATAAGGCTTGTGACTTGACGAAGAGGATAAATGGGAAACTTGCATACTATAACACCGTTAATGGCAGGCTGTTGAAATTTATGGTAAAGTAGATATCATGGGAAAGGCGTTTCTTGAGAAAGGAGCCATAAATTTGAAGACAGGCACTTCCACGGTTCCACTGAGACTATGAACAAGGGGAGATTTAGGTTCAAAGTGGAGTGAGAGGATGTGGGGGGAATACAGTGGGGAGAAGAAGACATTAGAATTCAAGAAGATGGCACTGCCGTCTCTATATTGTGAGAGCAGCTAGTGACCATTTGACTGTCATGGTTCCATTCTATGGAGTCACTGATTTGTATCTGCTATATGGAGTGCTAGTGTCGCACAACCACCACAGCACTAGAGCTGTCTTGCAGAGAATTTGGAGTACCACATCAAACTATGAACCCCAGGATCCCAAAGGATGGAACTAGGAAAGCTAAAATGATATCAAACTTCAGGAACTGGAAGAGGGGGGGGTGTCCCTTTCGGTTTTACTGGATCACTCAGTAGATTTGATGTGATTGACCATGCAATCATTCTGGGGCCCTTGCTGAGGTCAGACTTAGAGACACAGTTTTACGGTGGCTCTATTCTGTTCTGGAAGGGTGAACTCAGAAAGTGGTGCTGAGGACTCCTATTTGACCCCTGGCTGCTGGGCTGTGGCACCATAATCAATGGCATGAACACATAAATAAGTCATCATAGACCTTACCTATATCTAGATTATTTTGTAAAAAAAAAAACATGACTTCCAAGTGACTTTTGACTTCTAAGGTCTGGGGCAGTTATCCCACTGATATGTTCTAGTTCAAGAAAAAGATTTCCAAAAAGGATGAGCAACATTTATCAGATAAGTTTTCACGTATTATTTTCCTGTACAAGGTGATTCTTTTGAAATATAGTCAGCCCTGTACATTTCTCCATTTAACCTTCACATATTTGTTTATTCGTTGATTTGATTAATGCAATCTCTTTCAGAATCACTAGGAGACTCATCATAACAGCTAGGTGAAGCATCCCACTTGACCTTGCATCCAGGCGTAAAGAGAGAGGCAGCAGGGTGAATCCGTCACCCCACACACAGCTCACTCTCAGTGATACTTTCCCCATCACATGGGGAAGCATTGCCCTCCTGGTGAAGCCCCGTGCCGACTCCATTAGAGCCTGCACAACACTGGAGGCCTCCCAGGCAGGCATGTAGCCTGGATTTAGTTTCAATTTGTTCGCTCTCAACCAGTCTGTTAATGCTGCTAAGCACCGGTTCAGGACTTGGACAGCCTCCTTAGTAGCAAGTGGGAAGGAGTGACAGAGTTGGACATCATCTGTGTACAGATGTCACTGAACCCTGAAAATCCGGATGTTCTCTCCCAATGGCTTCATATATGTGTTGAACAACATAGGGGACAGTATTGAACCCTGCGGGACCCCACAGTACAATGTCCATGGGGCCGAGCAGGTGTCCCCTAACAACACCTTCTGGGAATGGTCTTCCAGAAAGGACTGGAGCCACTGAAGAACAGTGCCTCCAAGGCCCATTTCCACAAGATGTCCCAGAAGGATACCATGGTCGACGGTATCAAAGGGCAATGAGAGGTCCAGCAGAACCAACAGGGACACACTCCCCCTGTCCAGCTCCCGGTGTAGATCATCCACTAAGGTGACCAAGGCTGTCTCGGTACCATGTCCTGGCCTAAAGCCAAACTGCCCCAGATCTAGATAATCCATATCTTCCAAGAACCCCTGGAGTTCCGAGGCCAATACATGTTCCAGGACTAACCCTAATGAAAGTGAGGCATTTCATGTATTGCAGTTGCTGCCACTGAAGAGAGAGCTTTTGAGTTCTGAACACATTACCTATGTGGCTTGGAATGTTTTGAAGGGGAAGAATGTGTTGCCAACATTTTTCAATCCAGGACCAAAACAGGAAATTGAAGTCATACTTCTACTCAGAGTAGTTATTGACCAATCACAAGAAGGCAACAATAAATATAGTAACAAAGTATTTCTATTACCCATTTTCCTCTTTCTTTCCAGTTGCACTTACAACACAGCCCAATCATAACTGCTCTTCAGAAAAATTAATTTGTCTGACTTTGACTCTTACGAAGTTACTGTAAATAACTCATGATAAGGAAAAATGATCCAGAGAGGAGAAGAGGAAAGGAGTTCACTCCACTAGCAAACTAATAGAAATTAGGTATGAATGAATCTGTCAGTTTTACTTTCTTCTGCATTTAACATTTTGAAAATTTGTTGTTATATGGCCTAAGGGGACCTTATCATGGGTTTTTCTCAACAAGATTTGTTCTGGAGAGTTTGCTTTTGTCTTCCTCTGAGGCTGAGGGAGTGTGGCTTGACCAAGAGCATCCTGTGTGCCTCCATAACCAAGTAGAGCTTTAAACTGATATCTAGAGTCATGCATATTTGCATGCCTAGTGTGGAATACATTTCACCACATTAAAACAGTGGATGTGACTCTTAATGAGATATGCTGCATTATCACAAGATGTATACAACCTACACCACTGGAGAAATTATACTGTTTAGTCAGTTTTGCATCACCTGATATCTACCGGAAAGTAGCAGCCAGTAAAGAAAGGACCAAGGCATTGACATCTCCGTCCTATCCTCTGTTCGGATATCAGCCAGCAAGCCAACACCTTAAATAAATTTTAAAAAGCTTTCCAAGAGCTACAGAGATTTTCAGAGGAACAGCTCAGCAAGCAAGAGTCCAAATGTGGCAGGACAAAACCAGGAACCTCAATCCATGGCTGATACCAGATGAAAGACTCCCCCTCCCACGGGTGGGGGGGCACACACAGACAACTGGGTGACTTAGAAGGAGCTGAACAGACTGCACTCTGGCACCACGAGATGCAGAGCCAATTTTAAGAATGGAGCTACAAAGTGGAGTCCACAACATGTGAGTGCAGAGAAGAGCAAACCACAGACACTTACTATAGTGCAGTCTGGGCCCTGCTGCATGCACAATGGAGGACCTTCTCACAGCGACACCAGAGACACTCCCAGTGGCCAGCTTCTGGTCAAAGGACATTTAGTATAATGCCAAGTTTGTAACTCTGTTTGTGGTTTTTCTATACAATATAACTGTATTCTCAATTTGCTTCTCCCACCATAAATAAAATAAATCTAGAGTCATAGTCCAATGCACAAACCACTGTACCACATTGGATGTGGAAATACATGTTATCAAATGTGAACTGAATAAAACAGTCAACCACGTGTATGGGGAGGACCATGTTGAACTTAATTTGGTGTATGGGGAGGACCATGATGAACCTTCCTGTCATGTCGGTTTTAAAGAAGGCAAACATGTCAAGGAGGAGCAGGCAACAGGGGTTAACTGAGCATGAAAAATATAGCTGAATTCATAGATTTGTGAGACCTTTGTTATTAAACCCCGGGCCATAATTTTTTGGGGTGAACCTGTCAAACCATTTTGACTCTTGTAGTGGCTTGAGTGTTGGCGTATGGCTCTGGACACCAGGGTTCAAAGCTCTGCTCATCCATGGAAACCCATTGGTTGACTTGGCCCCAGAAAGTCCCATGATAGTTTTGCCTTAAGTTTGCCATACATTCAAAATGACTTGAAGGTACACAACAACACAAAAGACCACCTCTCCCTTACCTTTACGCCATCTTTCTCCTATCTGCATTGTGTCAAAATCAAGCTTCAGTTTTGTATCATTTCTCCCCATAGCTCTCTTCAGAACATTCCCTGCCCTATGGCTGGCATCAACCAGACTTACCCAGTTCCCCACTTCAGACTTAGGAACCCCTATTTGTGAGTGAAGAAGAAAAAATCGGTATCTCACAAAGTTGTTTTCACTTTTATGTGTGTGCTATGAAAGTTCCTTTTAGCCCAAGGAAGTCCACAATCATAGTGAAACCTAAAGATGAAAGCATAGGAAATTACCCTCACACGAGGAAAGGAATCCCTTGAGCTGCTGAGATGATACAAGAAGAGACTGAAATGGAGCAAAAAGGACACGAGCTTCTAAGGAAATTAGACAAGGCTAACAGGAAAGAGGTGCTCCATTGTCTCTGCTAATAAAACATTACTCTTCTCCCATTTGGAAGACAGAAAGAGGAATATCTCCTTGGGTTAATTTATTATTGCTTTATCAATGTAACAACAACATGAAAAATTGTCTAAAAATATGACCTACCATGCCTAAAGAACTAGTGATAACACAATCCTGAAAAGGTTGTTGGAAATAGTAAAATTAAAACATCCTATGGGACATCAAGATGCAATCCAGTCATTAAAGCATAATATGCCAGATATAACTGTGGTTGAGAAAAGGAAATCTTGGATGTGGCAATCCATGGCGAGTGCAGAAATGAAGACAAAGAAAGGGAAAAGTTTGGGAAGTATTGAACCTACACATCTGGATTCACCATCTCTGGGAGGAGCCCCTGGTGGTGCAGTGGGTTAAAGCCCTGTGCTGGCAGGACTGAAGACCGACAGGTCACAGGTTCGAATCCCGGGAGAGGTGGATGAGCTCCCTCTATCGGCTCCAGTTCCTCATGCGGGGACATGAGAGAAGCCTCCCATAAGGATGACAAAACATCAGAAATCATCTGGGCGTCCCCTGGGCAACGTCCTTGCAGACGGCCAATTCTCTCACAACAGGAGCGGTCGCTCCTGACATGACAAAAAAAAAACATCTCTGGGAAAATAAAAGAAATGTGATTCAGTAGCGATAGATGTTCTGCCAGGTGTGGTCAGACCAGCACACCAAAATTGAAGAAGGAAATTGATATGCTGAAATGTGTCTGGGGAATGATGACCCAGGGCCCATCCAGACAGTACCTTTATCCCAGGAGCTTCCGCAGCAAACAGGAGGGTGGCCAGACATGGAAGGAATCACTATAAAAGGCAAAAAATGCAAGATTTCTAGGTGCCAGGATATCACGATTTTGAGCTAAATATGCAGATCTTTGCATGTCTGTATCTCCCTGAAATCAGAAATCACGGGATTTTTTCATCTGGGTTTGTTCCAGTGTTTTACATGTGTGTTCCTGATTGGTCAGTTCCTACAAAGAAGATGACACCTGAGTAGAAGACAAAAACTTTGTGTGTGTGCCAGAAACTTCATGAAACATGTGGAGGGCACATTTTCTCTGGCCAGGACAAAGTTATGCCCCCCTAGTCAATGTTGCACACCTTTTCACAAAAAGAGCAATCAGGAACAGCCATGTATAACCCAGGAACAGCATCCTGTTGATTGATGCCAGAAATACACAACGAAATCTATCTGGACAGATTGCCAGGCAGCCAGGCTCTAAAAAGTGTCTACAATGACGAAGTTGTGTTCCTGATTTGAAAGTGTGTGTTCCTATTTGATTGTGCAGTGCTGACTTGGGAAGAAGTGGTCCTACCCCATAAACTTTGTTTGTGTGGCAGATTCTTCATGAAACTTCTGGAGGGCACCGTTTTTCTGGTCAAGACCAAGAATTGAACTTTTGCAGTGATTCACTGCAGTGATCCTCCGCATATCCACATCTTGAGGTTTTAAAAGAATGCTGAAGTTTCTGGCAGAAGTACCACTGTGGCCATCTTGGGACCCTCTAAATCTCACATCACAGCATCAGGTCTGGGCAATGGAGGCAGAAATCCCAGGACCAACAGGTCTGTATGTCGACCCCTTCTGAATTCCCTGTTCAAAACCTGTGATTTAGTGCTGTCTGGAAGCACCCCAAGAATGGTCAAAGGTCCCAAACTATGTCCTATGAGGAGCAGCTTAAGAAACATGATAGTCATGCTTATATATTTGAAAGGATGTTACACTGAGGAAAGGGCAAGCTTGTTTAGGGCTGGTCCAGATACTAGGACTTGGAGCAATGGAGTCAAACTTCAGAAGAGATTCCACATAAATATTAGAATCATAGAATCAAAGAGTTGGAAGAGACCTCATGGGCCATCCAGTCCAACCCCCTGCCAAGAAGCAGGAATATTGCATTCAAATCACCCCTGACAGATGGCCATCCAGCCTCTGCTTAAAAGCTTCCAAAGAAGGAGCCTCCACCATGCTCTGGGGCAGAGAGTTCCACTGCTGAACGGCTCTCACAGTCAGGATGTTACAGGATGTTAGGAAGAACATCCTGACAGTAAGAGCTATTTCAGAGTAGATACACTGCCTTAGAGTGGGGTGGTGTCTCCTTTGGTTTTGGCAAGCCTCATACATCTTTTCGCTGCTACTGCACAAAGTGATAGCTGACAACCCAAACTCTTATGAGTGATGAGATGTGTTCATTTATTTGTATATCAGTTATACAATACCAAACAGATTCTGATGTAGTAATAAATATATATTCTAGGAGGGAGATTGTAATGCTACACCATATTTCTAAAGAGATGAAAGTCTTGATATATGAAGTGTGCCTAGATTGCACAAGGTCTCTTTAAGCTTTGCTGCTGAATACAGTGTGTTTATCTGTTTTACAAGAATAAATATTAGTGATAAGCGGCAATTCATTCTCCTGCTATGTTTCCTGATAAACCAAGACTTAAGAAATACTTAAGGGGGATATGGGTATTGATCTATCAGATGAGACTGGGTTTTGCAACATTGGAAGCCCAGGTGAGTTGCATGCCAAATTCCAGAAAAATCTGATCTGACGGAGACCAATAGGTTTAATACAAAGAAGCCCAATAGTCTAAGGATATAAACTATATATGGGTTAAACCAAAAGAATGAGATACAGGAAGATAAGGATATCACATGCGGTTACCATGAAGTATTAAATCCTTTGGCTACACCGCCAGAATGCCCTTTGCTAAGCTAATTTACAGCTGACAGTAAAGTAGTCCATCTGGCTTCATTAACTTGACAGAGTTTATTTAAGATGGAGAAGAGCAACCCTAATGTATCTGTTTCCTGCAAATTACAGGGAGCAGTCTACCCCCCTGTTTAAGGAGCACCACTGGCTGCCTTTTATTTTCCGGTTCCAATTCAAGGTGCAGGTTATCACCTACAAAGCCCTGAACGGTTTGGGAACAACCTATCTTCGCGATCGCATTTCTGTCTACGAACCTGAACAGCCTCTTCGATCTTCCGGGGAGGCCCTCCTCTTGCTCCCTCTTGCTCCGCAACTGTGGCTTGTGGGGACGAGGTAGAGAGCCTTCTCAGTGGTGGCCCCCTGGCTGTGGAACCCATTACCTGGGGAGATTAGGCTAGCTCCCACCTTGTCAACTTTTAGGAAAGCTTGAAATCTTGGCTGTTCCACCTTGCTTTTGAGGAAAGAACAACAACCTCCATACCATGACCGTCCCAGCATATACTTGTCCTCTTGATGCACTTCACCTTATTCCTAGTGGGAAATTAAACCCCATTGCCTGTCCCTCCTGTATCTCCCAACAGATAAATCACTGTCTTCCCATTTTACCCAATGTCCCCTGTTTTTAGCCTTGCATCTGGCCCAGCCCACCTTGTTCTAAACTCTTTGCCCTTAATTTTTTATTTTACCACATACCCGGTATTTTTATCCCACTGTGATATTTTTCTTTTATTATTCATATTTTATTGTTTTTACTGCTTATAATTTATTTTGGTTATTATTTGCTGTATGCATTTCATTTGTTTACTGTATTAGTTGGGCTTGGCCTCATATTAGCCGCCCCGAGTCCCTGAAAGGAGATGGTGGCGGGGTATAAATAAAGTATAATAATAATAATAATAATAATAATAATAATAATAATGTGCTTGCCATGGGGGGAGGGATATTAGAGAACAGGTAAAATGCCAAATACTAAAAAGGAGCAGACATTGCCCCTCTCTTTAAAAAAAGTCAAATAGAGGAAACTACAAACTTATATTGAGCCCTGACCTCAATATAAGGAAGAATATTTGAATGCAGCACCCAAACACGAATTAAGGAACATGAAAGGCACTGCAGACTACTTCAACCAGAGAAGTCAGCCATAGTAGAGTACCTGATGAACCAACCTGGACACAGCATATTATTTGAGAACACAGAAATGCTGGATCATTCTAACAACTGCCATGGCAGACTACACAGAGAAGTCATTGAAATCCTCAAGCATGGATTTAAACAGAAAGGACGAAACCATGAAAACGAACAAAATCTGTCTGCCAGTATTTTAAACAATCTAAAATCATAACAGTAAATAAAGAACAAGACTAAAAAAACAGAGGAATTCCAGGCAAGAAACAATCAGGGATAGCTAATCACCTCCCAACAAAGGATTCCCCCAGGCTGTAAGAAGCCAGATCTTGGAACTGATAGGCCATTAAATGCTAGTCCAGTTGAAACATTCACACCTACCTCAAACAGGCAAGAGTTCTTTCTCCCACCTTGGACATTCCACAGATATATAAACCCCATTTTCCTAGTTTCCAAGAGACCTCACATCCTCTGAGGATGCCTGCCATAGATGTGGGTGAAACGTCAGGAGAGAATGCTTCTGGAACCTGGCCATAATTTGGTACAAATTATACAGGAATATGTCTGCACGTACCTTGATGGCAATGCACATGAACACTGTATTACTAAGTAAGAACAAATCCTCCCAGGCTAATTTTATAACTTTTTGTATCAGTTTGATAGTTTAGTAGATGGTGGGAAATCTGTGGTTGTCATTTATCTGCATTTCAGTAAAGGGTTTGATAAGGCCACTCACAGTATTTGGGTTAGCAAACTGGTTAAATGTGGAAGAGATGGGATTGAAATGACTGAAATGAAGATGTGGATGGAATCTTTACCAAGTTTGCAGATGATTCAAAAGTGGGAGGCACAGAATATAAAAGGACCCAGATAAACTAGAAATGTGGGTAGAAATTAATAAAATGTAATTCAGCAGAGACACATACAAAATTCTACATTTAGGCCAGAGAAACCAAATATACAAACATGAATGGATCAGCAGTGCTACATACATAAAAAACCTTGGGATTATTGTTGATCATAAATTGAACATAGGATAACAGTGTGATGCTGCAGCAAAGAAAGTGAATTCTATTTTACCCTTCATTAGCAGAAGCATATTTTCCAAGCCAAGCAATAGTCCCACTATATTACATATTGGCCAGTCCTCATCTAAAATACAGCATTCAGTTCTAGGCACTTTGTTTTAAGAAGGATATATACATGTTAAAGAAATTGAATGTTTCAAATTACAACAGCAAAACAGCAGAGAGGAAACAACCAGGCACATCTTAACACCTCTCAACAAAAGATTTTCCCAGGCTCAGCCAGGCCTTCAAATGCTAATGTAGGTGGTCAGTTGAAACATTCACACCTAGCTCCAGCAGAGAAGAGCTCCTTGCCCCACCCCAGCCATTCCACAGATATATAAACCCATTGTCCTAATTCCAACAGACCTCACTACCTCTGAGGGTGCTTGCCATAGATGCAGGCGAAACGTCAGGAGAAGTGCCTCTAGAACATGGCCCTATAGCCCGAAAAAAACCACAAGAACCTCAAGATTATCTGTTTTGAACTGGATTATATTAGTGTGCACTGCCATATAATCCACCTCAAAGCAGATCATCTGGATTTTACGAGATGGTAGTCTAGATGGGGCCTGAGAGAACACCTCCACCTCCACCCCCATTGGAGCCTGCCACAGATTTGAGATCTTCAGAGGAGACGCTGTTGCAAGTCTCAACATCTCATAGAGTTAAGTTTAGGCAATATACATAACTGGGTATCCACCTTGACTTTGTTAATTGCTTTGGAAGACCTGGGAGGTTAAAAGGCAATACAGAGATGCTTTAAATGAAACAATTGATTGGTATTTTGTGTATCTATTTCTGACAGTCCATTTTTGTTTCTATCTATGGAATTCAGAGCATTTCCTTGCCTCTTTTCTGTGTCTGGCATTCCCTACCACCACGCATTCACGTATCAGAGCCCTAATTCTTCTTAACTTCAACAAGAGGGCTTGAGCTGCCTCCTTTAGGGCCTTTTCACCATCTTTTTAGGTTATACGCTAAAAGCAAAATGTGCATTCCCATCTACTCTTGAGCTGGCACAGTTTCATGAAAGTCAAATACAAGATTTATTATATTTGTTTAATGTATCTTGCTAGGAGCAGAGGGAAAAGGCTTTTAAGTATCTTAGCTTTAGTCACAGTCTACAGTACATGCTGGTTTAGCCAGCATGTAAAAAAAGATTAATCTTTCATACTAGTGATTTACTAGGCAGAACAACCATCAAGGAAAGTAAAGCTATATTCACTGGCCATTTGCCATTGCTAACAGTTTAACGTGTATTTGTGCAGTATAACCCCCACATCCACAGAACTGATCTATATGGTTTCACATAGTGTTCATCAGATTGAATATAATAGGGTTCACTATTATAAGCAAGCAGTTCAATGTATCCACATGAAGTCTGGAAATGTAAATCCTGTGAATAATATGAGGGTTGRATGAAAAGTAATGCCTCCACCTTCGTTACTTGGGTTTGGRTGGGAATATTTTAATAAATCAAACGCAGAAATAATCCTTWGAATGTGCTCTTTAACTGCCACTATTCACTTTTCCACATAATCAGACAATTGGATAMATTTYTGCCAACAATGAACAAGTTTTCTGAGGCCGTCATGGAARAAGTCRACACTCTGTTTCCGCAACTCTGAACCCCACCAGCAATGGCCCTTTGRGGAGATAAAAYGGGGAATAAATAAATATTCTAATARTAATWACAATTGATGAATCATACAACCAAAGCTTTGTATGCTCCTTATCAAAAGTAACTGGYCATGCAAGAGGTAGTTGYTCYAATGTGTTRTCAAWRACTTTCRTGGCCCAGAATCACTGGGTTKYTGTAAGTATTTCAGGCTGTATGGCCATTTTCCAGAAGAATTCTCTCCTGAYGTTTYRCYTGSATCTATGGCAGGCATCCTCAGAGGTTGTGAKGTCTRTTGGAAACTAGGAAAATKGGGTTTATATATCTGTGGAGTGYCCAGGGTGGGAGAAAGAACACMTAGCAGTGAGATRTYTTGGCAACTTGAAGGGCCATGTCATGTAACTTTACATTCAGACTACCTTATTGCATTTCCTTAGAGTCATCATTGACCTMRAAGAAGCTGTGACATYTTGGCATTCCAGTCCCAACCATGTAAGGCTTTGAGCCATGAATACTGCAATMTTCCCYATTTATTTTAAAGGTAGGAAGGTGCTATACAACATATATACTCAGAACAACCTCTTTATTCCCAAGTGCGCATACTTAGGATTGCAGCCTTAGTTATTATTCTAAACAAACAATTTCACACAAAAATGAATCAGAGGATGAGTCATTCATGGAGATTTGCATTAAATATGTCATGTCATTTCTGGAACATAAGGTGATATTTCAAACATTACATAAATGCAGACATGGACTAAAAATAAGATTCATATTGCACAGCCTGCTATATCAAGAAAATAAATATGATTGATGACTAAAGAAAAAGCCTTGCTGGTTTAAGGTTTGAGTTAAGGCTCCTGTTGGCTCAAACTCCACAAATCCAGGAAACTGGAATTTAAAACTGCTGCTTTAAATGGCAAGGTATATGGCCAGTAATAATGTTGTACAATAGAGCCGGGAATCATGTGGCCTCCAAGATGTTATTGGATTGCAGCTCCCAGTATTCTGCATCACTGCAGCTTACAGATACCAGTGCAAAATGCAGCGGTATCTGAATGCTGCAGTTCAATAATGTCTGAAAGGTCATAAAAGCCACAGTGCTTATAATTTTCCCCGGGCTTGTTCTATCTGAGGCACTGTTGTAAAAAAAAAAAAAACAGCTAGAATTGCACTCCCTGACAGAGTAAACCAGACCTATGACTATCATCGTCACAGTTGGCATTCCAAATCCATGGTTTCAATTAACCATGGCTTGAAAAATTTCCAGAAGCCCCAGTGGATACCAGTGAAAACCAAGGGCCCTAATATTTTCCAATCTGGGAAAAAGTGGGGTATAAATAAATAAATAAGAAAAAAGGTAAAAGCAACTATGTATGTTTGTAGCTCACTACCAATACAGATGGAGCCCTGGGTGGAGCAATGGGTTAAACCCTTGTGCCGACAGGACTGAAGACCGACAGGTCACAGGTTCGAATCTAGGGAGAGCATGGATGAGCTCCCTCTGTCAGCTCTGGCTCCCCATGCGGGGACATGAGAGAAGCCTCCCACAGGATGGTAAAACATCTGATCATCCCCTGGGCAACGTCCTTGCAGATGGCCAGGTCTCTCACACCAGAAGCGATTTGCAGTTTCTCAAGTCACTCCTGACATACAAAAAAAAACCCCACACAATACAGACAGTGATGGTAAGATTAAAATAAATTCAAGATTGCTGATGCATGCCAAAAAGAAACCAAGTATGGATTTTTATAAAGATAGAAAATTGTCAGCCCTGCATGTCATGAATTTTGAGTATCCCTTCTTTGTGTTTTGAAAACCTGCCCTAAATTTTAAGTAGGAAAGAAGCAGGACATGGGGACACATTTGAAAGTTGTGATCTTTCGCTTCATTGCTTTCTTTCTCAGAAATCTCACTGGCAGTCTCATATGTTTCTGCTCTAATGAAGCCTGACTGTATGTACAGAGGGTATCCAAAGATTCTGCATCCATAGATTCAACCCTGCACTCCTTCAAAATATGTCCCCACCAAAAAAAAAATGAAAAAGAAAATCTTAGTTATGCCATTCTATAAAAGGGGCCACAGTGGTGCAGTGGGTTAAACTGCTAAGTTAAAGAACTTGCTGAAGTTTGGCGGCTCAAATCCATGGGACAGGGTGAGCTCCCATTGTTAACCCCAGCTTTCAACAGTTCAGAGACGTGCAAATATGAGTAGATCAATAGCTACTGCTTCGGCAAAAAGGTAACGGCACTCCATGCAATAATGCCAGCCATGTGACCTTGGAGGCATCTATGGACAACTCCGACTCTTTGGCTTAGAAATGGAGATGAGTACCAACTCCCAGAGTCAGACTCAACTAGACTTAATGTCAAGGGGAAACCTTTACCTTTATTTTACTTTAGAAGGGCCGTATATGGTATGGTTCTGATATTGGTTTTATATACTGCTTATTGTTGTTGTTTTTATGTTGTTATATTGCTTTTTGTTATTATTTTGTGGATATGCATTTTAATGTGATACGTTTTAACTGTTCTGTTGGACCTGACCCCATGTAAGCCATCCCATGTCCCTTCGAGGAAAATGGGGAAATGGAGGCAGGGTATAAAAATAAAATTTTTGTTGTTGTTATTATTATTATTATTATTATTATTATTTATTATTATTATTATTTGAAACACAACAAGATGAGTCCACAGCAAACAAGATCACTCTGCTGGCTGTTGTATTGGATCACACGTAAGACATTTCCCAAATGTCTAGGACTTTGTGATGTATCGGCAAATAATGTGTGCAGATCCCAGTAATGTGGCCTTTTGCAGCTGGCAGATGTTAATTTTGTCAGTGCCAATTGTATTTAAGTGCAGGCCAAGGTCTTTAGGAACTGCACCCAGTGTACCGATCACTGGGACCGACTTTACTGACTTGTGCCAAAATCTTTGCAATTCGATCTTTAAATCCTCATATCATGTCAGCTTTTCCAGTTGTTTCTTTTCTATCTTCAATCAATTATTATTATTATTATTATTATTATTATTATTATTTGATTCTAAACCATTAGAGGAAATGTTTTTTTAAAATTATTTGTAGCATAACTTGTACTAATGCGTATAGATAAATTTGGAAATTTTGTTGTGGTGTCATTAAATTGTCAATTAGTGGAGAGGCATACACTCTATAGTACTATGATGAAGACCAAGAACATATTTGTGTGGATAGGAGGTCCTTTGCCTTTTTCTTTCAGTTCTGAGGCTCAAAAGTAGGGAGAGGGACAGCTTTTGGAGCCATGTTAGATTATTCTGTCCTTATGAGTCAACAGCACAGACAAGAATTCCATCTTGACAGCACCATGGCGTTAAATTTTCATCAACCATCCAATAACCCCATCAAGGCTTTTTGAATGTTTAATGAGAACATTAAACATCCACAAGCCTCTTTCATAGCAGATGAAGAAAGAAATTTCACCTTTACAGTTTGCATATATGAAGCCCCCACAATGCACCTCCCCAAAGCTCCACAAGTGCTACCAGCAGAAGCAGAAAGAACCTGAAAGATCCCCATCTTCCAATCCCCACAATCTTCAAATATGTGTGCTTTTTGCACTTCAGCTTTTCAAAAGAGGGATAGAAATCAATGTGATTTCTGGTATTTCTCCCAGAAATGTCATAGTCAATTGTTATGAGGCGAGTGAAAAATAATGTGCCAGAGTTTATTTTCCCAGGGTGCTACTTTAGATTGGTGGAGGAAACAAAACAGGCCATCTCTGTGGGACTGACTTTCAACATCAAGCTGAGTTGCAATACAGCAGTGCATTATTGTTCGATATGTTCACCTGCCTGCTAAAAATTTACTCTATTTTATGCAGTCACTTGCTATCTAAGATTGGGAGCTATCTTTGCTATTGCTTGATGTTGTTAGTTTTTGGGTTTTGGAGGTTTTTTGCTATGATGTTTCTCCATTAGCTCAGACTGTGTTCTAGAAATCAATAGCTTGCAAAGCTGAAGGCTACAGAAGGGGGAAGAAGCTAGAAACAGAGGGACGCCTCCTAATATAATCAAGTAGGGTGCCTTCTGAGAAAGATCAGAAAGACAAGACTTCAAATAAAATTATTGCTACTTTTCGGATTTTCCTCTTTAGGAAGAAGGAACAGCTTAGGAAAGCAACTCAGTCCCTGAGACCATAAGATCTATGCAGTACGAACCCTGCATCAACAGGAAATACATTCCCAGACTTCATGTGGATATGCAAAACCATGGATAGTACCAAATTCTATGCTATACAACAAGGGTCCTCAACCTGGGGTCCCCAGATGTTTTTGGCCTACAACTCCCAGAAATCCTAACAGCTGATAAACTGGCTGAGGTTTCTGGGAGTTGTAGGCCAAAAACATCTGGGGACCCCAGGTTGAGAACCACTGCTATACAACTAAGCTCTTACTTGAACCATTTTTGCAGTTCTCTGTCCATGGTCCTAAAACAGGCATTATCTGTTTCCCACTCTCTCCAACTAGAATCCTCTTGATTAATCCCAAGTAGACCTATTGACATTAACTCAACCATTGCATTATGACTCAGCACAACAGTATATCTCATTAATTCAATGTTACTCTAATAATATAATTTAGACTTCTCTGTCTGAACAACAACAACAATTTTATTTTTGGGTTGTTGTAGGGTTTTTTTTGGGCTATATGGCCATGGTCTAGAGGCATTCTCTCCTGACATTTCGCCTGCATCTATGGCAAGCATCCTCAGAGGTAGTGAGGTCTGTTGGAACTAGGAAAAAGGGGTTTATATATCTGTGGAATGACCAGGGTGGGACAAAGAACTCTTGTCTATTGGAGCTAGGTGTGAATGTTTCAACTGACCACCTTGATTAGCATTTGATTGCCTGCCAGTGCCTGGAGCAATCTTTTGTTGAGAGGTGATTAGATGTCCTTGTTTGTTTCCTCTCTGTTGTTGTGCTGTTCTAATTTTAGAGTTTTTTAATACTGGTAGCCAGATTTTGTTCATTTTCATGGTTTCCTCCTTTCTGTTGAAATTGTCCACATGCTTCTGGATTTCAATGGCTTCTCTGTGTAGTCTGACATGGTTGTTGTGAGAGTGGTCCAATTTTATTTTTATACCCCACCTCCATCTCCCTGAAGGTTTACACGGGGCAAACCGCCAATCAACATAGTTAAAATAACACATTAATATTTATAAAAACAGCAATAAGCAAAGTAGAACAACAATGGCATAACACAATATAAAACAACCATTAAACAGACAACCAGTAGTCTGAGATAGCAACAAAATCTCTGTTTGGTAGACATATCTCTTCCCAATCCCTCTAAACTAAGTTTCACCATAACTGATCAGTTTGCCCATATGAATCTAATCCCATTGTTATTCTGAACTAGTCTAGAGCCATTGACTCCCTTAGATGTACCACTTACCTATTAACTTCTCATTCAGCAATTGATGTTTGGTCTGACAAAAAGGATTCTGGTAATGTTTTCCTTTCATACATTCATAAACAGAATGGTTATTGGAACCGAGTCTCCTTTGCTTCCACAACATCTATATATCTCTCATCTTGTATATTTTGGTGTGTTGTAATTACAAGATGATTTTGAAAAGCTTCTCTGACTAAAGGTAAATCAATTTGACTTGATATTCTGACTGAGGGATAGTGACAGTTATAGACCAACAAAAGCAACTTTTTCAGATTCTGGGAAGATTATTTTATAACATCTATATAATCCTGAATTTTCTATTGTTCCAGTGCAAATTGACTTACTTTTACTTACTTAAGCGATCCCTTGTTGTCCAAGTATGATAACCTTCCAAGTGTGGTGTCTTGGTAGTGGATACATAGGTGACTGTGGAGCCATATTCTTGATCCACATGTTCTTCCACAGTGAGGGCATCAGTTTTCAGATGGAAGGCGGTCCCAGTCAGAATTGGCTTGATGTGCCTTCCTCTTGGCTTTTTTCTCCCTTTTGCCCTCTATTTGTGCCTCTTTGAATCCTGCAGCACTGCTGGTCACAGCTGACCTCCAGCTAGAGCGCCCAAGGGCCAGGGCTTCCCAGTTCTCAGTGTCTATCCCACAGTTTTTGAGGTTGGCTTTAAGCCCATCCTTAAATCTCTTTTCCTGTCCACCAACATTCCATTTTCCATTCTTGAGTTGGGAGAATAGTACTGCTTTGGGAGATGACGATTGGGCATTTGGACAATGTGGCCAGTCCAGCGGAGTTGATGGCATAGGAGCATTGCTTAAATGCTGGTGTTCTTTGCTTCTTCCAGCACTTCTTACAATAGACTAGAGAGTGATTACTATTGAACTTATTTCAAATGGGGTTCTTTTCAAAGTCAGTTCCTTTTTGATGGAGAGTCTGGAATATATATAT
The DNA here is from genome assembly GCF_025583915.1 of Anolis sagrei ordinatus. NCBI lineage: Eukaryota > Metazoa > Chordata > Lepidosauria > Squamata > Anolidae > Anolis > Anolis sagrei. The sequence continues at coordinate 337,506,445 of NW_026844366.1, forward strand.
ATATATATATATATATATATATATCACAAAATCATTTGCTCATCCAGCAAACCTGGAAATCTTTCATCTCCAAGCTGCGAGTGCTAAAATCACAGAGAAGCCAGTAAGTAAAACATAAACAACAGATTTAATGTCCCAAAATGGAACATTACCTTCTTCCCTAGTGTCGTTTTAATTGTTAAATTTAAAGTCTTTTGGAATGAATCTCCATAAAATGTAATGAGCTCCTCAGCTAGGCTTCTGTTATGCTCCAGACCATCCATACGAAAATGTGTGCATCCATATCTATATTTTATAGAATACAAATATTTTTACTTTGTCCTTCATTGCCTCCAGAGTTTCTTTCTCAGCCCACAGGGATGCAGTTATACTGTCCATGCACTGATTTTAACAGCAGAGAGTCAGGCTCTCAAAAATGCTTGTGAGCTTTCCAGAACTTTCTTTGACGTGTTCTGAGACAGCAGAAACTCATGTAAGCGATACACTGCAAATGACTTAATTCATGTGCCATTTCTGTTCCAATTCCTCCCAGCCTTGAAGCTGAGGTCAGATTTGGCAACCAAAAAGGAGGCAGCTAAGCATCATTGTTCTGAAACACAGCCAGCCATTACAAAGGCTCTTTGTGCCAATTTCTCATTCCAAGTATTCGACCCAAGCCTATGTAGATGGTTAGAGCAGCAATTAAGAAATCTGCAGCAGGAAAATTGATGAAGAAGTCCATTTCTTTTCATATTCAGTTTACCTTGGACCACACACTTGTTCTCCAGTATTCCTCCAAAAATGATAGTAAACAGTTCAGAGAGTACATCAGCAAGTTCCTTCAGTACTCTGGGGTGTTAACTGCAAACATGTTAATCACATGGAGGTGATACACAGTTATTATGTGTTCCTTAAATGTAGAGGAATTATGTGAATCCATGATGCAAGTGGGAGTGTCCTGCCTTTCCAGGATAATAATAATAATAATAATAATAATAATAATAATAATAATAATAATGGGTTGTTGTAGGTTTTTTCGGGCTATATAGCCATGGTCTAGAGGCATTCTCTCCTGACCTTTCGCCTGCATCTATGGCAGAGGTAGTGAGGATGCTTGCCATAGAGGCAGACGAAACATCAGGAGAGAATGCCTCTAGACCATGGCCATATAGCCTGAAAAAACCTACAACAACCCAGTGATTCCGGCCATGAAAGCCTTCAACAATACAATAATAATAATAATAACAATAATAACAATAATAATACTTTATTTATATTCCACCTTTCTCACCTTGAAGGGGAATCAGGGCGGATCACAGTACACATACATGGCAAACATTCAATGCCGCATTGTATAGACAATACACAGACAGACAGAACAGAAGGAGGTGCCATGGAAGGTTGGGCTCGAGTCCAGGGGGTGCTGTTGCTCTTTCCTCTATGACAAAGAGCCTTCCTTTTGGTCGCCCAGCATTTTCTGATCTTCTTTCTTTATGGCGTAAAACACCTCCCCCGCTATTTAGAGGTACCTAATTTCTCTAATCACAACTAAAGCTGTTTTCAAATTGCTTAGGTAAACAATGAGCTAGGCTGACAGTTGGGGCTTCGAACTTGCAACCTTTTGGTTGATAGATCTTATAATTGCTGCTGATTTACCAGCTGTACTAAACCTACACCCCTTGAGCAAATGCCCTTGGAAGTCATAGGTGGCCACTATAGAGACTTTCTAGTTGATTTGGCTTGTATTTGTGAGGATGATATGGCAGAAGATTTACCCCACTGGTTGCTGGATTTAAACACAAATACCTAGAACAGTCTTTTGCAAGTTCACTTATTTTTTGGGGGTGGTGGTTTTATTTTGTCAAAACATCTTCCAAACAATGCAGTCTCTAACCATAATAGATCTATAGCTTCACTTCACTTCACTTTATTTCTTAGTCGCTCTCCACCAAGGTGCTCCGAGTGACTTACAATTTAAAATAGCATTTACACAATATAAAAACATTCAACATAAAAACATACAACAGTGACTATTTGGCAAATTAGATCTGATCACTTTACTTAAATGCACAACCAAACAGCCAAGTCTTGAGCACCTTTACAAAAGGTTGCAACTCTGACATTGCTCTAATATATGGAGGCAATGAGCTCCACAGAATTGGAGCATAGATCGAAAAAGCTCTGCGCCGTGTAGCTTCCAGGTGTACCTCCCTAGGGCCTGGTATGTATAGGAGATTTTCTTGGGTGGATCGAGGTAACCACTGATGGGAAAAAGGAATGAGGTGGTCCCATAGCTGAACAGTGACTTCTTATGCCTTGGCAATGGAGCATCTATAGCAAAAGTATCATTTATTTTCTTCCATGTGTGTGATAGATTGCTGTCATAATCAACGTTTGCATAGATTTTGACATCCTGAATTCTGCAGATTGGTTTAGTGTTTCTGCCATGCTCTACAGCCTTAACACATCTGTATACGATGCACTTTTACAAGTCGTGTTTTACAATTTTATTTAATATTGATATTTTAATATGACTCTATGGATAAACACTTACCAAAGTGGCTAGCTCAAGTTCTTAACTAATGAGCTGACCTTACGTTTCCCTTTACTGCAATTTCAGTCTTCTTACCAATGTATGACTTCCAATCCATTCCACCTTCTACTCCATACATTTCGAATTATAGCAACTAGATATAAATTAGACCAAAAGTGGGCAACTATGCACTCACCTCTGGACTGTATCATTTCAACCATTTATCTTGTTCCTGTGTTTTGAAGAAGTCTGTGGGTTCTTGAAAGATTAAAGAAACAAACTGCTGCAGTTTGAGCACATTTTGGTTAGCTTGGTTGTGACAAAAATGACCTGAAATTGATCTGTTCTAAAAAAGCATCTGGGGTTTTTACAGGGGCTTCCAAGGGGTGCAGGGGCATTTGGGGGGGGGGAGGTCACAGTTAGACTACTCAGGGGTCTGAAAGACCGCACGCCACCTTTATCTACCCCTAAAAAACAAACACCTTTGCCTGATTTCACTTTCAAATGCATTTCTTAAAAATAGTGTATTCTCTCATAGAGGCAAGCAGAGCCCTGAGATGGAAAGGAATCATTCTGCACACCATCTGCATGGTGCTAATTATACATACTGTTGTTATTTGTCAGGATAAGATATTTGGAATGATATCTCTAAGCCATCTGCCAGCAGCCTTATTCACATCTCTCAGATCACCAGCAAAGGCGTGTCTGCCCTCCCTTCTTTTCTCCACACCACCTTAGGTAACCATCTGCAATTTGTGGGCCTGGTTAAATAGAAAACAGCTTTCTCAAAGTGCATCATGGATGTACAACGCGACAAGGTTCTGTCTTAATTAGTTATTTAGAGTTGTTTATATCTATCACTTTCTAAACAAGACTGCTTTTGTTTGTTGAATATTGGGTACTACTCAAGTTAGATTTTCCCCAGACTGCATGTGGTATTTTTCCCCCTTTCGTTTCTCAATCTCTCTCATTCTCTACACATATTTACTTCGCTTTGTAGGGAGCAAAGCACCTGTGTGTGAAATGCTGAACTCTATTTTAAATCACTTTGAAGACATAGATCAAAGATGACCACTCCATGTTAAAGAGAGAGGGTGCCCAAATCAATCTAATAGTACATTTTAAAAAATGAAATTCAAAGAGCCAATCATAAATAAAGCGGATCCCACTGGAGCATTGCAGCACACCCAAATACCTGGGAGTCATTCTGGACCATGCTCTGACCTACAAGAAGCACTGCCTGAATATCAAGCAAAAAGTGGTGCTAGAAACAATATCATACGAAAGCTGACTGGCACAACCTGGGGATCACAACCAGACACAGTGAAGACATCTGCCCTTGCGCTATGCTACTCTGCTGCTGAGTATGCATGCCCGGTGTGAACACATCTCACCACTAAAACAGTGGATGTGGCTCTTAATGAGACATGCCGCATTATCACGGTGTCTGTGCCCTACACCACGGAGAAATTACACTGTCTAGCCGATATTGCACCACTGAAATCTCCCAGGAAGTAGCAGCCAATAGTGAAAGGACCAAGGCAGTGACATCTCCAGCTCATCCCCTGTTTGGATATCAGCCAGCACGTCAATGACTTAAATCAAGAAATAGTTTTCTAAGATCTACAGAGACACTCGCTGGAAAACCTCAGCAAGCGAGAGTCCAAAAGTGGCAGGCTCAAACCCAGAACCTCAACCAATGGCTGATACAAATGAGAGACTCCCCCCTGGACACACAGAAAACTGGGTGACTTGGAAGGCGCTGAACAGACTGCTCTCTGGCACCACGAGATGCAGAGCCAATCTTACGAAATGGGGCTACAAAGTGGAATCCTCGACATGCGAGTGTGGAGAGGAGCAAACCACAGACCGCCTGCTTCAATGCAACCTGAGTCCTGCTACATGCACAATGGAGGACCTTCATATAGTAACACCTGAGGCACTCCAAGTGGCCAGCTACTGGTCAAAGGACATTTAATCAACTACCAAGCTTGCAAATTCTGTGTTTTGTCTGTTGTGAGTGCATTGCATGGCTGCATGAGTTCAGAATGCTTTTGGATGGGAGAGGACTATATATCCCAGCAGCTCCAAAATGCCAAGGTACCCCAATCCTCTCCAGTAATTTCTGTTGGTTATGGGAGTTCTGTATGCCAAGCTTCTTCAATTCCATTTTTGTTGGAGTTCAGAATGCTCTTTGATGGCTGAGGAACTATAAATCCCAGCAACTACAACACCCAAATGTCAAGATCCATTTCCCCCAAATTCCACAATTTTTCAAATTTGGGCATATTGAGTATTCATGCCAAGTTTGGTCCAGATCCATAGTCATTTGGGTTCTCAGTGCTTTCCGGATGTAGGTGAACTACATCTCCCATAAATCACTGTCAATTCCTCCCAAACTCCTCCAGTATTTTCTGTTGGTCATGGGAGTTCTATGTGCCAAGTTTGGTCCAGGTCTGTAATTCGTGGGGATCACAGTGGTCTGTGGAAGTCAGAGCTGAATTGGTTGAAGGTACTGCAAATCCCATCATCAATTATCCATACTCCCCTAAACATATTGTTTTTGTGATTAATCACTATGCTTTAATTAGGTTCAATTTGTAACAATGAAAATACATCCTGCATATTAGATATTTGCATTAGAATTCATAAGAGTAGCAAAATTATTTATGAAGTAGCAATGAAAATATGGTTGGGGGTCACCACAACACGAGGAACTTTATTTGGGGGTCACCGCATTAGAAAGGTTGAGAACCACTGTTTTAGAGCCTCTTTGAAAATTGTTCATGCAAAAAAAAAAAGAATTGTGAGAAAAGGGCCTTTGCACACATGTATCTTGCACCTGCACAAAACTAATTGTTTTTACAAAAATATAGTTTGCACAGGATGCAATTACTTCATGAACATTTTTTTAAAGATGCAAAAAGGCATGGGGGGAGGGATAAAAATATTCAGTCTTGCTAAATGGGGAGAAAACTTTGAGAAGAAAAGGCTCTCATGTTTGTGGATAAAACAAGGAAACATTTTAATCCTGAGTTCTGAATCTTGGTTTCCCAAATCTGTCCAATAAAAAACTTATTTTCCTAAGGGTAGAGACCTTTTTAAGACACTCCTTAGATCAGTGGTTCTCGACCTGTGGGTTCCCAGATGTTTTAGCCTTCAACTACCAGAAATCCTAACAGCTGGTAAACTGGCTGGGATTTCTGGAAGTTGTAGGCCAAAACACCTGAGGATCCACAGGTTAAGAACCACTGTCTTAGATAAAACAACCTGCTGAAGTTCCCTATTTTATTTCACAGGCAGATATCATAGCCTCCTGTTGCTATTCATGTAAGAAAAACAATACTAATTGCCTTCACGCAATTAATATCTCATCTAGCAAAGGCTGCCAAAATGTCCCTTATTATAAGGGAAATCTTTTATTTGAGGGCAGGAAATCTTGCCCATTACAGGGCTGGCAGATGCCACTTATAAGGTGTGCCTATTATTTGAGGACTGAAACACACATCCTTTTATATAAACTTCACAAATGCCAAAAAAATTATTGAGTTCTGTAGGCATTTTGAATAACAACACTATATTAATTAGTAGTCAAACTGTAGAGAAAAAAGATCAAAGCCATGTTGATAGTGAAGATGGCATTAATGAGGCCATACCACCTGAAAAAAGTGTGTCTGTCTATGACTGGCAAGCGAACACTTATGATCAATGCAAACCAAATATCCATTTAGGTATGCTTGAAATAAATCATTGGTATCACATTCAGATTCATTAAGACCAGAAGAGTTTCTGCACAATTGCAATTAATTGTATTGCTTTTTGAAGTTGTGAGATGCTTTGGTAACCAATCTGGAAAAAAGTATATGTCGTTGTTGTTGTTGTGAAAAGATACAGTTACAAGTGAGCATCTGAAGCTCACCATCAATACAGATAGTCATGATAAGATTAAAATGAATTCAAGACGTCTGATGCCTGCCAAAAAAGAAGCCAAGTATGGATTTTCATAAAGACAGAAAATTGTCAGCCCTGCATGTCATGAATTTTGAGTGTCACTTATTGGTATTTTGAAAACCTGGTCTAAATCATAAGTAGGAAAGAAACAAGACTGGGTGACACTGCTGAAGGCTGTGATCTTCCACTTCATTGCTTTGCTTCTCAAGAATCTCACAGGGCAAGCATATATATTTCTGCTTTATAGTCAGGCTTATTGAATTCAATGGAGTTCATTTCCAAATGTATGTAGAGTTGCTTCCCCATATCCAAGGATTCTGCATCCACATATTCAGCCATCCGCTGTTTGAAAATATTATCCCAAAAAGATTCAAGAAGCAAACCTCAATTTGCCATTTTGTATAAGAGATGCCATTTTACTACTCCATTGTATATAATGGGGCATAAGCACCTACTGATTTTGATATCTGCAGGGACTTTGTATTTCCAGGCACGAAGATTACTGCAGATGCAGACTGCAGCAGGGAAATCAGAAGATGTTGACTTCTTAGGAGGAGAGCAATGAGTAGAGATATCACACTGGCAACAAAGATGCACATAGTTAAAGCAATGGTATTTCCCATAGTAACCTATGGATGTGAGAGCTGGACCATAAGGAAGGCTGAGCAAAGGAAGATAGATGCTTTTGAACTGTAGTGTTGGAGGAAAATTCTGAGAGTGCCTTGGACCATGAGAAGATCAAACCAGTCCATACTCCAGGAAATAATGCCTGGCTGCTCACTGGAGAAAAGGAGAAAGGCAAAGATGAAGAACTTTGGCCACATTATGAGAAGACAGGAAAGCTTGGAGAAGAGAATGGTGATAGGGAAAATGGAAGGAAAAAGGAAGAGGGGCCAAGCCTCCAACAGGGAACACTGACGTGGGCTGGTCCATGAGGCCACAAAGAATCAGAAGTGACTGAACGAATAAACAACAAAACAGGAAGTCCTAGAACCAAACCCCAGTGGACACCAAGGGATAACTGAATGAGAGATGGCAGGGACTTTGGGAGAGAACTTCATTTTGGGTGGAAAACATAAAGACTGCACTAATTTGTTCAGAAACAATAACCTTCTCCAACCATTATCAGATCATTACACTGTTTTTTCACCTTACCATTATCTGCTTTCTGGATGAAACAATAATTAAATGAAGTTCTGTGAGTGTATGTCTCACTGAATTTTTAATCAGGTTGTTAGCATGATCTCATTAGCAGTGTGAGGAAGTTGGCCAAATATTTCTAGCGCTCCTTTGCTTTTAATGTCTCATTTCAGGGAGCTCATTTCCTTCCTACACAGAGAGCAAGGCAAGCATTTACTTAGTAAATTTACCCTGCCCTCTATCCAATGCAAAATGGTATGGCTGTAATATAACAAGAGCAATTACAAAGAGCTAAAACTGAACCATCAAATGCCTCATGTATATGTCCACTTGGATTATACCATTTTCAGAATGGTGGGAAATTGAATATTTGTTAATGTAAGATTAATGTAATGTGAATACTTAAATGTAATTTTGTGCAATGCTTGTGAATGTAACCTGATTGCATTAGCAGAGAGTATATTGACACTGAAAGGGTTAATCAGTCAAGCCTGTAATGAACTGTTAAGATGTGACCCTGAGTGTGTCTGGAGCGTGTAGGGAGGATCCAGAGATAAGGTTTTGTTCATCCTTCTTACTTCCATGTGTCTTTTGTCTTGTTCCTGTCTGTTTGGTTGGATGTAAATGCGAATGTGTGCTGTATATTTGCTCTACTCAGTAAAGCTAAATGTTTGCTTTTACTGAAGTCTCAAAGTGTCCATTCTTCTAAGCTTCAAAGCTTCTGTCGCACTCTGACAATATTTGAATGTTTCACTGTATAAAATGCTCCAAATCCTGTATGGGGTGACACACAACTGCCATGTTGCGTCAGTTCCACTGGTTGCCAGTTTGTTACCAAGCACAATTCAAAGTGCTGGCTTTGGCCAATAAAGCCCTAAACAGCCCCGGCCCAGTTTACCTGTCTGAACGCATCTTCCTCTATGAACCACCACTGAGATTAAGATCTTTTGAGGACACCCTGCTCTCAATCCCACCACCATCACAGGCATGATCGGCGGGGACAAAAGAGAGAGCCTTCTCAGTGATTGCCCCTTGGCTATGGAACTCCCTCTCTGGTGAGATTAGATCAGCTCCCTCCCTCCTGTCCTTCAGAGAGATGGTAAAAACTTGGCTGTGGGACCAAGCTTTTGGGGCAGTGCAATAAGACAACAATAGGAATCTTTGCTCTGCTGACCGAATTCAGTATGGCTGACTTGAAATGTTTTAAACAATTAATTTTAAAGTGAAGATGATTGGTTTTAGTGTTTATATATATTTATAGCTTATTTTATGTTCTGGCATTGAATATTTGCCATATATATGTTGTGTTCCACCCTGAGTCCCCTTCAGGGTGAGAATGGCAGAATATAAATGCTTTAAATAAATAAATAGTAGAAACTTCAGCCACAGATAGTAACCTGAGATGCTGGCATTTCTTTTCCTCTCCACAGAATGACATCCAATTTCTTCACAAGTCGGAATAACATACATAATTTTGGTCCCAAAACCTGCCATCAACCTATATAACAGGGCAACTTATACATAATAAATATATATGGTAGATCATTGTTTTTACTGCAGATATATCCATCATATGTTTTCTGTGTCAAACATTTTGCTTCAAGAAAGGGATGGTAAAGAGTTGTTTATTTTATCCAACATGTACTTTTCAAATCCAAGTTTCTGCTTTACTGGCATGTCAATGCTTGGTCAAGCCTAAAGATTTTCAGCTTTTAAAAACAGCATTGAAAACAGTGCTGTTTCTTCAAAACATTGGCCTGCACAAAATAGGTGAGCTTTTTTGGAAAAAGTAAAACAAACCAACACATATAACAAAGATATCAGGATAATGATTTTATTTATGTTTTTATTCATTGTTCTTGTTAAAAATATGGTATCTTAATCAACACTGAACAATAGCACATGAAGCCTAAAATTATCCACTTTTCAGACCATTACTATAGCTTTTAAAAATTTCAGCCATTTTTATTTCAGCCGCAGTGATATACTATATAAAAGAAAATATTGGCAAGATTCCAGCCACCCAGCAATTTAAAACCATGTAATGTTTCAGTCATATTCTAAAGCCCAAATTATATTTTTATCTTTAGTGTAATAACTGAGGAAGGCCATCTTTATTAGTGACTGGACAGCATAGGGCTTTTGAAAACATATTCTAAATCCACAAGATCTCATGTGATTTGGAAGCTAAGTGCTTGGTTCTTGGATGCAGCATCTAAATAAATATGAGGTTCTGTAGGCTTTATTTCAGAGAAGAGAAGTGGCCAAACCATCTCTAAATATTCATTGACCAAAAAAACTCTATGGAATCCATGTGGTCACCATAGGTTGACACATAACTTGAAAGTATATATATATACACACACACTACTAGTTCCCTACTGCAAATTTATTGTTTGATAAGCAACAGAATGCAAAGTTATATTAAGACCAGACTAATTCAACCCAATTTACAAATTGCCCCCAAAGTTTCTGCTGACAAAGGAGACATATTTTGCAGTTCTCTGGTGCAACTGGGATATTTTGTCTTACTTTCTTTTACTCAACTGGGAGAATTACATATTTATAATTTGTCCCAAATAGACCCAATGGCCTTGAATTTGAAACAATAGAGTTTACACAAATGTTAGCTTACCAAGTTCCCATTTAAATAGCTCTCTACTAATTGGGATGAACAACTGATATCTCTTGAGGGTTTTGGTCCAAGATGTAGGTGCACAATTCTAGGAGATGGTGGAGCAACCTATCCCACTGAAATCGCTATATTCAAAAACTAGTCCCATCCTATTTGTTGACATAACTGTTCAGAACAAACCCTTTGGGTAGATTCATTGCTATACCTTGGAGAGAAAAACATGAAAATGCAGCTGCCATTGGCTTCAAAGGGAAGAACAATGAAGAGGTATCCATGAAGCAAGATATGTTTCTTCTCCCCAGCTGAATCCAGCTGAAACTGTATGATATTAATTCCCTACTCATTCACTCCTTTTCTGCTAGGTGGAGGAACCCTTCCTTGGGTCTTACAACTCTAAGAGTGGAGGAATAGCATGCAACAGGCCTAATGAGATCTCACTTCTGCAACAAAAGCTTGGTGGCTTTTTGTTTTAATGACTGGAATGAATCAATTTCGGAAGTGGGAGTGATAAGCTGTATTAATGTTAGAGAACGGAGTATGAATAATTATATAATATGAATAATAGCCATTCCCCTGAAACATCTTTATCTAGTGACAACCCTCACTTTTCTGCATGGCACTGGATGGACTGGATGGCCCTTGTGATCTCTTTCAATTCTGATTCTCTGATTTAATGACTACTTCAAAACAGCTTTAACTAAGGATAGTTTGTTTCCTTTAATGAATGCCCAGAGGAGGGAATAGGCAAGATCAGGAAAACACAATTTGAAACCAAATCCAGACAAACCAGAGGTGCTGGCCATCAAGGGTCCTAAACTGGGGATGAAGGTATGTCAACCAGTTCTGGATGGGGTTACACTCCCCCTGAAAGACCCTGTTTGCAACTTGGGAGTGTTCTTGGATCTGTCTCTCCAAATGTCAGCACAGGTACATGCAACCATTAGAGCGCATATTACCAGCTTCAGCTGATAAGCCAGCTTTCTTTCTAGATTTTTGAGGACATAAAGATGGTGCAGGTGCAGTTAACCTCAAAGTTGGACTTCAACAATATGCTTTACATTGGGCTATCTCTGTACTAAGTTTGGAAACTCAAATGAATTCAAAACACACCAGCCAGACTGATCACAAGAACATTCAGAAGTGAGCATATTACACCTGTACTAAAGTCATTCATTTGGTTGCCAATTAGTTTCTGGGCAAAGTGAAAATTGTTGGCTTTGACCATTAAAACCCTACATGGTTTCGGTCCAGGTTACCTACAGGATCACCTTTTCCCATACAATCCACTCTTGTGTCCTCTGGTGAATGCTGTATGTGTTTTAATAGTGTTTTATCTCTTGTTTTTATGATGTTGCACCCTGACTCAAGCCACAAGAGAGTTGGGTAATAATAATAGTAATTATTATTAGTACTCTGCTGCCCAATAGCTCTTTGGATTTAGCCCAGGTCCTCAGCAGAAACTTGTCTGAAATGGAAGACTATATGATACCAGCATAGCCAGAGCATACCATACTACCACAAGGGAGTTACATCATAACTCACAACATTCCTGCAGAATAGCTCACTGCTGTTTATTTATCCTGTTTCACCATTTTAACTGAGAAGGCTGGGGGGGGGGGGGGGGGGGGGGGGGGGGGGGGAGTTTGCTACAGCATCCCTGCAAGATGGTCCACTGTTGATATGCCATGTCAGAGGTGAAGCTCAGTCTAGTTTGAATTCCTGGTTGAAAAAACAAAAATCCCCCATGCTGCAAAGGTCAATCTACTTAAATTTCCCCTTCAAACCTCCTCCTGGGCTAAATCAAGTACTCAACAGCATGCAAAACCTTCATGCTCTATTGATTTCCACACAGACGGCTTGCACTTTTAAATATTAAAACACTAAAACAAAAAATATGGCCATGAAACCAGACTCCTATCAAAGCAGGAACTTCTGTCTTAGTACATTTTATGTCTTCTCCTTTCCTTTCATCCACAAACTCAGGTGACATATGTAGATGAAAGAAATATTGCTGCTGGTGGGGGAATCCCACTTATTCAAAATTGGGGAAAGGCTGGCTGGGGGATTCTGTGAGTTTTAGTTCAAAAGGGTTCCTTTTGCCAGTTCTACACTGATTCCTTCTTTATCTAATTGTCTCACAGTGAGCACCACCATCTAAGAAGCCAATGCAGCACCATCATGCAGAAGGAAGAAGTATCAGTAGATCTGGGGAAATGCCAGTTTACGAAAACACAATAAATTCATAGGAAGACAAAACAACAAGAGACACCCACCTACAACAGGGAAGTCCTAATCAGAATGTAATAATATACTTAGTAGACTGCCTTGCTGGCTTTACTGTGAACTGATCTTCAGAGTAGAACCCATTTCTCTGTCTTGACTTGATTGCTGTTATACGATCTCATCAGACAGCCACCGGAGGTGCTGTGCTTCATAGATGGCTGTGGGGAACGCGATGCCCCACGCCATGCATCACCCAGTTCCAGCTGAGGACAATCAGATGGGGAAAGCATGAGTGCACATCATGTGCGCAGCTTCCCCCCATGCATTGCAATGGCAACACGGGAGCCCTCCTGCATTGCCCTGCCAGCAATATACGCTGGCTCCACCCCTTCACCCACAGAGCTGGCATGGTGTCACATGATGGGACCTGGCTGGTTCGGTAGGTGACCAGGCCTAAATCGGCACATGCCACCAAATTTAGCCCCATGTGATGAGATGGTTAGTATCACTGAACAGAATTTTGATCTATTGAAACTCTGGCTGTGTGTCCATTTTGCCCTTTTTTGAGCTGGGAGTCAGTGAACCAGAGATTTTCAAAATGTGTCATGACAAATCAGTGTGTTGGCTAGGAGCCCCTGGTGGCACAGTGGGTTAAAACCCCTGTGCCAGCTGGACTGAAGACCGACAGGTCGCAGGTTCGAATCCGGGGAGAGGCGGATGAGCTCCCTCTATCAGCTCCAGCTCCTCATACGGGGACATGAGAGAAGCCTCCCACAAGGATGATAAAAACATCAAATCATCTGGGCGTCCCCTGGGCAATGTCCTTGCAGACGGCCAATTCTCTCACACCAGAAGCTCTGCAGTAGACTGTCAAATCCAGGACATGAGGAAAGTGTATCACAGGGTTATATATACAAAAGCCCCTCCACAAGGTCCCCACAAAAGTGGAGAATCCACAAGTATAAATAAAAATCACAAATGCTACTTTTGCACTTCTCTAGGCATCTCTAGGTCCTCAAGTGCAATTCTGTGGCCAACTGCTATGGGAAGTTGACCATAGAAGCACACTGGAAGACCTAAAATGTACTAGAAAGGATGCATTTTTTCTGTCACATGAAGAGCATCAGAAGAAAGGGCGACAAGTACAGCAATCACAAAGAATCAAATCTTTGAATGTTTAACCTGAAAATGTGGAGATATGACAGGACAGCATCCCATGGACTTAGGGCTTTGTTTCCATGCGCTGCAGAAATGGAGGAATCCCAAAGGAATCCCATGGAGGCCATCACATGATGTAAGGGCACTTATGATGGGATTCTGTGGGACTTTGTTTCCACAGCACATGGAAACGGAGACCTAAGTCCATTCCAAAATGGCTTAAATGGTGAAAGAGGGAGAAGATGGGGAAAGGACATGGGATGGCTAGCCAATCCAGAAGACAGAGGAAGATGGCAGAGAATGAAGTAAGATTGTTCCCTCTGCTTTGACCCTCTTTACCTCCCCTCATGGAATGAAGTCCTAGGTTTGGGAACAGGACATTTTTTTCATCTTCAAAAAGAACCTTCACTAATGAAATTTCACTTGAGGTGGCAGACTATTTTTCTGGAAAGCAAAGCTCTATTTTTCCCCATCCCTCACAGTTATACTTCTGCCCCTCCCCCTCAAGTCAGTTTGCGTGTGAGTGATCTAATCAGAGCATTTTAAGCTATGCCAAAATTTCCAGCCTAACAGTTATTCCTGCATAGGGATTGAAAGATATTTTATCGAACTAGTCAGTTTTGACAAAAATAATATATATGTTTTTGCATCTCTGAGAACCTGTTAACAAAAATTGTACACCTTGCCTCTAGCACTTTGTGCTTTGCAGGGCTTGCTGGGCATTCCTAAAAAATAAAACGTGCACAGAACAATACATACTTTTTATAATGTGCACAGCTAAAATGTAAACGGCATAGACATAAATACATTTTCATCAGTGGAGGAAAAATGTGGAAATTACGTAAATTGTACAAAATAGGAAAAAACAAAGAGAACTTTTGTGATGTAATTATTTGAATGTTGGACTATCATTCTGGAGTTGTTGTTGTTCATTCATTCAATCGCTTCCGACTTTTCGTGACCTCATGGACCAGCCCACACCAGAGCTCCCTGTTGGCCGTCACCACCCCCAGCTCTTTCAAGGTCAATCCAGTCACTTCAAGGATCCCATCCATCCATCTTGCCCTTGGTCGGCCCCACTTCCTTTTTCCTTCCATTTTCCCCAACATAATTTCTTTTCTAAGCGTTCCTGTCTTCTCATTATGTGGCCAAAATACTTCATCTTTCCCTCTAATGAGCATTATGGAGACCAAGGTTCAAATCCAATGAATGTGGATTTTGACTTATAGGAGGGGCGGGGGGGAGAGAGAAGAATTGCTATTTTTTTGTCTCCAATTGGGTCAAGGAATATAACTGCAAAAAGATTTATATTTCTTAGCAAAGTTGTCAGCTTAGTGAACTTGTATCCCACTAGCTATATCAAATGTGCAAGTTTCAGTTTCCATGGATCTGGCAGCCTCAAGGGATACAGTGAAGCAGGACAGAGAAAAAGGCATCAACAACCACAACAATTCCTAGTGATTGTGTAAGCCCTAAATGTCGGGGAAGTAGTTCTTTAGCTCAATTGTTCAGTGTCCTAAATTCACCCTGTACACAGGCATACGCACTTCATAACCTGATTTCTGTTTCAACACATTCTGACAATAGTCGGAGAGCAGTGGGCCTTGAAATGAGAAATCCTGATCTTGTTCCCTTGGGGAGGGGAAGGAGCAGGTGTCCTACAAAAATGTGCTGAGGAGACACAAATCACCTGGCACATCTCTTAACCAGGACAGGTGCACATTGGGAGCTGAACACACTATTACTCAGACATTCCCTCTGTCTTTATAACATATAGATACTGCCTTGTGCTGAATCAGGCAATAGATCTAACCAGCTTAGTATTTTCTACAACAGCGGCTGAATATTTGCATCTCCTTGGAATGTTGTTGATCTCTTTATTTATTTTTATTTGATTTATATCCTGCTCTGAGAAAATAAAAGTAAGAAGTTGCACAGAACAATTTACTTATAATCAAGGCAAAATTCCAATAACAAGGACTCTAATAGGCCTAGTTGATTTTATAAGATGCTTGGGCAGTGGCCTAAACCCACTAAAGGCAATAGATCCTGTTTGATCTTGGAAGCTATTGATGCTGCTTAAGCTGTATCAATAGAAATATAGTGTCCAGTACCACTCTATTCTGCATTGGTCAGACCTGTAGTGATCAGTTCTGGACACTAAAATTCAAGAAGGATATTGATAAGCTGGAACATATCCATAGAAGAGCTGCTAAATTGGTAAAAAGTCTGGAAGCCAGGCCCTTTGAAAAGTGTCTCAGGGAGCTGGGGATGTTTAGCTTGAAAAAGATTAGGTAAAGAGAGGACATGATAGCCACGTTTGAATATTTAAATAAGGATGTCACACTGAGGAGGGGGGGACTCATTTTCTGCTTCTCTAGAGATTAGGACACAGAGCAAGGGATTCAAAATGAATGAAAAGAGATTCCACGCAAACCTTAGAAAGAACTTTGTGATGGTCAGAGCTGCCTCAGAGGGTGGTTGCGTCTCCTTCTCTGATATTTTGAGCAGAGGCTGGATGGCCATCTTGTTGGCAGTGCATAGATTGGGTATAAACTGGATGACCTTGTGGTTTCTTCCATCTCTAAGATTCAAAGATTCTAGTACTTGGATGGTATTATGTTCTCACTTCTCCTCTTCTCCCTGCAAAACTACGTCTGCAGCAACAGAAGTGAGCTGAATGTGTCCAGAGGAGAGTGACTAAAATGATAAAGGGTCTGGAGAACAAGCCCTATGAGGAGCGGCTTAAGGACCTGGGCATGTTTAGCCTGAAGAAGAGAAGGCTGAGAGGGGATATCATAGCCATGTATAAATATGTGAGAGGAAGCCACAGGGAGGAGGGAGCAAGCTTGTTTTCTGCTTCCCTGGAGGCTAGGATGTGGAACAATGGCTTCAAACTACAAGAAAGAAGATTCCATCTGAACATGAGGAAGAACTTCCTGACTGTGAGAGCCGTTCAGCAGTGGAACTCTCTGCCCTGGAGTGTGGTAGAGGCTCCTTCTTTGGAAGCTTTTAAGCAGAGGCTGGATGGTCATGTCAGGGGTGATTTGAATGCAATATTCCTGCTTCTTGGCAGAGGGTTGGACTGGATGGCCCATGAGGTCTCTTCCAACTCTTTGATTCTATGATTCTATGAAGACAAAGAAGGGAAGTGAGAGGAAGATGGAGAAACTAGGGCATTTTAAAAGCAGTGGAAAAGTAGGACAACAGAAAACAGCAATCTCTATGTTACAGACATCTGATTTACAAACAACTCATAGTGACAAATGCGGGTGAAACAATAGGATGTAAGAGAAATCTACCCCTAGGAAGGGAAATTCACTCCTGAAAGAATTATCATGGGGAAAAGGTGTCTCCACTGAAGCTTTATCACCAATCCTTGTTTCTACAACAAGCCAAATATTTCAAAATCCAATTATCATAGGGGCAGAAAGTGAGGTGAAGCAGGGGCACAGACAGCAAAACAAACTCCAGGGGTGTGAACCCATTCTTTTGCTATCCAAAGTGTGTGTGTGGGGGGGGGGGGGGGGTTACACTTAAAAATGAACCTGTTCCAACTTACATACAAATTCAACATAAGACCTGATCTTGTCTGTAACTTGGGGACTGCCTGTATTAATCTGGCCTGTCCTTGTCAAATCTGGATAGATTTGGCATGAATTATTGCCAAATTGCAGGTAAGACAGGTTATCCTAATTCAGAGGCGATAATTTTTTTGGCACACTTACAGCCTCTAACGTCCGCCAACAATGAAGCATTCTGGGAACTGCCATTCAAATAAACTTATCCAAGCTCTATTCCAGTTTCAAAGTTTAATGTTGTTGATATCTTCTGTACTTTGGAAGCATCTCTTCTTCACTCTCAGTGAACAAAAGACTCTTGCAACATCGATTCACCATCAAGACCTTTTGCTATGAGATCTTCCCATTCATCTCATCTGGCTCTTCACTTCTATCCACAACCTTGGTAGCCTGGAACACTGTGTTGTTGTTTGTGCCAAGAGCTTAAGGAGAGAAGATAAGGATGGCACTCAGGTCATTGATCTCAAAAGATACATTCCCCCAACAAGCCTGAAGGCCACTTCTTACCCCTGGAGAGGCATCCCAACCCCACTGCCCTATGCCCCTTCCCTTCAAGCCCATTTAATGTGTCATGAAACTGAATCATTCTAATCAAAACAAGACTAGCAATTAATACTGTAAGTAGACTGCCTATTATCTGTCTGTTTAATAGGCAGGTGCAGAAGCAGTGGTGGGGGATTGCATCTGAGTTGCCAGGGAAACCAAAAATGCAGAGCTAATAACTTCTGGTACAGAAAGAGACATTCGCTGGGAAGGAAAGGTGCACACAATGTGATTTAACTTAAAATGGAGGCTGAATCCACAGATCTTCTCATGTCTATGAAGCATAGGCTTGGGACAATATTTTGGAAAGGAAGGACATAATAGAATGACACCAAAGCTTTAAAAAAGATGAGCAGGGATTCAAACCCTGGTCTTCAGAGTCATAGTGCAATCCTCAAACTACTACTCCACACCAGTTCATGTAACAATGGGTGCATCTACACTATAGAATGAATACAGTTTGATACCACTTTCACTGCCATGCCTCACTGCTACAGAATCCTCGAAGATGTAGTTTGGTGTGAAACCCTCGCTGTTGTAACCTGGTCAGATTCTGAGTGCTCAGAAGCTCAGGAAGGGGGTGCTGGGATAGATTCTGAGGGCCCAGAAGAGGATGGAAGTGGCCTGGAGAGAGTTGTTTTGGAATCTCCTAGCAGTTCCCATGAGACTGGAGAAACTGATATCCACCATACTCTGAGGCAGAGAGTTCCACTGCTGAACAGCTCTCACAACCAGGAAGTTCTTTCTAATGTTTAGATGGAATCTCCTTTCTTGTAGTTTGAAGCCATTGTTCCACGTCCTAGTCTCCAAGGAAGCAGAAAACAAGCTTGTTCCCTCCTCACTATGACTTCCTCTGACATATTTATACATGGCTATCATGTCTCCGCTCAGCCTTCTCTTCTTCAGGCTAAACATGCCCAGCTCCTTAAGCCGCTCCTCATAGGGCTTGTTCTCCAGACCCTTGATAATTTTAGTTGCCCTTCTCTGGACATATTCCAGCTTTTCAATATCTCCCTTCAATTGTGGTGCCCAGAATTGGACACAATATTCCAAGTGTGGTCTAAACAAGGCAGAATAGAGGGGTAGCATGACTTCCCTGGATCTAGATACTATACTCCTATCGATGCAGGCTAAAATCCCATTGGCTTTTTTTGCCACCGCATCACATTGTTGGCTCATGTTTAACGTGTTGTCCATGAGGACTCCAAGATCTTTTTCACACCTACTGCTCTTGAGCCACGCATCCCTTTTGTGAGAGCAATGTTGTATTCAGGTGAACAGCTCTCGGTCGCTGGTCCTACATTTTTGGATTCATGTACAGTATTCAATTTTTCCAGTTTCTTCCTGTTTCTAGTTTCTTGTGTGGCATAGGTTGCCTGCCTTGGATTGATGTTATCATGTTTATGGATATATCTGTGGATTGATTCTTGAGACTGTGTTTGAAAGGATTTTTGAATCTTGGCTACCTTGGAAATAACTTTTTGAACTTTGATTCTCCTTTTTATATTTGCTTATTTTATATACTCTTATCTAAATAAACTTTTACTTACTGGATTACCTGTACAGAATGTAGTTTGTGATTAAAAGGTGTTTCAGGGCTCTAGTGCAACAAGCACTCTCTGGCAGTCACACATATGAAAGTCACACTAAGTCACATATATGTGTGACTGTCAGAGTCACAGCCATGGGAGACCCACCCGTGGGAGAAAAGCGGGATTATATGAAATGAAATGAAATGAAATTCTGATCTATATTTTTGCATAAAACTGTATTGTTTCCAAAAAAGAAAAACTCAGCCACATGTATTTCTGTGTTGACCAATTCTCAGCAGTATTTTGGGGAATGCAAATACTGGCACAAACCTATTAAACAGTCTTGCTTTGGTGTTATTCCACTTGACAGGGCTTCTCAAGGGTTTTTTGTCAGCTGAGTTGTGAGCACACCAAACACTGTTTTCTGACCTATGAAGGAGTCCCTGAAGTCTCTTAACTACTTCTCCAGACCATAGGTTTGATTCCAAGAAATTGTATACATATATATCCCATAGGCTGGCCGGCCAAATAGCAATACTACAATGTATCAATACCCTCTGGATGAGAGGACATATATAAAAGTGAAGTATTGCCTTTATTAGCTCTACAGTAATTCTTTTGTGTGACTTCAGCAGTACTTATTACCAATGTATCTTTGTGGCTAGCGGAGATGGATGGCATCTCTGCCGAAATAGTCTATAGCCATAAACAACCAGGACATTTCTTAAAAGGCAGTAAGTTTGTTAAAGCTACCCGTCTTCTCTCGTCCAAACCAATGCATATCTTTTGCTTGTTTTGTGGTACTGAAAAGGGCATTTTCTAAGCAGCATTTGTGCAAAGCAGCAAACTGTGCCCATTATTATTTCCTCATTGGTCTTTAAATATATTTCCCTTTTTCAAACCCATCCTTCACCACAAGAACATCCTCAGTACGTACCTAGACTTCAAACTACATGTCAGCCTTGTCCTTCAAGCTCCGCATCCTGCTAGTTGAGATTCTGCATGAATACCACAGGAAGTCTCTGTATTAACTTGGGATTTAAAAGATCTTACTCTAGGGTAAGCAAGCTGCTTTCACTAAAGAGAGGCTGCAATGCAGAAGCCTGTTGATCCACAAAGATAGCTGTCTTAACCTTTGAGAGCAAAAATAAAAACTTAATTCTCAGTGGTTGCATCTGTAAAGCAGAGACAAGTTCTTAGATCATTGAAGTTGTTTTTGTTGTTTTGTTTTTTTGTCGTGTCAGGAGCGACTTGAGAAACTGCAAGTTGCTTCTGGTGTGAGAGAATTGGCCGTCTGCAAGGACCTTGCCCAGGGGACACCCGGATGATTTGATGTTTTTATCATCCTTGTAGGAGGCTTCTCCATGTCCCCGCATGAGGAGCTGGAGTTGATAGAGGGAGCTCATCCGCCTCTCCCCGGATTTGAACCTGCGACCTGTTGGTCTTCAGTCCTGCCGGCACAGGGGTTTAACCCACTGTGCCATCGTTGAAGTGGAATGAGTACAATTCTCACCCTGCTCCCAAAATCTCAATACAACACAATCTCATCATAGGATACCATGGGGATGACTCTTACTAAGCAAATCTTCACACAACTCAGTATATTGTTTTGTTATTGGTCATTAATGGATGAGGGTGGTTCTACACAAACACTATAATCCAGTTTGCAAGATGGTTTAACCAAACCTGCAAAGAGCCTACACAAAAACACCAGGAAGTAGTTCAAGGCTGGGATGGTGGCAACAAAATCCACTGATTTTGAATCAGACCCAAATCCAAGAATCAAAGTATCCAGAGCTACACAGCCACAGGGAGGGGGCGGGACCAATGTTCTGAGATGTGCCGATGCACATAGCCATGTCCTTTCAGGATCCCGGTTTGAGTCCTCATGATACATATTCTGATCAGCTGCAGCACAGGCTTGTTCTGGATTTTATGGTGAGTTTTTGCAACACACTGTTTCTGCCTTGATGCATGCTGCAATGCACATTGGAGGTGTATATTTTGTGGGCACTTTGTCCTCAAGCTAGCTTCAAAGTGCATTGTAGAACTGCCCTGAGAATTATCCAAGAGCCACAGTTATTATCGACTGTTCAGCTCTGTTCATGCAAACTAAGGTCTGTGGCTTCCTTAACTGACACAATCCAACTGTCATGCCATCTCTTTGCCACTGTTTTCCACTTTCCCAAGCATTTATAATATTTTCTGATGACTTATGTTCATTTTTAATAATATTTTTATTACAACACACCTTTGGCAGCTCTATGTGGCTCTTTTATCCTGGAGACAATCCAGAGTAGTAAATGCCTGATACGTCCCAGGATGGTTCCAAACAGCAGTCCCTCTTTATTATTTATTTACTACTTACTTAGTTTGTATACTTACTTCATTTGTATACCGCTTTTCTCCCCCGGTGGGTGGGGACTCAAATCAGTTTCCAACATATACTTACTTTCTTACTTAGGCGATCCCTCATAGCTCGAGGATGATTGTCTTCCAGATGTGGTTTTGGCAGTGGGTCTGTAGGTGGCTGTGGAGCCCTATTCTTGATCCACGTGTTCTCCCGCAGTGTGGACATCAGTTTCCAGATGGAAGGCGGTCTCAGTCAGGGTTGGCTTGACATGCTTTCCTCTTGGCACGTTTCTCCCTTTCACCCTTTGAATTCTGCAGCACTGCTGGTCATGGCTGACCTCCAGTTAGAGCGCCCTAGGGCCAGGGCTTCCCACGTCTCGTTGTCTACATATATGGCAAAATTCAATGCCTCACATACATAAAAACCTAACATAAAATAATAACATACAGGCTCGTGGCAATTCCAGCAGTATCTGTCCTGGGGTGTGGGGAACCCATTGTCCCACACCCTGCATTGCCCAACTCACTGATGTCCCCATTGCACTCGGGGAAGCATCTGCCTCATGGCTTCTCCCTGGGTTTCCAAGTCAGCAGCATTGTCTTCCCCTGTAAGACAGTGGCCCACTGGAAGTTGCAGTGCATCATGTAATGGAAGCCAGCAGGCTCCATCATAAAGGAGAAGGTGAACCGTTCATGCTGTTGATTTTGCCCTAATCTGATGAGGTCATAACTGGTAACTATGCTCTAATCCCGCATCAGATCCCTGAAAGCCCATCTTAAAAGCCAGTCAGCTTTTCAAAGAGACTGTAGCTTGTGCTGCAGTCAAATAGGGAGCTATAGGATGATGTGACCCAGCGTCCTCTTACCAGCAAACAATGAAGAGTTGTGGCAGATCACTGCAAGAATCCCTTCTTCTACTCGCTCCAGAATTATGAAGTTCTTCATTGCTGTAGACAGTGAACTGGTTTTAAAGTAGGTTTTAGAGGCCATTAGTAGTCACTGCAATAATACCATGATTGCAGAATGAGAACACAATGCAGTTACAATGTCCTTAGTCAAAGGGTACATCCATGCTGTAGAATTAATGCAGTTCGACACAACTGCTGTGGCTAAGTGCCATGGAATCTGGGAAGTTGTAGGCTGGCAAGGCATCAACACTCTTTGAAAGAAATTGATGAAAACCTTGTGAAATGACACTTCACTGGATGCCATAGCTTTGACCCATGGCATCCAAACTGCAATAATTTTATGCTACAGATTCATGCTAATTTATGACATCATAACTGACTAAAATAACATTCCACCTTCTGAATAGAAAACTTCATACAAAATTTTCTTAGACCTTCTCAGCCGAAGAAAAACATTTCTTTCCTTCATGAAAAAAACTTAAAGGCTAAATCTAATTTTACCTGCATAGAACATAATGTTCATTTCTCTATTGACTTTCTTTTGGAAGACTAATTTGAAGATCCTGTGTGGCCCAAGAAAACAAGATTTGAAGAAAGGGAGGAAAAACATTAATCAAAAAAGTGAAGCAGAAGGGAGTTCTCAAAAAATGATTGTAGGAAATGATCAGACATGATTCTGGCTACATTCCTTGAAAAGTAAGTTTGGGAGACATCCTATTTAGACATGGTTACATCTACATGGGGCCTTTGCGTTTGATTACCATATGGCAGCCTACAGCTTTCAGCTGTTGTATCGATGCATGAATCATCACATGGGGATGCTAAAATTGTTCTTCCTGACCTTCGAGAAAGGAAAAAAAAAGTCTCCATTTGGGAGATTATGAAAAACTGGAAAATGCCACCGCATATTGATTGGTATAATGTGATGGGTCTTTGAGAGCAACCTGTTCATGTCTGATGTCATTTGCTTTTGAGAGCACAAAAGGAAGGAAGGAAGGAAGGAAGGAAGGAAGGAAGGAAGGAAGGAAGGAAGGAAGGAAGGAAGGAAGTTTCAACTTCTTATCTATTTTCCACCAGGTTTTCTCATTTCTTTATGGTAGCTTTTTTCTGACTTACTATAGATAAATTGGGCAACTGACTTTTACTAGCTCTCTGACTTGATCCAAAAGGAAGACTCTATTCCTCCTTGGTTAGACCACACCTGGAATATTGTGTCCAATTCTGGGCACCACAATTGAAGAGAGATATTGACAAGCTGGAAAGTGTCCAGAGAAGAGCGACTAAAATGATCAAGGGTCTGGAGAACAAGCCCAACGAGGAGTGGCTTAAAGAGCTGGGCATGTTTAGCCTGAAGAAGAGAAGACTGAGAGGAGACATGATAGCCATGTATAAATATGTGAGAGGAAGTCACAAGGAGGAGGGAGTAATCTTGTTTTCTGCTGCCCTGGAGACTAGGACACGGAACAATGGCTTCAAACTACAAGAAAGGAGATTTCATCTGAACATTAGGAAGAACTTCCTAACTGTGAGAGCCATTCAGCAGTGGAACTCTCTGCCCTGGAATGCAGTGGAGGCTCCTTCTTTGGAAGCTTTTAAAGAGAGACTGGGTGGCCATCTGTCGGGGGTGCTTTGAAGGCAATATTCCTGCTTCTCGGCAGGGGGTTGGACTGCATGTCCTATGAGGTCTCTTCCAAATCTATGATTCTATGATTCTATGATTCTAAGACATTTGAGAATGTTTTACAGTTAGGTAATTTTAGATCTAAATGATCAACAGCAGAACTCAAAAACATGTTTATTTAGAAGGAAATTTTGTCAAGAGCAAAAGGATTTGTTCACTCGTTAAATGCACCCTAGATGGTCTTACTGGAAACCTATATATATGTTCCTCACAGTCTATCCTATGAGCCAGCAGCTGGATTGGGCAAAGAAGGTCAATTCACCTTTCAAATGAGGTTCAAGAAGAACATTTCTTCTTCCACTCCTGCCAGCAAGTGAGCTTGCAACAATCCAAGGCAAGGCTCACCCATAGGCAGGAGAGACATTGAAATATTGTCCACCTTGTGCCTGATGGAATGTTCTACATCAGTGGTTCCCAACCTGAGGTCCCCAAGAACTAAAATATGGTCTGCATCCTCACTGTTACTACACCGTTGCAATGAGAGCAACTGGCCTCGCAAAAACCTCTTATAGTACCAAGACAATGGAAATGTCAGGAGGGGAGAGACTGATTAACCATGACAGGCACGACAACAAGCTGCTTCTCCTCCTCCTTCCTCCCCCTGAGCAGAGCCATTCCATGTGGCGCCTGAAAGTGGGGGCACCTTAGTGTTTTCATTTTTAGGTCTGTTCCTGGGGTTATTTGGGGTGCTGATTCAGAAAATTGCATTGGATAGACAACACCAACTCTAGATTATTAAATATGGTTCTCTGTGGGTGAGCAGATGGCAACTACTGGGTGGCATATGTTCTGTGTCAGAAACTAGAGCTGATGTGGTCTTTCCAATGCAATTTTCTGCATCAGCACCCCAAATAACCAAACTGAATCTAAAGTTGACCAAAAACAGATTCGTAACCCTTTTGGTCCTAAATGTTGGAGAGTGGTCCCTGGTCAAAGTGGTCCCTGGTCAAAGTGGCCCTTGGTCAATATAGTCTCTGATCAAAGTGGCCCCTGGTCCAAATAGTCCCTGCTCCAAATGGTCCCTGGTCAAAGTGGCTTTTTGTCAATATGGTCTCTGGTCAAAGTGGTTCTAGGTCAAATTGGTCTCTGGTCAAAGTGGTTCCTGGTCCACATGGTCTGTGGTCCAAGTGGTCCCTGGTAAAGTGGTCCCTGGTCAAAAAAAGTCTGGGAACCACTGTTCTACATCCATTCAACTGCTGGCTCTTAAGATGGACCTGGGAAGTGGTCAGTTTAGTTGCATGTCCAAAAGCAGTTCAGTTTGAGCTCCATAAGTAGTCAATATAAGATATTGGTTATTGTTTTGAAAATGAATATACTATAGGTTACTTTTTAAAAATAAAAAGTAAAGCTTAAAATTTTAGAACAACCATCTTTAGGGATTTTTTTAACTGCCCTCAATTAAAGGGTGAAACATTTTCAAAGTATCTGAGCTTATATAACTACATCTGGTGACAGAAGCAGAGAATCTTGAGGATTTTTCTTTGCTGATGTCCCTCTTTTCTACCAATTCATCCCTTCTGTCCTTGGAGTTGTCCTTTCTCTGCTCTTTTCTATTCAGACTGATCATAATGCAAGTGTTACAGCAGAGTATCAAGTTATGTAAGGAGATCACAGTAGTTATACTTAATATTCTATTCCTTTCCCCGTGTTTTCATTTCTCTGTTTGCTCTGTTCATGCCCCCAGTGCAATGCACACAGCATACCTTTGGCCTATCTGTAATGAAGCCCAAGATCTCAAACTCTGTTTTGCCTTTTTTCATCTATATAAAGTTTCCTCACATTAACTTGGGCCCAAGAAGCACTATTAAGAGACTTTGTTCTTCATAGATTTCCATCTGTTATTTGTGAAATGAAATCAATGGCAAATCTCACCAAAAGACAGGCTAATTTAGAAAGCACGGCTCAAATGTTAAAACCCTATTTTAGGAGTAGATAAGAGATGGTTGTGGCCAGCAGATCACTGCATCCTTTGCTAAGAGATAATTTTCCACATCTGAAGAAATGGATACTTGTCACTGAGATGCTCACAGAACTGGTTTGCTCAGCCACATGCCTACAACTGGAAGAGAGCTTCCACATTCTGTTTTTAATTGTATTTTCACCTCCATGGGTTTTGGATGCTCATAAATAAAAGTATACCTCAGTTAATAAAGTAGACGTGCTCCTGGGCAATGTTGTATAACAGTAACTTTGGTACCAGGGAGAGAAATAAAATGAAAAGAAGAGCAACTTCAATGTGTTTCAACAGACTTTTTATTCAGAGTTAAAGATATGCATGTGTGAAAATTAAAAAAAAACAAGTTATGGAAGCATTGCATTAATCAACAAAAACATCTGGAATCTCCTAAGACCAGTTCAAGGTTTCCTCAAAAACACATCCAAAATTTTTTTTTCTTTCACCTCCCCTTTGCTAATAATTTCCATTTTGAAGACTAGATTTAGGGTGAATCTGCACTGTAGAATTAATGCAGTTTGACACCATTTTAGCAACCATGCAATAGAACAGTGTTTCTCAACCTGGGGTTTGGGACCCCTGGGGGGGGGTGGCAAGGGGGTGACAGAGACCATCGGAAAACACAGTATTTTTTGTTGGTCATGGGGGTTCTGTATATGGCACAATTCTATCGTTGGTGGGGTTCAGAATGCTCTTTGATTGTATGTGAACTATAAATCCCAGCAACCACAACTCCCAAATGTCATGCTCTATTTTCCCCAAACTCCACCAGTGTTCACATTTGGACATATTGAGTGTTTGTGCCACGTTTGGMCCAGATCCGTCATTGTTTGAGTACACAGTGCTCTCTGGATGAAGGTGAACTACAACTACAACTCCAAAACTCAAGGTTATTGCCCACCAAACCCTTCCAGTGTTTTCTGTTGGTCATGGGAGTTCTGTGTGCCAAGTTTGGTTCAATTCCATTGTTGTTGGAGTTCAGAATGCTCTTTGATTGTAGGTTAACTATACATCCCAGCAACTACAACTCCCAAATGACAAAATTAATCTCCCCTCCCACAACCCCACCGGTATTCAAATTTGGGCATATTGGGTATTTGTGGCAAATTTGGTCCAGTAAATGAAAATACATCCTGCATATCAGATATTTACATTACAATTCATAACAGTAGCTAAACTACATTATGAAGTAGCAACAAAAATAATTTTATGGCTGGGGGTCACCACAACATGAGGAACTGTATTAACCGGTTGCAGCATTAGGAAGGTGGAGAACCACTGCTATAGAATCATGGAAGGTACGGTTTTGCAAAGTATTTAGCCTTCTCTGCCAAATAGGATTGTTGCCATTGTTTATTCGTTCAGTCGCTTCCAACTCTTTGCAACCTCCTGGACCAGCCCACGCCAGAGCTCCCAGTCGGCTGTCACCACCTCCAGCTCCTTCAGAGTCAAGCCGGTCACTTCAAGGATACCATCCATCCATCCATCTTGCCCTTGGTCGGCCCCTCTTTCTTTTTCCTTCCATTTTTCCTTTCTTTTTCCTTCCCAGCATCGTTGTTTTCTCTAAGCATTCCTGTCTTCTCATGATGTGGCCAAAGTACTTCATCTTTGCCCATAGCATTAACCCACGACAGTTAAAATGTTGTTGAACTGCATTAATTCTACTGTTAGAGAATTAGTATAACAGAGTGACTAAACATCAGAAGAAACCAACAACATCCTAGTTAAAGTCTTGCCTTCATCTACAGTATTATTCTGATTATCCTACAAGGTTGTTGTTGCAATATCCATGGCGATAATGTATAAAGGGGACTAAATATAATTGAATTAGATCAAAGTTATGTTTTCCCCTACACTAAGAAAAATATAGGTTAGCCTTTATGTTGCAGAATAATACTATTATTTCCCTTGACATTCATATAAACAATATTTACTGGCTGCATATGTTCAGCCCTGGCAGGCTACTGAGAAAGGTTAATGTACTAGTCTTCAAAGTAGACTACACCAGACATATCCAGCGGTACCAAAATGTACATCAGGAGAAAAATGACAAAAGCACTTTCCCTGGGAGTGAAAGCAATACAGATTAACAGGCTCAGAGGCCTCAACACATGGTGCCTTTTCACACTCGTTCCAGTACATACTCATGCACTCAGCAGGTAGCCAAACAATTCAAGTTCTTGTGAGAGATTTTCATTCCAAACACAGTGGCTTAGAAACCCTTAAGGCTTCCTGGACATATTGGAGGACAGAAAACATATTAGAGGCAACTTCAAAGATCAATCTTTAGTAAACAGAGATTGTCTTCTCTCTGCTAGAGTTTGGGGAGTCAACAGGAGAAAATTTCAGGGTAGTTGGAGACAATAGTTCTTGTGTCCACCTGCATGGGAGGACCATGAAAGTATTGCCCTACAAGGAGAGCCCGCTTTCCACATATGCCAAGAGAGTATTAGCTTTTAAAAAAGATTTTGAATTGAATCAAAGAATAAAAGATTTATTACCAAGTATGCAAAAAGAGTCAATGTGGTTTGAGTATTGGACTAGTACACTGGAAGTCCAAGATGCAAATCCTTGGTCAGTGATGGAAATCCACTAGGTAACTTTGTACAACTCTTACTGTCTCAGCCTTAGAGGAAGGCAACCGAATGAATCTTGCCAAGAAAATACACATTAATCTTAGGGCCACCATGACTTAGAAATTACAAACAAGCAAGAGGAGTAGTGCTGCTTCAATGCTGCCTCTGGTAAAATGGGTCCCTTCTTCTGCAATTCAATATTTCAGCAGTCAAATGGTTTGAGTGGGCATGATTCCTCTCCTCTTCCTCTCATTGTTCCTAAGCAGGGTAAACACTGATAGAATTGCTCCAGGAGTTGGTTTGAGTGGGCATGATTCCTCTCCTCTTTCTCTCATTGTTCCTAAGCAGGGTAAACACTGATAGAATTGCTCCAGGAGTTGAGTGTGACATCTATAGACAGTCCATGTTTCGCAGGGTTGGGAGGACAATAGCTTTATAAACAAACACCTTGGTCTCCATATGGATGTCCCGGTCCTCAAATACTCTCTGCTTCATTCAGCACAATGCTGCACTTGCAGAGCTCAGGCGGCTGGTATTTGTGTATTTCAGTGTCTCTCAGTTGTATTTCAGTGTCTCTCTTGGGAAGATGTACATTTCAAATTTCTGTTGAAATTGTCCACACGCTTGTGGATTTCAAAGGCTTCTATGTGTAGCCTGACATGTTAGTTGCTAGAGTGGTCCAGCATTTCTGTGTTCTCAAATAATTTGCTATGTCCAGGTTCTAGAACATGGCCATACAACCTAAAAAACCTATAACAATCCAATGATTCTGGCCATGAAAGCCTTCAACAATATATTTCTCCAGTTGTTTTTGGTTTCAGCTCCTAGAATACTCAGGCATCTTGAAAAATGAGCAGACATTCTGGGAAATGAAGTGCAAAATATCGAGGTGCTCAAAGACCAGGAACTAATTCACTAGATCATGTATAAATATGTGAGAGGAAGCCACAGGGAGGAGGGAGCAAGCTTGTTTTCTGCTTCCTTGGAGACTAGGACGCGGAACAATGGCTTCAAATTCCATCTGAACACGAGGAAGAACTTCCTGACTGTGAGAGCCATTCAGCAGTGGAACTCTCTGCCCCGGAGTGTGGTGGAGGCGCCTTCTTTGGAAGCTTTTAAGCAGAGGCTGGATGGCCATCTGTCAGGGGTGATTTGAATGCAATATTCCTGCTTCTTGGCAGGGGGTTGGACTGGATGGCCCATGAGGTCTCTTCCAACTCTTTGATTATATGATTCTATGATCACCCTGTCACAAAATTATAAGCACCTAATCAAACTATATAAAATCATAGCTGAAAGAGACCACAAGGGTCATCTAGTCCAACCCTATTCTGCCATTTAGGAATACACAACCAAAGCACCCCTGACAGATGGCCATCCAACCTCTGCTTAAAACCTTTCAGAGAAGGAGACCACTACCCTGCAAGGCAGCATAATCAATTGCCAAACCGCTCTTACCATCAGGAAATTCTTCCTACAAATCAAAGGGTTCCATAGGATGAAGCCATGACAATTGCCATGAACTTAATATAACTGTTTTCAATTGTCACCATTTAAGAATAGGAAGGGGAAAGGACTGAGTTGCTATCTGTGGATGGCTAATTGTGTCGTGAAGCTCAATGCACGACTACAGAGAGGCAGAAGAAAATGTTGAAAAAACAGAGCTAATACTCATTTTAAAAAGCCGTTAGACAAAAACAAATGTTTGTTAAATGTGTTGCGGCTTTTACATCGTCCATAAACAATCACTGTAGTGTTAAATATCAGAGACACCTCGATGGATTTTAAATCATCCATATTCTTTATCTTTCATAATGTTTTGTTATTACAGCCCATCCAATTCATCTTGTAGCTCTCCCGAAACTAAAGTACAGGACACTAAAATGAATGCATTATTAGATAATGGGATGCGCCTCTGTATATCTGAAATATAGAGAAATAATTCCCTAAGGGGGGATGAGCTTCAGCTACAACCCACAGCTAATTTATTTTAATGCATACGCATGGTTCGAAATGTAGAATATCCTGGCTGAACAAGGCACGCTTAACCTTGACTGGGTGATTAGAATTTCAGAAATGGCTGCCCAGGCCATGCCGCAGGGAAGTTGGGTATCAAAGGCATTGTTAAAATAGGCAGCCCTGTCGAACATGGTGTCTGCTTTGTGCAAAAATTATTAAAGACAGGCCAGCGTATGTGGCTCAGCCTTCTCTCTGACAGCTGAAAGCTATTCATGGCTACACTTTCTAACTTTTAGGCCTTTAAAGAAATGCTGGGTGGAGTGAGCAGATGATTAAAACTGGATTTAAATTGGTGGCTGTACATCCCACATCACGTCTTCATTTGGACAAGGGTGGGCAGAAGGTAGATCTTGGCCAGCCAATGGGTCGTAAGATCTACACCCTCTGCAAAAAAATAAAACTCTGGCATCCTCTTAGGGACATATGAATGATGAAGCATTGGGACAGTTGTGGACTGAGAAACTCATAAATGTGCATACCTAATGGCAATACTCCCACCCCACCACAGGGGACTCTCGTTCCTACCATTGGGACTCACTGTCCAGCCAAGAGTACGTTATATCTAACTACACTACTATTTTTATTTTTAATAATAATAATAATAAATCACTGCAGTGCAGTCATTCTTATTATTTGTTGTCTACAGTAAGAACCCATAATCATTAAACCCATATAATTTACCCAGACCCACAGAGAAATGACCTTTAGGCATTTTCTATGCATACCTATAGTTTGCTGGGACTAGAAGTGATGTAATTTCATAGCATTTGGTTAGATCCATGGTTTCCTGTATATGGCTCCGGCCCAGCTTACCTGTCCGAACATATCCCCCTCTACGTCCCACCTCGAAATTTAATATCTCCTGGGGAGGCCCTGCTCTTGGCCCCACCTTTGGGGCAAACACACTTCGCGGGGACGAGGGACAGGACCTTCTCGGTGGTGGCCCCCCGCTTGTGGAACTCATTCCTCAGCGAAATCAGGTCAACAACATCCCTCCTCTCCTACAGGAGGAAATTGAAAACATGGTTATGTGACCATGCCTCTGGGCAGCTGGCACATAATTGACAATGGTAATGATGATAATGTTATGGAAAATGGACTATGGACAGGCTTCCGATTTATTTATTTATTTATTTACTGTATTCGTATACCGCCTTTCTCAGGCAATTGGTGACTCAAGGCAGTTTCCAACAAATCAGTATACATAAAATATAATAGATAAAAAACATTAAACAGTATAAGACATCACAAAAGCAATAAAAGCAACGTCATCAGCATCTCATTATTCTCAAGCATTGTCCAATTCCATTGTCAGGTCATTCGATTTCCTATATTAGCTACTCTGTATTTGTAAATGCTTGCTCTAATAGCCACGTTTTAACTTGCCTCCGAAACATCAAGAGGGAGGGAGCAGATCTGATCTCCCTAGGGAAGGCATTCCATAGCCGAGGAGCCACCACTGAGAAGGCCCTGTCTCTCTTCCCCACCAAACGTGCTTGTGATGAAGGCGGGACCGAGAGCAGGGCCTCCTCAGATGATCTTAAAGTCCTCAGTGGTTCGTAAGGGGAGATACGTTTGGACAGGTAAGTTGGGCCAGAACCGTTTGTGTTGTGCTCACTGAATTTGTTCTACATAAGGCTAGACAGCCATATTATTTCACTTTTTATTAATGTACTTTTTATTTTAAAACTAATTTTAAAATTAATTTACTGTGTTTTTATATGTAATTACGTGGAGCCCCCGGTGGCGCAGTCAGTTAAAGCACTGAGCTGCTGAGCTTGTTGATCAAAAGGTCGCAGGTTTGATTCCGGGGAGTGGCGTGAGCTTCCGCTGTCAGCCCTAGCTTCTGCCAACCTAGCAGTTCGAAAACATGCAAATGTGAGTAGATCAATAGGTACCGCTCCGGCGGGAAGGTAACGGCGCTCCATGCAGTCATGCCGGCCACATGACCTTGGAGGTGTCTACGGACAACGCTGGCTCTTTGGCTTAGAAATGGAGATGAGCACCACACCCCAGAGTCAGACATGACTGGACTTAATGTCAGGGGACTACCTTTACCTTTACCTTTTTATATGTAACTAGCTGTACCCTGCCACGCGTTGCTGTGGCCTATAGTAAGAATTTTCGAAGTAGAGGTAGATATCTGGGCTATTATGAAAGGGAGGTACCTACGTATTCCTTCCCCTCTTTTTCTTCCCCTTCCCCTCCTTTCTTCCTTCTCTACCTCTTTCTTTCATTCCTTATTTCATTCTTTGGTTTCATCCTTCCTCCTCTCTTTCCTTCCTTCCCTCGTCCTTTCTCTACTTCTTCGTCTCATGTCTTCCTACACTGTTTTCTTGCTTCTTTCACTTTTTATTTCCTTTTCCCTTCCTTCCTTCTTTACCTCTTTCCTGCCTTTCCTTTCATTTCTACTTTATCTTCTTCCTTCCTTCCTTCGGTACCTCTTTCTTTCCTTCCTTCCTTCCCTCCTACTTCTCTCCTGTCTGGTAGAGTCCCTTCTAACTCTATTCTAGGAGTCTATTTAATATAGTAACATATAGTAGTAACATATTATATAGTAATAGATATAACAGTAATATATATAATATAATATTTATGTATTATATAGCAATATATATAATAGTAATATATATAGTATTGTAATTATATATATGTATATATGTATATACATAGAGATAGATAGACAGAATATAGATATATACCACCAACCAGTGATCCTGTATCCATCCATATCTGTGTGTGTGTGTGTCTACACTGCCATAGAATCCAGTCCTAAGTAGATAATCTGGATTTTACATGGCAGTGTGGAAGGGGTGACTTTGAGTGCATCTAAGTGTAGATTTAATAAAGAAGGATGAAGCTGGTGAGGGGGGTGGGGGAGAAAAGGGAAGGAAAGAAAAGAAGGAAGGGAAGGGATAAAGGGAGGAAGGAGCAAGGGAGGGAGGAAGGAGGGAAGGAAGGGAAGGGAAAGAATTAAAGGAAGGAGAAGGAAGGGAAGTACAGAAAGGAAGGAAAGGGTGGAGGGAGGGAAGGGGGCGTTGGTGTGGATGAGAGAATGAGGAGGAGGAGGAGGAGAAATTGTTCATCCGGAGAGCACTGTGAACCCAAACAAAGATGGATCGGGACCAAACTTGGGAGGAATCCTCAATATGCCCAAAGGTGAATTCTGGTGGATGTCCAGCTCACCTGGAACTGAACTGGGCTCACCCCTTCCTTCCTTCCTTCCTTCGTCCCCAGCACACTCTGCTGTATTAGGGGCGGGGCTTACTGGAGGCCCTTGATGGCGGCACCCAAGGGGGGAGCTGAAGATTGAGGAAGAAGGGAAGGAGGAAAGGAAAGGAAAGAGGAAAGAGAGAAGGAAAGAGGGGAAGGATGAGGGGAAAAGGGAGGGAGGAGAGGAGGCAAGAAAGGCATGAAGGGAGAAAATGGGGGAAGAGAGAAGGAAGGGAGAGAAGGAGGAGGGAGAGAGCCAAGGCTGACTCCAGGCTGTTGCCACATGGAGTTGTCCTGTGTGTGCGAGCGCGCGTGTACCCCCCCTCCCATGCCTGCTGTGAACCCATCTCTACTCTCCAACTAACTGTCTCCATCTTTCCCCTCTGTGGTTGCCTCCTTATGGCAGCTTTCTGTGTTATGGTGCTAAATGGCCTAAGGATGGTGTGTGGGTGGATTGGGATTCTCCCCCATCTTTTTCATGCCTTTCCCCCTGTTGTCAGTGCGCCCCCGCCTCCTTCCTCAGCATTGCTCCTCTTCCTCATGCGGGAAGCACCCGACCTGAGTCCCTCGCCGAGGTTGAGAAGGCCGGTATAGAAATCTTCTAAATGAATGTGTTCCCAATGTGTGTGCGCGCGCCAGGGAGTTTGCGCCAGTGCGCATGCTCAGTTGCTTTGCCGTTTATTGTGGTTGTTGTTGTGTGTTTATGATTTCTGAGTGGATTAGTTTGTACCTTGTTGGTTGCCCTTGGGGCATGGGAAGTTTGGTGGAGTTTCGTTGGGGGGTTTTTGAGTTTGTTTCCTCATACGACGCTAGGAGGAAATTTATATATATAGATTACTGTATGTATTATTCATATGTAATGGCATCAAATTGTTCCAGATGTAAACTGCACTGAGTTCCCCCCCCCAGGGGGGGGGGGAGGGTTGAAAAGGACGGGGTACAAATGTTTGAAATAAATAAATAAATTCATGTAACTACAATATGAGTCTTACTGAATTTTTAATTACAATGAATAACAATTAATATCAGTGATTATCCCTTATTGTTTCCATTGGGAACAACACAAGTCACTAACAGCTGTTCCCACACACTTTGCATGATATGCTGCAGCAGAATAGCACAAGGCATGAAAATGGGCACTCACTGCTATAGTTAGTAGGAAGAAGAAGATTACAACCCAATCTGAATTTAACAGAGTTCATTGCTAGAGAAAGAGGTTCAATGAAAGACATGAGATGGCAGGAATTTTTTTCTTGGATGTTCAGCTCTTCTTTGTGTCAGTGGATATACTTAGCAATGGAACACTTCTTAACATATGAACTAAGATATTTGAAAACAGATAAAGAGTTTCAGAGCAAGGCCGAAAGCTTTTATAAATATGCTGGAAGAAGTGGTAAGGAAAGAGAAGTCGAAATAAAAGAGCTGGTCCTCTCTAAGCTTTAGTGCCGGAAGACATACCAGTAAGGAAATATCAGATAACTGCATGCATAGCTGGTCTTCCTGAATTCTTCAGCAACACTGGCCTTCAAGAATAACAATTAATTAAGAGTATGATCCCAAATGGAAGTTGCCAACTTTGGGGCAAATGTGTATTCTGTCCCTTATTCAGAGAATAAGGGACGGAATAATTTTCAAGAGAATTGGATTGTTGTAGGTTTTTCCGGGCTATATGGCCATGTTCTAGAGGCATTTTTCTCCTGATGTTTCGCCTGCATCTATGGCAAGCATCCTCAGAAGTAGTGAGGTCTGTTGGAAATAGGAAAATTGGTTTATATATCTGTGGAAAGACCAGGGCGAGACAAAGGACTTTTGCCTGCTGGAGCTAGATGTGAATGTTTCAACTGACCACCTTGATTAGCATTTAATGGATTGGAAGTGCCTGGGGGGAATCTTTTGTTGAGAGTGATTTGATTATTATTATTATTATTTATATATTATAACTTTATTTGTTCCCCGCTAGCATCTCCCGAGGGATTCGATGTGGCTTACACAGGCCGAAGCCCCAAAACACAATACAACAATACAATACCTAAAGCAAATTAAAAACAGTTAAGCAGAAAAACAATAACAGTAACAATACAACAAGACACTATTAAAACTGGGCCGGCCAGAGTAGGGGTACAGGATTAAAAGTGCTGATGTGGCGGGAGGAATGTAGGATTATAAAGTAAGTGCAGTGTGCAGTGTGCAGTGATCTTGGTTCTACTAAAGTGCTTCTAGGACTTGGTGCTGGAGGTTCCTAATCTGAAAAGGCACATCGAGATCTTTCGGGAGGGCGTTTCAAAGTCGGGGGGCCACCACAGAAAAGGCCCTGTCTCGCGTCCCCACCAAGCGCGCTTGCGACGCGGGCGGGATCACGAGCAGGGCCTCTCCAGATGACCGGATTTGATGTGCCTGATTGTTTACTCTCTGTTGTTTTGCTGTTGTAATTTTTGAGTTTTTTAATACTGGTAGCCAGATTTTGTTCATTTTACATGGTTTCTTCCACTGGGACCACCTTGTGCCAGAATTATTATTATTATCATCATCATCATCATCATCATTATTGGCACAGCAGCCTGTCTGTGAACATGCCAATAATTCCAGGCAGTGTATGGGGGCAAAACTGACTGAGATACTTTAATGGGAATGTGGCCCTCCACAGTCTCTGCTGGGGGGGGGGGGGCAATGTCTCCCACTGACCCAAGGTTGACAATGAAAAGAGGGTTCCATTTTGCTAGTTGATGGGGACAAATTTATTTATTTATTTATTAACGGAATTTCTATGCCGCCTCTCTCAGCCCAAAGGCGACTCAAGGCACCCTTCTTCCATCCCATGCTAGTTGGACTCTCAGGTCCAATCCCATGCTGGTTGGACTCTCCTGCCTCCAATACTCAAAATCAGGCATGTAGCCGGGGGGGGGGGGGGGTTGGGGGGGCTTCAGCCCCCTCCGAAATTCTCATGGTGGTTCGCGAAAAGGCCTTACTGGTGCATTATTTAAACTGTTATGTTTATTCATATCATGATCTGATCACCATACTCAATATATCCCATATGCATGGGGGTATTGGGGTAACGATACAAAAGGTTTGCTAGGGTAGACCCTCTTTCACTCAGACTCAGCCCCCCCCCCAAAACAAACTCAGCCCCCCCCCCCCCCGAATCAAAATCCTGGCTATGGGCCTGCTCAAAATGGGAAGCATCTTCTATCATCCTTAAGATGGTAAGCTTGTAAAGGCAGTCCAGGCTGATGTTGTGTTGCTATCATATGCAACAGAAGAGGAACAACTGGTAAAGATTAAAGGAGGAGCCAAGAAGCTTCCATCCGAAGCAATTGCCTCACTCTGCTCAATTGCAGAGCTATCCCTTACTGTCCTGCATAATACAAAAGTGTGTATCTCTGGTGGGGGAATGGTAACCAGAATTTATCCTCTTTCACTTTGTTATCACAAAAGCAATCCTTTTATTTATTCGCTTTCCACTTGTCAGCCAAAACGCGCCCTGCTCCTTGAATCCTTTGTCAGAGTATTAAAAGGAAATGGCAGGTATCCATCCCCTCACGGCTCAGTCCCGAGCCAAAACTGGCAATGCAGAAAGCATTGTCATTCAAAACTGTCATTTACCAAGATGTTTAGAGATGTTACTGCTGCTATCAAGCGCCTCCGACAACAGGGTAAGTGACAACCAGAGCCTTACAAAGACACTCACTCAGAGGCCCACATCGCCATCTGCTGGAGGCAAGACGCTGCATTTTGCCACTGGAGAAAAGCCGCAAAGGATTCTTCCAGCGGATTTATTAATCGATAGCTCAAAAATGGATAGCGTTGAGGAAGCAACACACAAAGAGAGAGGCTGGTGTTGAGGGAATACTCGCATAAAGAGACATGCTCTCTTGCATGTGGCCAGATTTTCAAAGTTATCCCTTGACAATGCAGATGATTTCCTTTCTTCCAGAATGTTATATACAGGCCAAGCAAGGCAGAACTGATTGTTGACACTCTCCCGCCAATTATTCTCATCTTCTTATGTGGACAAGTTGAGAGTAATTGTTCATTAACTGATAGCTATTTTCTAATTCAGCCTCACTTCTTTCCATTGAAAGCATATGACAGTGCTGGAGAGATAATCTCTTCTCTCATCCAAATGCAAGACTCTCTGAAGAATTAATGCAGTTTGACACCACTTTGACTGTCATAGTTTAATGCTATGCAATCCTAGGAGTTTAGGTTAATGATGCACCAGTAATATTTTGCAGAGATGTATACAGACCTTGTTAAACTACCTTTCCCATGATTCCATTGCATTGAGTCACGGCAGTTGAAGCATGTCAAATGCATATATGCTACAGTGTAGATCAGTGGTTCTCAACCTGTGCATACCCAGGTGTTTTGGCCTGCAACTCCCAGAAATCCCAGCCAGTTTACAGCTGTTAGGATTTCTGGGAGCTGAAGGCCAAAACATCTGGGGACCCACAGGTTGAGAACCACTGGTGTAGATGCACCCAAAGTGTTTTCCCAGCTGAGCAACATTACCTGAATTTTTGTGCCTCTTTGAAACTTTTCACACTCTTTAGAACACTTTTAGCAAAATTTCTAGACTAAAATTTCTAGCAAGATGTCTAGACTAAATATTCCTTAAGCTGAATCCCTAGTTCAATGAGAAAGAATAAAATCAGTTAAGTTCACTTGGATCTGGGAATACACTCTTGATTTCTGTCTTGATTTCTATCATAATTTCCAAGTGTGAGTGTGTTGAATGAAAAAGCTGTGGTTACCTATGTTTGTTCCTTAGAATCATAGAGTTGGAAGAGATGGCCATACAGCTTCTGTTTAAAAGCTCCAAAGGAAGGAGCCTCCACCACACCCAGAGGCAGAGAGTTTCACTGCTGAACAGCTCTTACAGTCAGGAAGTTCTTCCTAATGTTTAGGTGGAATCTCCTTTCCTGTAATTTGAACCCATTGCTCTGAGTCCTAGTTTCCTGGGCAGTGGGAAATAAACCTGCTCCTTCTTCCTTATGACAGCCTTTCAAATAGCATGTCTCCTCTCAACCTTCTCTTCTTCAGGCTAAACATCCCCAGCTCTTTAAGATGCTCCTCCTGGGACATGGTCTCCAGACCTTTGATCGTTTTAGTTGCCCTCCTCTGGACACCTTCCAGCTGGGCAACTGAGGTGCTATGAATTAAACACAGGATTCCAGCTAAGGTCTGACCAAAGCAGAATAGAGAGTTCCCTTCTGTACAATCTTTTGCCCTTCCATTTGCCTGAATTAAGCAGGAGAGGAAAGAATGATGCAAATTAAGAATAGCCAATAAACATTTTTTTTAATTTCTTTATTATAAGCATATAGCCATGCCAATACTTCCAGGACTGGTGGAAGCAGTTGGCAAGTAGAGTCTATCAATTACAGAAGAATAAGTCCCTCTGACGTTTGGCTTGCAATTTGTCTTTCTTTCAATTGCCTTCCTAACACTGAGGCCAAAAACACTAAGAGGCTAAGAACTCTGGGGGTGCAATCAGAGATAATGTGTGTGACTATGCTGGCACTGCCCTCTCTTTCTTTCAAATAAAATGCCACATTGGGTCAGAATGGGAGGATTGCCAGCTTCCTAATACGGATTTAAATCCTTCCATGCTTTTCCCATCAATGGAATCTTCCCCCACTTTTTCCAAAGCACAAAAGAAAACCTCCAAAAACAAATTGGCCAAGAGAATATCCATTGCAATTGAGGATAAGTGTGGAACCAGATCTCTGTGGGAGACACTGTAAGAGGATTTTCACATTACACACCCCATTCAAAACTTTCCATTTGGATCACTTCCCTCCTCACTCTTCATGTAAACAAAGTGTTGGTCATCTAATTTCTATTCAGAATGTATTTCTTATTCAGAATAAGGCTCCCAACAATGCCTGGAAGGATGCCTGTTTCTAAGAATTCACAAGACCTCTCTCATTTATGAAAGTATTTATTTCCTTAATAAGATGTCCCAGGCAACTGAGAAACGAAGGACATAAATCTTCACTTATCTCATTCTCAAATGGAATAAGAAATCATTTTCCCTTTGAAAAATCCTACTGAGAAAATAGTTTGGTATGTTTTTCAATTTGTACAGGAAAAAACATATTTTGCACAGAAAAGAAGATTTTTGAGCAAATCAGTGCATTTGTCATGCCTCTCATATGATGCTCTCCTTCCATAACCAGAGGAAGCTGGCAGCTCTGTTGTGGCAGAAGCAGAGCTTGGTCCATTCCAAGCAGCATCTGCTGATTTGGATGAGAAGCCTGAAGGTTGGGACTTTTACATGTCAGCAGTTAAAACTCTGGGGATAGAAACACTGCAGATACACTCATCCACATTATTATTATTAATAATAATAATCTTTATTTATATCCCATCTTTCTCCCCATGGGGACTCAAGGTGGCTAACATCTTTCCACACTAGATCTTAAGTAAGCTATGATGAATTCATGTGGCAAATGGGCTAATTTACTCCCAAGTAAGCATTAGCTCAATCAAGATCATTCTGGTGCTCTGGACAGCAGATCCAATGCCTCTTAGTTGTCCTAGTCTTACAAGAGTTCAGAAGCTGAATCATCAAAATCTGCAATAATAATCAGTCCAAGGTCAAGAAGCCATGCATCAGAACAAAGTTCAAGTAGAGAAGTCAGTAGAGAGTCCAAGAGTCATAGAGGTGGAAGAGACCTCATGAGCCATCCAGTCCAACCCCCTGCTAAGAAACAGGAAAAGCACCCTGAAAGATGGCCATCCAGTCTCTGTTTAAAACCCTCCAAAGAAGGAGCATCTACCACACTCCAGAGCAGAGAGTTCCACTGTTGAACAGCTCTCACAGTCAGGATTTTTTCCCTAATGTTCAGGTCAGAAATACAAGATGTGTAACAGAAGGGTCCAGTGGTCACAAGGTGGACAGAAGTTAATTTCAGTAACCAGCCAAGGAGATGCTAGCCTGCTTTTAAATT
The DNA here is from genome assembly GCF_025583915.1 of Anolis sagrei ordinatus. Taxonomy (NCBI): domain Eukaryota; kingdom Metazoa; phylum Chordata; class Lepidosauria; order Squamata; family Anolidae; genus Anolis; species Anolis sagrei. The sequence continues at coordinate 337,547,379 of NW_026844366.1, forward strand.
GACTCAGGATGCATCTGCATTGTAGAATTAATGCAGTTTGACACCACTTTAACTGCCATGGCCCTATGGTACGGAATGCTGGGGTATGTAGTTTAGTGGAGCAGCAGCACTCTTTGGCAGAACAGGATAAAGCAGGGTATTGTAAAGCTACAACTCCCATGATTCCACTGCATTGAGCCACTGAGCCAAGTTGGTGCTAAACTTCATTAATTCTACAGTGTATATACACCCTCAGCTCAGTCCACACCTGTATGTCCAATAGTATGTAAAGAATGCCTTTTGTTGCATCTGAGGGTCTGCAGCAATTCTGTTTAATTCTTCTTTGCTGACAAGAACTTGATGATCTTTCCTCCATCTCTCCTTCTTGCTGAACTTGAGGTCTTGATTGTTCACAGGAGGATTGGGCTGATATAAGGCTTCTTCATCTTCTGAAGAGTAAGAACTCTTCAGGGGAGGCATGACACTGATACCTTGTGTGATATTCTTAGTTTCATGTATCTCTGACTTTTGGCTTTGAGTCTGGACTAACATCACTGACAATTTTCTTTTCAGTTTTGGACTTGGCTCAGTACTGTATTTTTCATTTGATTTCATACTGTCTGGACAATGCTTCCACAGACATTGAAACCACCTTGGCACTGGAGTAGATTTCTTTGCCCTGGAATATAGAGCATCAATAGGGAAAAGAACAATCTTCTAACACAGAGGAAATAAATACTGCAATCCTAAGAATCAGGGATTCTTATGCAACTATAGAACCATAAGAGCATTAACTTGAATTATTTTTGCTGGAGAGGGATGTGCAACTCTGAGGATCAATTTTAATCTGATCTTGTTCTATGTAGTGCCACTAGATAATCCTACTTAAATTATTGTTCTACAGCTTTCTTATATTTAAGGTGCAGGTGTCACCAAGGCTTTTGATCAATTTAGAGGATGCAACCTTTTCCTGCATGCTGATTTTTTAAAAACAAAAAGGAGAACATAATAAGACCTAGTAAAGTTTTATTTGCCAGAAAGAGTGAGAGAGTCAAAACCACCTTAGTGCCCATGTATGTGCCCAAAATATGTTTATGTTTTACACAGGTGTAGTACTTACTTACATACATACTTAGGCGATCCCTCATTGTCTGAGTAGGATAGTCTTCCTGGCTCAGTGTGCTGGTGGTGGGTCCGTAGGTAACTGTGGAGCCCTATTCTTGATCTGCATCTTCTCCAACAGTGAGAGCATTGGTTTCCAGGTGGAAGGCAGTCTCGGTAGGGGTTGGCTTGATGTGCCTTCCTCTAGGCACGTTTCTCTCTTTTGCCCTCCATTCGTGCCTCTTCAAATTCTACAGCACTGCTGGTCACAGCTGACCTCCAACTGGAGCACTCAAGGGCCAAGGCTTCCCAGTTCTCAGTGTCTATGCCAGTGTTTTTAAAGCTGGCTTTGTAGATGTAGCAAAAGGAACAGGAAGATATATTTGCTAGAATTTTGTTGCTGCATTACACCTCTGTAGTAAAATGTGCATATATCCTTTTTCATAGAATCATAGAGTTGGAAGAGACTTCATGGGCCATCCAGTCCAACCCCCTGCCAAGAAGCAGGAAAATCACATTCAGAGCACCCCAATGTTGTCATTGTCTCTGCTATTTTATGCTACATGACCCCGTAATCCCTGAGTACAGTTTAAATAAATGAAATAAATATTTTCCAGTCTGAAAGGGCTTTCTTTTTAGAAGTTATAGTGAAATGTAGTTTCTTTCCCCAACCTCTCTCTCTCTCTCTTTAAAGAAAGAAGAGAACCATAATAAAACAAAATCTAAATCCAAAATTCTCTGTGTTTCCCACCATACCACCTCTGGGACAATTTTTCAAAAACTTTCCCTGACTTCCTTCAAAGTGAGAAAACTGGATCTCGCCTTCAGCTGCTCTCAAAGTTAAACACTGGGGGTGAAAGGTCAATAATTCTGTGCAGGAGGAAAAATCCAAGCAAGCCTTCAGGTATTTGTTCATCCTTTTGCCTTTCTAATGAAAAGATCCTGAAAGCACCTGAAGAGCTACTTTTTCCCCTTTGGGACCCATTCCGCTTAACTCTTCTCTTTATACAATTGCTCAAGCTGAGAAACTGAAGCAGTTGATGAAGTCAATATTATTCCAAGATTCTGTTGGCCAGCATAACTATTCAGCATCAGCAGCATCGGCACCTTCACAGCTGGAAGAAAAAAATATATACATCACTGGCTGGAGGGAAGGCAGTAAAAGAACTCTTCTCTGTTACCATCTGGTGAGAAAGCTATCATCTCTTAAGCAACCCATTCCTGCAATTGCCAATTCTTGGAAATATTGGTGCTTTGAAATTGTCCACTGGGATGAACTGGCAGAGGACTACCAGGCCAGCCCCAAGACTTACATGGGTTGCAAACATAAAAACATGGTATTGCCTCCACCCACAATGAAATAACGAGAAGACAACGGAGTTGGGATAACTATGGCTAACTTTATTAATTGCTACCCTTTATTAATTGTTGTTTAAACTTTCTTCATGAACTGTGACTAACTCTGGGCTTGATGTTGCATATTATCTGAGGCAGTGGACCTATCAGACACATTCCTTGGCTAAATTGGGTGAGATACCCTTGTTCCCCACATAACTCACCTGAGTCGTAGCCAGAGCAGCTCTTGAGAAACTGCACAGAGAATTCAAACCTCCCAGTTGTGAAACTTCTGGGATTAGAATCTCCAATAGAGCTCCAAGGTCATTTCTGTTCGTCCCCACCTAAGCTGAGCAAACTCCCATTCCTGGCCTTCACCAAACTAGGTGCCATAGGTGCACACTGAGATGTTAAATTACATCCCCATTTCCCACATAGAATCATAGAGTTGGAAGAGACCTTGTGGGCCATCCGGTCCAACCCCCTGCCAAGAAGCAGGAAAATCACATTCAAATCACCCCTGACAGATGGCTATCCAGTCTCTTTTTAAAAGCCTCCAACATGAGCCTCCACCACACTCTGGGGCAGAGAGTTCCACTGCTGAACAGCTCTCACAGTTAGGAAGTTCTTCCTAATGGTCAAGTGGAATATCCTTTCCTGTAGTTTGAAGCCATTGTTCATTGTCCTAGTCTCCAGGGCAGGAGAAAACAAGCTTGCTCCCTCCTCCTTATGACTTCCTCTCACATATTTATACATGGCCCTCATTATTTCTCCTCTCAGCCTTCTTTCTTCTGGACATAGTACTCCAGGTGAGGTCTGATCAAGGCAGAATAGAGGGGTAGCATTACTTCCCTGGATCTAGACACTATACCCCTATTTATGCAGGCCAAAATCCCATTGACTTTTTTTGCCACTTGTTGTCCATGAAGACTCCAAGATCTTTTTCACACGTACTGCTGTCAAGCCAGGCATCATCCCCCATTCTGTATCTTTGCTTTTTGTGTGCGTGTCAGGAGCAACTTGAGAAACTGCAAGTCGCTTCTAGTATGAGAGATTTGGATGTTGCCCAGCGGATGCCCAGATGTTTTAATGCTTTACCATCATTGTAGAAGGCTTCTCTCATGTCCCCACATGGGTATCCAGAGCTGACAGAGGAGCTCATATTTAAATGAAAACCTATTTAAGGCAACACCTAAAGCGAATTTCCCAAGAATCTCATCAGTGTAGGGTAGGCGGGGAAAAAAACATTAAAAGGAGGGGATTCCTACCTGGCCCTGAAGTGACTCCCTACTATCATGATACACTGTTATAGGGGATGGGTGGGCCAACGTCCAAGCTGGAATGGAGAGGTAAATTGAGGATTGCCAACCTGTCTGAACAGGCTCCACCCCTAACCGCCTTTATGGTGCTTGCCTCAATTCATTGCGGAGGCAAATAGGCTTGCTGGGAGGGGAAAGCACATTATTGACTTTGGGGCAATCAAACATCCATAACTCTCAGCTTCAAATTTGTAACTGCCATACAGGATGTAAATTAAATTCTAACAACAATAATAGTAATCAAAAACTATTCTAACCAGAAACTAAAATACATCAATGCAAATATGCTGGTTGTGTTGTGAAATGTTTATACCATTGACAATTCCAGTTACTCTAAAACTGCTGAATGCTTATTTTTATCCCATCCTTCAGTTTTAATTGTATATGTGAGATTTAGATAATCCTGCAGAGTAATTTATTCCTAAACATTACTTATGTGAATCTAATAGTGCTGATAAGAAAAAGCAGAAAAGGAAATATATCTGAACATTATCTTTTATAACATACAATTATTGAATAGTGCTGACATACAAGGTTCACTTGCCATTGCCTCCATTGGCTTTTCTCTGTATCCCCCCCCAAAAAAAAAAAGATCAAAAACTTCAGTGGCCTACAGGTTAAAACTAGACACTCTTAAGAAGCTTTCAATTCCTATTTCCAATAGCAGGACATGAATTTTATATGAAAGTGTAGAAGGGACCCCAGATGCAGCATGGGGGCATCTCCAGAGCCCTTTTGGTGTCCAGACAAATAGCAAAGTAGCTTCCTGCCACAGTCTTGCTGGTGGTGGCACTTCTAATTAGGTTACAATAGGTCAACATGCCATGTGACCAACAGAAGTGATATCACCAGCAAGGCGCTGTCAGAGAGCTGCATTTAACTAGTGGCACAGCTGTGGATCTGTTTGAAATGTATACTCTGGATCAGACTGGATTCAGCCCAATTGAGTTGTCCACACCTCAAAAACACTGGGATCATCCTGGAGCTTCCTGGAAACTCCAGAGTAAATGGAGCCTCCCCTTCTGCCAGATTAGTGGCTATGAGTAGTGATTCTGTTGCAAAGCCATCCATACATTGTATCTATGTTAATGTATATGTTCTGGCTAACTAGAAGAAGAGTGTGGTGAACTTCATGGAGCAAATGAAAGAAACCATTATACATATTGTTTATCCTTTATCCAAAATGCTTACAATCAGAAGTGTTTTGGATTGCAGATTTTTCTAGATTTCAGAATACCTTTCAGAATTGTATATATGTAAATAACGGTGTGGGAGCCCCCGTAGCGCAGTGGGTTAAAGCGCTGAGCTGCTGAGCTTGTTGACCGAAAGCTGTTAGCCCCAGCTTCTGCCAACCTAGCAGTTTGAAAACATGCAAATGTGAGTAGATCAATAGGTACCGCTCCAGTGGGAAGGTAACGGCACTCCGGCCACATGACAATGTCAGAGGAAAACCTTTACCTTTACTAAATAATGGGGTATCTTGGAGATGCTACCCCAATATAAACACAAATTAATTTATGTTTCAAATACATCTTGAAGCTACCTCTATACAATAGTTTAAATAATGAAAGCTTGGTTCATCTGAAATCAAAGATGTCACTATCTTAGCTACTCATGTGGGCAATTTTGCATTTTGGAGTTTTTTAGAAATCCAAATAAGGGATACAGAGGTAAAGAATTCAATAGGTACTTGTAATAGAATGAACTGTGGATGCTGAATCAGTCTGTTATGGTTTATATTTAAATGAAATCCTTGGAAATAGTGTTCAAACATTCCTGAGCCTGTTTTGTCATGGAATGCATTGGATCCCATATTTACACCACTGGAGACAAAAGACGCATTCACATGTCATAGAATCATAGAATCAAAGAGTTGTAAGAGACCTCATGGGCCATCCAGTCCAACCCCATTCTGTCAAGAAGCAGGAATATTGCATTCAAATCACCCCTGACAGATGGCCATCCAGCCTCTGTTTAAAAGCTTCCAAAGAAGGAGCCTCCACCACACTCCGGGCAGAGAGTTCCACTGCTGAACGGCTCTCACAGTCAGGAAGTTCTTCCTCATGTTCAGATGGAATCTCCTTTCTTGTAGTTTGAAGCCATTGTTTTGCGTCCTAGTCTCCAGGGAAGCAGAAAACAAGCTTGCTCGCTCCTCCCTGTGGCTTCCTCTCACATATTTATACATGGCTATCATATCTCCTCTCAGCCTTCTCTTCTTCAGGCTAAACATGCCCAGCTCCTTAAGCCGCTCCTCATAGGGCTTGTTCTCCAGACTCTTGATCATTTTAGTCGCCCTCCTCTGGACACATTCCAGCTTGTCAATATCTCTCTTGAATTGTGGTGCCCAGAATTGGACACAATATTCCAGGTGTGGTCTAACCAAAGCAGAATAGAGGGGTAGCATTACTTCCCTAGATCTAGACACTATGCTCCTATTGATGCAGGCCAAAATCCCTTTGGCTTTTTTTGCCGCCACATCACATTGTTGGCTCATGTTTAACTTGTTGTCCACGAGGACTCCAAGATCTTTTTCACACGTACTGCTCTCGAGCCAGGCATTGTCCCCCATTCTGTATCTTTGCATTTCGTTTTTCCTGCCGAAGTGGAGTATCTTGCATTTGTCACTGTTGAACTTCATTTTGTTAGTTTTGGCCCATCTCTCTAATCTGTCAAGATCGTTTTGAATCCTGCTCCTGTCCTCTGGAGTATTGGCTATCCCTCCCAATTTGGTGTCATCTGCAAACTTGTCCTTTTTAAGAATCACCTTGTTTCCTGCTATTATTTCCCAGCGAGGATTCCAAGAAGTGATAAAATGAGTATCAGGTAAGAAAAGCTAATATGGAAAATGCTTTGTATTACAGGGAGGAAAATTCTTGATTCTACACATCTTAACCCTCCTTTGGAGATGGAGTATTGTTGTGTCTTACAATACACTGGAATTCCCTACAATACATTGGGAGCTAAAAACAACAAGCAATTTACGCTGCATTTTCCCCTCTGGTACATGAGGACTGAGAATGAAATAAACAGTATTAAATCATTTCATTCTTAAATCATTTTCTCTTTGGGCTGTAGAGAAGACATTGGAAATATGTCATGAAGCAGAGTCTGAATAGATTGTCTAGACTAGAGATCAAACCTTCAATATTCCAGACAGATGCATGACTGCTAATCTCTGACTCCTATCATGTTGTTCCTTCATCTTTGTATACCTCCCCTGCCCCACTGCCTTCCAGTTAAACATTCCCAAAAATACTTTAAACATCTTAGAGTCCCAATATAATGTGCAAAAGATATTGTACTTTTCTTCCTTTCCCTCTTTTAGTTTGCAATTTTGTTTATTTACTTTAACTCTGCTTATTTTTGTATTTTGAGGATTTTTACCCAAGGTTCCATTTAAAATCATTTCAACAATAAATAGTATCATTAAATGATAATGGTAAGAAAAGAAAAATCGCAGCAATATCACTACCAAAAAACACAAATGTAGGAGATAAAAATGGCAACAGCAACTATTGCATGATGTTATTGTTCCCTAAAAACAAAAACCAATGCAGATGTTTAAATGTTCAGTCTAGAAGTAAGTAGAGTAGATACCAGAAAAGTATCACTACAGAAAATATTTTGCACCGTGACAGTCAAAAACACTTTCAGTCCTCCATCCAAGTCATTTTTAAAGCCACCGTTATCCAGAAAGGGGTCTCTTGGAGATAGGCAAGTTCTCATGGAATCGGGTAGTCCATATAGAGAACAAGCAGAACTCAATAGTATACCCGCTACTTTGCAGATATAAAGTCCTACATTTAATCCCCATGGATGACTGGAAAAAAATCCCAACCAGAAACCATGAAGAACCTCTGCAAGTTCTGAGCTAAATGGAGCAATGATCTGACTCGGTATTGGGATAGAGGCAACCAGGGAGGAGACCAAATGAGAGCATTGCTCCCCAAAATAATTTTTCCACCTCACATTTTTTTTTCAGTCCTCAAACATCTAGAACAAGACCCTGAAAATCATTCACATCTAGAACACTTATAAACATAGAGTTGGAAGAGACCTCATGGGCCATCCAGTCCAACCCCATTCTGTCAAGAAGCAGGAAAATCACATTCAAAGCACCCCTGACAGATGGCCATCCAGCCTCTGTTTAAAAGCCTCCAAAGAAGGAGCCTCCACCACACTCCAGGGCAGAGAGTTCCACTGCTGAACAGCTCTCACAGGCAGGAAGTTCTTCCTCATGTTCAGGTGGAATCTCCTTTCCTGTATTTTGAAGCCATCGTTCCATGTCCTAGTCTCCAGGGCAGCAGAAAGAAAGCTTGTTCCCTCCTCCCTATGACTTCTCCTCACATATTTATACATGGCTATCATATCTCCTCTCAGCCTTCTCTTCTTCAGGCTAAACATGCCCAGCTCTTTAAGCCACTCCTCATAGGGCTTGTTCTCCAGGCCCTTGATCATTTTAGTTGCCCTCTTCTGGACACATTCCAGCTCATCAACATCTCCCTTCAATTGCAGTGCCCAGAACTGGATACAGTGTTCCAGGTGTGGTCTGACCAAGGCAGAATAGAGGGGTAGCATGACTTCCCTGGATCTACACCATGCTCCTATTTTTGTGGGCCAAAATCCTATTGGATTTTTTAACTGCTGCATGACATTGTTGGCTCATGTTTCATTTGTTGTCCATGAGGACTCCAAGATCTTTTCCACACATACTGCTCTTGAGCCAGGCATTGTCCCCCATTCTGTATCTTTGCATTTCTTTTTTTCTGCCTAAGTGGAGTATCTTGCATTTGTCCCTGTTGAACTTCATTTTGTTAGTTTTGGCCATCTCTCTAATCTGTCAAGATCGTTTTGAATCCTGCTCCTGTCCTCTGGAGTATTGGCTATCCCTGCCAATTTGGTGTCATCTGCAAACTTGATGATCATGCCTTCTAACCCTTCATCTAAGTCATTAATAAAGATGTTGAACAGGATGGAATCCTACTGATGGCACTCCACTTGTCACTTCTTTCCAGGATGAAGAGGAAGCATTGGGGAGCACCTTCTAGGTTTGTTCACCTAACCAATTACAGATCCACCTACCGTAGCTTAGCCACTTATATTTGCTGTGTTTGTGTTCCCTGGGTCACTCTATCTGTGTCTTTTCTTTGGATGCTAAAACTAAATGTTCAGCTGAAACTGAAGGTTACTGCTAAAATTAGGGAACCGAAGGAAAATCTCATGGGTTGAGACGTAATTCATATTTAATGGCCTTTGGAAAGCTCCTATCAGTGATGACTGTGACCATGATCCTCAACCAATAGGGGACCATGAACAATTTAGAAATAAAGAAAAGTTTATGGTCACCACCACAAAATAGATATTTCAGTCACTTCCCTAGTCATGAAGGCAAGCAATCTCTGCAAGACACTGAAAGTAAGTTGGGCCTGAGCCCCACACACCAAATTGCATCTTTGAGGAACAAACCACAAAGAGCAGAGTGAAGTAATCTAGGTTTCTGTGGAAGGAATTCCACATCCTGAGAGTTCCCACCCCTGTGACCCTACTAAATGTGTATGTGAAGGTGGTGGGACTGAGATAATCCCCTCTTGAAAATTTTTAACCTTAAGCAGGTTCATTTTGGGAGATATGGTCTTTAAGATGGTCTGGACCCAAGCTGTATGGCTCACCAAACCAACAAAATGCCACTAGCTTTGGTTTGTCACCTGCAAACTGATTCTCCTCTATCTATCCACAGACTCAAAATATATTGCTTTGTTGTTAGTTTATCTTGTCTG